>VONZ01001066.1:0-232693 GCA_012976165.1 Labeo catla
TTTCAACCGCACAGATATTAAATAAAAGGTTTTGAATATCAGAATTCTAGGGGGGAAAAATAAAAACGTAACACCACACACAAAATTGTTTTGCTAACCAGGAAAATGTATTTTTAGCAATTAGTTGAAGTGCTTTTGTTTCCTGGAAGTTTGGGGAAAAAACAGAGTGAGTAGACAACAGTATACAATAGACAATCCCCAACAACAATTTCACTTGGAAAAATTGAAATGAAAATGGAAAGTTCAAAAATTCAACTGAATTCAAAGTTCCTTGGAAAAAAAAATAAGTTCAGTTCCGTGTGATAGGTGTAAAAGCAATGTCTCAGTCCTACCGCTCCCTTAGGAATGGCATTCAGTGAAACAAAGATGGATGAGTGAAGAACTGAAGAATTTGGAAAACGAAGATGAGGTGGATAACTGAAGAGTTGATGCAGCTAGTAGAATGTCTGCCGGAAAGAACTCTGAAGAACCATCCGAAGAACTCAAGTTCCATTTGCATCATCCAATGAATAAGCCAAGGAAAGAAACCAGTCAGAATGTCGTGGAAAACAAAGAACCACAGAAAGTATGAGTAAAGAATTTGCTTCAACTTCGGCAACTCTCGCTTGGATAATGCGGTGTGTAGTCTCTCATCACAGTCACTTACTCTGCTATTGCCGTGCACTTTCTCCATGCACTCGCTACCCCACCCTCTTAAAGGGGAATTACTGAATTAAAGCAGTGCCATCTTAAAACATGTAAAAAGTGTCAAGGGTTACATATGCATGTATGTACCAGGAGCACCTTAAAAAAACCCACAACAAATTCTCCGTGTGTTTGCACACACCTGGCGAATAAAGCTAATTCTGATTCTGATTAATATGAAAAGACAATGATTGGCTGATTTATTCATTATTACATGTTAAAAATTGTAATCAATACACCATAAATCAGAAGAAAATATGGTTTCTACAGTTTGACAATAATAAAACCATAGTTAATTTTCATAAGGGAATGAAAATGTGTTAAAAAACTGGAACAGTATTTTACAGTAACATTAAAACCAATATCAGAGATATAGCTAAAATAAAAATTTAAAAACTTTCAATAGATGGAAATGGAATTTAGGGTTAAAAAGAATTACTTATGAGCTAAGGAGGGTTAAGTACAGTATGTTAGTATGTTACTAACACAATATTCTAAAAACCAAAATGCATTTCACACTAATTTTACTAAAATAGTCAATATTTTGATTAGATTGAAGTATTTTAAATTTTACTTTTCAGTACTGAAAGAATTATATTTGTTATTTATTTTATTATTATTATTATTTTTTTAACTGTGCTTACTGTGCTCCTTCTGCATTCAGTTTGTTGAGGAAAAACTGAAGTAAACATTCTAGTAGTATTACTTCCTGTTCCCTTTTCCAGACCTTAAAATCAATATTAAATGTCATTAAAACTACACTGGTGATTCAGTAATCTGTTAAATGGAAAAACTGACTGACAACTGATTGGAAATTACTATTTACATGCTGTAATGTTACGTACTGTTCACTGGAAAATATACTATGTATCTGCACATTAGTATCGATGTACCATTTCAGCAAGATTTTTTAACACTAATTATAAAACATGATGAATAAAAACACGCCTAAAACTTGTAAGAAGTAAAACACTGTAAGAGGTATATTTTACAGTAAAATATAACTGTTGTTAATCACTATTTTAGTCTCTGTTAGTCTGTAATGGCAATGACATCTAGAACAGCAAAAGGAAAGGGAATTCCAAAAAAGAAGACATGTTTATATCTTGAGCAAGTGTCTAAGTATTTAGAAAATTTCCTTGTTTCAAAGCTGTCTGAATTTTGTCTTTGAAGTGTTGGGTGTTTGTGGTTTTTAAGTGCTGCAATGTCCTCCCACACCAGTCACAATGAGACTCCTTGACAAATTGAAATGTTTTTTGAGTGGCATAAGTTACATCTTTAAGCAACATGCAGTTAATAAATTCTTGACGCTTTGCCGCTTTTCATTCACCATGCTCTCAACATTCATTTTAACTCCTCTGACCACACATTATAAAAAAAAATCTATTTTGATTTCACATGCATTTTAAAGCCTGCATAACTCACATAAACAAATCATTCATACATTCACTGAATTATCAGATATATGCCAAGTTTGTTTGGATTAAAACATTAAGGCAAGGTCCATGTTTCATTCAGTTGTAACTATAGTAAGGTGTATGGGCAGTTTTATTGAACAGTAACAAGAAAAGGCTTAAGTTAACATTAATGTTAAGAAGTAGCATGCCCAGTGCTGCATTACACTACAGTCCTGGTTCCATTTGATGAACTATGGTCAAAGATCACCAATTTAACGTTTATGACTAATGAAACAATGTATTTTTATACATCTTCCTTATTCATTGTCATTTGTGTGGGCAGTGTTACTTCATGTTAAGTTCTTCAAATCCATTTTTAAAATGTGTTTCAATGAAAAGGATCTTCTGCTTTTGTGAATGACTGCACTATAGTGTGGTAAAGATTTTTTTTTCTTCTATTTTTAATTAGTTCTTTGAGCAGAAAAAAATGACTGAATATTACATAAATATAAGTGTGTTGATATCTTCAGACTTCGAACAGTGCTGATGCATTACTGAAGTGATTGTAGTATGAACATTACTGCTGGTAGCAATATAAAATCAAATGGGTTTTGTTTGAATGTCAATATTTTTATCTTTCTTCAGCTGGAAAATTTTGCTTTGAAAGTAATCCCAGTTATGATCTCTCTGTGTGTCCAAAATTAATCTTGCTCAGATGTCAGAAGCTATGTTTTCCATCACCCTGTTATATGCGCATTAAGACATATCGCATCAGAAATGAGTGATGGAAATGCCACATTTCAAATAAAAATCCCTTAATTCGCAAAAAAGTTTTTTACGCTCGCTTGAGGTGGTTTTTGACTTATGCGAAAAAGGGTTAATGTGTATAATGGGCGATGGAAAATCATTTGCCGAATAAATTCCTTTATACGCATCAAAAAAGTCATGTGACTTTGCGCTATTGTCACAATCTTTAAACGCCGTAGGAGTGAGGAGACTAAGAGACGTTGGCGTAACGTAAGTTACAGTCTTTGTTGAATAAACAGTCTTTATTGAATAACCAAAGGAAACACAAACTAACACAGGGTATGATGATGAACACCGGATGAAGAACTCTGAACAAAACAGGGCTTAAGTGACAAAGACAAAACGAGACTTATGAGGGGAACACCTGGGATCAATGAAACACAATGGGAACAGGAACAGGAAAACCAAATATGGGCATTAGAGAACACGAGGGAAAACTAGGACATGGAACATGTGGGAAGCAAAACAAAACACACTGAACAGTCTAAGGATGTGACATTATGCCCTCCTCTGAAAGGCACGTCTTCATGCCACAAAAAGCCATGGCAAGTCATGCAGCCCCGGGGGCCATGGCGGAGCAGGCAGCTTGGGCTCTGAGGCCCTCCGTGGGCCAGACACAGGAACAACGACCCTCCCTGGGCTTGATTCAGGAATAGCAGGCCTCTCTGGGTCGGACTTGGGAACAGGCACCCTCCTTGGGCCGGACTTGGGAAAAGGAGTCCTCTCTGGGCTGGACTTGGGACCTGGAGCCCTCTCTAGGCTGTAAGTGGAAACAGGAGCCCTCTCTGGGCTAAACTCAGGCTCTGTTGCCCTCTCTGGGCTGGAAGTGGGAACGGGAGCCCTCTCTGGGCTTATCTTAGGAACTGAGTTTCTCTCTCGGTTTGACTTGGGAGCGGCCATTGGGCTTGACTATGGAATCATGGGAGCTGTCGTCTTCATCCCCACAGCCGATGCAATCCGTCAGGCCTTAGGCATAAATCATGTCCATGGATGAGCTAATGTATTAAAGACTTATTAAGGTCACTGTAGTATAAAGCAGGGTGGGGCTGAAAATCTTTCACACCATTCACATAGCAATTTTAACAGGTGAGTGTGGAATTTTTACATGTACCGTATGCCTATCACAGCATTTGTTTTCCTCAGAATTTTGACATCAAACAACATCAGAAACAAAACATGATGTTTAATTTGTTCAGTTAGTAAATGGGTTGTTCTTCAGTGTGGGTTTTTTTTTTTTCATTACAAGAATTGAAGCTTATACTGTAAATGCATTTCAAATATTTTTTTTTTTTGTTTTGTTTTGTTTTGATTAGTATTGATTAATCTGTTTGGCTGCCTAAAATCTAACATAAATACAAACTCCCTACTCAGACAATGACTAATGAAAGGCTTTGTGTGTTTTCCTGTAATTACAGAAGGAGGTCAGTGATACATAACATTACATCCCTAAAGCCATAAACACTAACAGAAATGAGACACCTAAAGAAACGTCTGTGTTTGAGTTATTTTCTGTGTATGTGAATTTTTCACATAAGAATACACCTTCATCCTATAGATGGAACCAATCAGTCTTAAAATAGTGTGAATTTGTAGGTTTATGTGTTGCAGTCTTGTGCATCAGTCACAATGAGCACAGAAGCCCCTCTGCATTCAATCAGTGTACTGTATGGTTGGTTTTATTGATGAGCACTAAACAAAGTTTGCAAGAACATACCGTACACAATGAGAGGCATGCAAACACTTACATTTATCATTAATTTCATCTAAATGCTCATGCACTGCATTATGTCATTTTGAAACAGCCTATTTTAATATGTACTTAGCATTGTGCTTGTGTTAGCTTTAACATCACAGTTAAAACAGTTATAAACAAGTAAAACAAGTAAAATATACTTTAAGTAAGAGTAAAATAAGTATGCTTTCTGAAAATACACTAAAAACTCAAAAAAGTATGTGTGTATTTTACCGTATTTCTTAAAAGAACAACTAATATATATATTTATTACCAAAGTACTTCTGGTATACTATATATATATATATATATATATATATATATATGTAGGTATATATACACAGAAGTCAACATTTGAAGTAGATCATCGTGTTCATCAAAGTTGTTAATCAAAGTTGTCCTAAGACAAGAACAGGTATTGTTTTGATTTTAGGACAACTTTGATGAAAGGTTTTGATCCACTTCAAATGTTGACCCACACGTATATATATATATATATATATATATATATATATATATATATATATATATAACTGTATATTAAAATGGAATTCAATACAATTTTAATGATCTACAAGTTAACAAGTAAGAGAACAGCTGTACTATGAATATACTTACTATATCTACTATACTTTACTATACTATATATACTATATCTTAATTTCAAGTATATTTTAATACATTTAAGAGTAGTTCTTTTTCACATAGGTTATCTATGGAATGCTGAAAAAATGTGTGTGTGTGTGTGTGTGTGTGTGCGTGTGTTTAATTAAGTTTGTTATTTAATGATAGTGTGTTTTGTTCTTTTTTATGTGAAAAAGGTCCATAATCTGGTGTTGTAGCATAGTTAAACAAAACGTTACAAAAAAAAAAAAAACAGGTTTGCAAATGAAGAAGGACTATGCTACAATACTGAAGTACAGATATTATTCACACTTTTTTTAAAAATTTGGTCATGGCTTAAAATCACAGGGGAACTGGAAGGATTTAACTTCCACATTATAACTAGTAGTAAGCAAAAACAAATATAATCACAAACTTCTGTTTTTCTCAGTTATTGCACTGCTCGAGGTAAGGACTCTCTATTAAATATTTATTTTGCATTTTGTCTTCTACAATTCTACAACGTGTACTGGTATCTTCAGGTGAGTTACTTGTGCTAAAATAAATGATATAAAAAGCTTCAGAATCATAAAATGGACTTTAATTTTGTACTACATTAACTTTGCAAAACAAGATATTTTAATGTGTCTTTGTATGTTGCTTTTTTGTTTTCAGAGCCTGCATGTTACACAGAATAAGGGTAGCCTTGTGAAGTGCCTTCATAGATTGAAAACTAATGTGTTTTGATGTTTGTGTGTGTTTGTACCTACAGCACTTAAGATGTCTGTCTTTACTTTTGTGGTTTTTCTGTTCCTTCCGTATAATCTTGCACTGGCAATTACAGGTGGGTCCGTTCCTAGTACTGTCTACCTCAAAAGAAAATGATCTGGAAGTTTTGTATTACACTAATTATGTGAAACAAAATATTTTAAAAAGTTTATATTACCTTTCTGTTTTCAAGTGTAACGCCACACCAGCAGAGGAAGCCCTCACCCATTGACTGCCTGTTGCTGCTCCCTCTGCTGCTTCACTGGTAACTTCCTGTTTGGTGGCCATTTAAGGAGGCCTAAACCAAACAGGCCCCGCGAAGTATTGTTTTGCTGTGCGGACTCTACTAAGCGTTTTCTCTTGTTTCATTGCCTTGTTTTGTTCATGCCACGGTTTTGTTTCTTGCCATAGTTTTGTCTAGTTTTTTGCCATAGTTTTGCCTTGTTCCATGCCATAGTTTTTGCCTTGTTCCATTGCCTTGTTTATTTGTTACTTTTTGGACTGCTCACTGGTATTTTGACATTCTGCCTGTTCTTTGGATTACGCTATTGTTTTGCCCTGGAGATAACTGTTTGTTTGAAGATCGACCCTGCCTGTCTGACTACGATCTGTGTAATAAAGCTCGCACTTGGATCTATCACGCTTCCCTGGAGTCTCCATTACATCAGGACACTATTATGCAATATTGCCAAACAGAATAACAGCACTAAGCGGCTCTTGTCTGCAGATACCTTGTACATTTGATGCACCAGAGAACACACTCAACAACACAAAAAATATATTTGGCTATTGGATAAAGAGGAACCCTGCTTTTCTCAAGCCAGATAGTTTGGTGGTTTTTAATGGAAGTACAAACATCATCAAAGAATTTAGTCATATAGAAATTCTTGGTAATCTTAGTCAGCATGAATGTACCAGTGTTTTCTATGATGTCATGAACAATCACACAGACAAATACTACTTTAGGGTGCAAACGAAGAATGCAGCTATTTGGACATATACATATCAATACAGTCCCATTACCATTTTTGTCTCCGGTAAGTGGGGTCTCCACTGTAAACTAGATTGATTTCTGTGAGCAGCATGATTTTCAGTAAAATATATTACCATATTTTCTTTGCTCAATAGATGTACCGGAGCTTCCCATCCTTACACCCACTGATCTGGAAGAAGTGATGGAAGAAAGTACAATCTGAGCTGCTCTGCTAAGGCTCCCTGCCCCAAACAACCTCCTACAATATCCTGGTCTAACATCCCTAAATCTGCCAACATTACAACACAGTTACAGGAGAAACCTGATAAAACACAGTCAGTGTTTTCACACATAATCTTTAAAGCTTCATACAAAGATCACAGAAAGAACATCTCCTGCACTGCTACATATCCAAGAAATACAACTAATGACTCAACTGTGGAGAGCAGTGTGATGCTACGAGTCCTATGTAAGAGATTTGGAGTCATTTTGCTCTTACATTATTATGTTCAGATGTGTAACATTATTATGTCTACCTACTGATTTTTCTATTTTGCTTTAAAGTTTCTCCAAAAGAAACTCACATTACCATTGATCCATCTGATTCAGTCTCTGTTGGCACTAATGTGACTTTGACCTGCAAAAACAAAGCCAGTCCAAATGAACTGAACTACACTTGGTACAAACGTGGACAGGAGAAAGAGCTGGATTTTGGAGAACAGCTAACCTTCAGTGTAAATAAAAAAAGTGGAGGCTGGTACTTCTGCACAGCAAAGAACATACATGGTACTCAAACGTCAGAAGAGATCCAGCTGATTGTGGCAGGTGAGTTTAATACAGAAATTCAACATACCAGCTATAATCAAAGTTCTGTTATGTGAGCTCATCTTATTTGTCTATACTGATCAACAGGTCTGTTTATTTCTGTTTGTCTGTTCATTAGAATCATCCACGGCTTTGATCGCAGGCTGTGTAGGAGGAGTTTCAGCTTTACTGTTGGTGTTTCTTCTGGCAACACTTTCAAGAAGGTAGAAAAAGACTACACATGATATTCCATATGTGTTCATATTTATGATTATGGTTTATGATTCATAAATTTCACATTGATAGGGCACAACAGGCAAAAGCATCCAGTGAATCCACTGTTAGGGAACCTGACCATTCAGATCAGGTATGTTCTACACTCTTTTTGAGAACTGCATTATTGCCGCTAAGGATAAATACATTTTCATCATGTAAACGGGTTAGAGTGAGTCATGTCTTTTATTTATTTATTTTTTGCCTTGTCATGGTCGTATACAGATCGACGCCATTTATGTTAATGATTTTATAAGAAGAAAGTGAAAGAATCCATAATCCTCTATGGAGCGATCGACTTTTCCAGCCTTCAGACAACTGCAACAGTGAACACCACTATTATTCTACATCAGAATCATAAACAAGTTGTAGTATATCAGAGCGAATCAGACAATTTGAGATTCGATCAGAACATTGTTGAAACCCAAAAAGCCGAATTCCACAATGGATGATCGTAATTCAGGCTCTAGTTCTAGCCAGCCTGAAATAGGCTTAACTAACCAACTCTGACTAGCGGCTTTGAACAGCTTGCAACATCAACACAAAAGAACACTTATTGACAATTCCAACTCATGAAGGAGATTGTCAATTTTGGGGCAAGACACAGCACATCATGACCACCACATGAGGAAAATCGGTAGTAGAGACTGTTGGGTGGTTTCCCCCACCCAAGACAAGGACCAGACTGAGATACCCTTCTATACCCTTTTGACCTTTTCTTTCCTGGCAGAACACACCCTTATGTTCACAGAATGACACAGACTCTTTTGTATATACATTTTATGCTTAAAAGGACTTATAAATGAATATCAGTCCATTGCATAACTCCCTATCATGTATGTAACCCACACATTTGACTATCATGTCCTGATCACTCATTGTGTATGTCTTTTGAATAACTATTGAATAGTTTATAGGTTTATATTCATGTTGGGAATGTGTGAGTTTGAATATTCATGCTTTAAAAAGCTTTTATAATATCATTCAATTATTTGTAAAAGGAATTATATTCTTATTATAGAAATCACATCCAAATTATACTCTGCAAGAACAGGAAAATTCGGACCATGATAAAATCACAATCAATTCCCTTTGAGCTAAATTGATCTGTTTCCCTTACAACGTTATAAAAATGAAAAGAATATGTTATCTTCTTAAATAATATACAAGTGTGCATCTTTTCCTGGTTAGAAAAATTGATAACACTTTCACAGTAAGGTTGCATTGGTTAACATTAGTTGAAGGGGTCACGAACTGCCTTTTGTAAAATGATTTTTTACCATTCTCTGAAGGCCACTTATAATATATTATATCAAGATTTGTGTCCAAAAGCCGGGTTTAAAAACTCCGGACACCATAAAATTATGCTCCTAGCCATTGCTCTTAGCCATCGCCCTCAGCAGTTGCTTTTAGCCATGCTTAGGCTATTGCTTCTAGCCATGCTTTTTGCTATCACTGCTTTTTGAGTTCTTTGAGCACTCCCTGGCTTGCATGCCAGCCGCTTCCCTAAAAAAACCAAGAGGATCGTTAAACTTTTTTTTCTATAGCTTCTCTTTTCTTTCCGTTGAGAGTTTTGTGTTCTGAGTTAAGTTTTGTCGTAACCCTAAAACTTCAAACAGCGTGCACGACTCCGCACCATCCTCCAGCCAACGCCCAAGTCATCACATCGAACGACCACAAACTTCCAGCCAATCAGCAACCTTGGGAAACCTCTTTCTGCAACAATATCATCGCACGTCCTGATTTTGCTGAGTTAGATGTGTTCCTGGGTCAACATATTTTGTTGACCCTGGAACAACATTTTAATCCAAAATTTTAATCTTGACCACATCCCTACACCTAAACCTAAACTTACCCATGAGTAATCCCTAAAATCAGAAGAAATGATAGATGAATGACACTGATGTACAACCACCAAACACTGATTGTAAGCCTAAACTTCATAAAAACTATAAACTGTTTTTTCAAATCTGATTGGTTAATCACAATGTTGTTCCAGGGTCAACAAAGATGTTGATCCAGGAACATGTCGTACTTGGTAAAATCAGGTTCTGCCAATATGATCAAAGGCAATCCCTTAAAGGGGTCATCGGATGCCCACTTTCCACAAGCTGATTTGATTCTTTAGGGTCTTAATGAAAAATCGGTAACACTTTATTTTACAGTTTCTTAACTAGTTGCTTATTAGCATGCATATTACTAGAATATTAGTCATTTATTAGTACTAATTAAGCACATATTAATGCCTTATTCTACATGACCTTATTTTACATCCCTAATCTTACCCAATACCTAAACTTAACAACTACCTTACTAACTATTAATAAGTAGCAAATTAGGAATTTATTGAGGGAAAAGTCATAGTTAATAGTGAATAAGTGTTCCTTATTCTAAAGTTTTACCAAAAAAGTTTATAACATACTTTATTTCTCAATGGTAGTGTAAAAAACACCCTTTTTACCTTGTCAAAATCAGCTCTGCAGAAATCAGCCCATTCTGTTGCATGTAAAAGTGAACTTTGCATCCGATGACCCCTTTAACACAAAGGCAAAGCAAGTAAAACCTCCAGATTCTAGCTGAACTGGTGCATTTGATATAAAGTTTAATAGCATAATTGAGAAACTTAATGCAAGGGTTAATTAGATGGTTATTGGTTGTTCAGGTCTAAGCAATTGCATATACATATGCAATAAACTTTCATATTTTCATTCTCTGAGGGCCACTTATAATATTATCAAGATTTTTACACCAAAAACATCATAATTTAGAAGTATGCTCTGTATGTATGCTGTATGCTCTGAATATGCGTGACGGATAGTAGACTTGGAAGTAAACACCCACTGCTACAATTGGCCAACACTTGTGTAAAACATTAACATCACAAATGGACACTGTTGATACAGGTTAAAAATGCATAAATACTAAGTACATATCAAACAATCTGTATTAACAGAAAGCAATAGTGACCACATAACAAAAAGTTACTCACACCTGTGTGGTAAGGCATTACTGTCGGATCCAATATAATCAGCACAGCATCGTCACAGCATGTTTTTTTGGTTTGTTTTTTTTTTTTTATAGTACAATGACCTATTATATGTCAAAAGATCCAGGGAATTTTGATTTCTCAGTTCATGACCCCTTTAATGCATTAACTATTTCCTAAACATGAACAAGACATTTGTTACATTCATTTATGAAATGCAACTGTTAGTTAATGTTAGGTCCATTAAAGAGTAGGTCATATGGTACTTTAAAGTGTCCTAATATTGTGTTGGATCCCCCTACAACAGGTTTAAATGCAAATTACAAAAAAAAAAACGTAATTTTTTCAGAATATACATTTAATATTAGAGTAATTTCTCAATGATTTTCGTTTGCATCTTTCTGTAAACCCTTCCTTTCCATAACCCTACTCTGCTCTGATTGGTCAGCTGGCCAAAGTCTGTTATTATTACAGAGAGCAGTAGTTGAGCAAGTTAGTGAGCTCTACCTTTACATAAAACAATAAGGTTACACTTTATTTTGATAGTCCAATTTAGACATTCTACTAACTATAAGTAACTTTGCAACTACATGTCAACTAATTCTCATTAATTTGCAACTACATGTCTACTAACTCTCAGTGCCGACTGTTTTAGGTTTAGGGTTAGCAGAATAAGTTGACATACTTGCAAAGTTTAGAAGAGTGTTAGAAGATATTAAGCAGACAGTCTACTAATACTCTAATGACTGGTTGACATGCAGTTGCAAATTTACTTACTGTTAGTAGAATGTCTAAAGTAGACTATGAAAATAAAGTGTTAACAACAACAATATAGTGCTCCAGTCCGTTGTTAAAATACAACATAAAAAAAAAAAAACATTTTGTTTAAAACTTATGCAAGCAAATCGATCCCACAGGTAAAGTTTAGCTGCTAAACTGTAAACACTTCACAAAACATCAATGGTGGATACATTAGCCAAGTGCTAAAAATGACTAATTGAAGAAACAATACAGTTTGTAAACCAAAATATGTCTACAGTAATGTCTAAAGAATGACAGAAAAAAGACGCTTCATGTCTTAAATTTTAATTAGAACTCAGAACAGCTGTATCACAGGTGCACCAGCCCAACTAACTCGCTCGTCTCTCTCTACCGGGTCTTTTACTCCCTGCATTAACCCTATAACTACCAGTGCAGCAAAATAAACAGCAATTTCACAACGATTATAAAGTCTGTGGACTACACTATACATTCTTTATTATTAAACAAAGTGATTAGAATAACAACAGTATACATTAATTGACACATTCTTAGAAAATAGTGGGTTCACAGCAAATTATCAAAACTAGTTCAGTAAGACAGTAATATAGTGCGTTACCTTGAAACCTAAAGCTGCACTAGGTGTATGTCACATATTAGCACAAAACTTGTTATTTTAAGCACTCAACTGAAAATGTACATATAACGTATCAATCGTACTTACATGTTGTGGTTTGGAGACGCTTGTCGGTCCAAATCAAGAAGATTAGAATCCAACGAGCAATGAAAACAAAACAAACTTGCTTTCACAGCACAGAACACAGCGTCTTCTTGACATGATGTAAACACACTAAATCCTGATAGTGTTTGTGGGCAGGTCAGACTGTTTGTATTTCATGGGCAGTTGTGGATTATGCAAATGTGTTACCCAGTGACGTATATCAATAACAAGCAGAAGATTCGAAAGTATGATGACTCGTTAAGGCGATTCAAAATCGACCCTTTCTTTTAAGAGACAATATCTTTATTTGTTATGATAGCTGTGTTAAAAACTGCAAAAAAGGTGCTGGAGGAGGCAGAGGCGGAGCCGGAGAGCCGATAAACCAGGGTGACGAAGAGGATCCGGAGGGTTAAGGTGGAGCCGATAGCGCCGACGACCGACGCGGAGGCTTGGATCTGTAAGGCCACGGTGGAGCCGGAGCGACAGAGGACCAAGGTGGAGCTGAAGGGATGGAGGAGCCTGACGGAGCCGCAGGGATGGAAAGATGAAGCACAGCCAGAGGAGTGGAGTCCCGAGGCGCAGGATGGTCGACGCCAGACCAAGGCGGGGCCGGAGGGATAAAGGAGCCCAGTGGAGCCAGTGAAGCCAGAGGACTGCAGGGCCATGGCGGAGAGGAGGGAGCTAGGAGCCATGGTCGACGGAATGAGGCGGAGTCCTGGAATCTGAGGCTGAAGGTGGAGACAAGGGATCCTCCAGCCATGACGCCAGTGTAGACTGGCAGATGGTGGACTAAGGGTAAGCAGAGGGGAGGAGGAGGCAGGACCGGGTGAGAGGGCAGGCATCTGTGAGCCTCCGGGCTCTCGGGGATGCCCTTGGGGACGGAAACCCTCTCTGGAGTCTTTCGTTGAGTTGGACTTGGAAACAGTAGCCTGCTCTGGGCTGGACAGGGAAACAGGAGCTCTCTCTGGGCTATACTCAGGAGCGGGACCCCCCTCTGGGCTGGACATGGAAACCGGAACCCTCTCTGGGCAGGACGTGGGAACCGCAGCCCACTTTGGGCTGGATGTGGGAACAGGGGTGAAAGAGGGTTCCGAAGAGGGAGGGAGGAGAGAGGGCAGGTCAGCATCCCAGTCTATAAGATCCTCCTTCACAGTCCTTATACCCTGGTCCATTGAAAGCTCACCCTCAGCCATGTTGCAGTGGGCGGAGCTCCTCTCTGCGATCTCACTAGCCAAAACATTCTCCCTCATGGCGGGCACTGACACCGGCACTCGCACCTGGTCTGACGATATCAGCAGCTGCGGCTCCACAGCGATCCTAAGCACTGCCACTGACCCCACCTTTTAGAATAAAGCAACTATTCTGACCCCAGAATTTCACCACAAGTTTTTTAAGCCTGCATGAGTCACAAAAACACATCATTCATCCATTCACTAAATTATCAGTGAATTAATGTTAAGGAACAACATGCTTAATACATTAAAATCTTGGTCTCATTTGATAAACTATGGTCAAAGATCACCCAATTAATGTTTATTTCATGATTGATGAAACAATGTATGTTTATACATCTTCCTTATTCAGAGTCACTTGGGTGGGGATTGTTACTTCATGATAAGTTCTTCAAATCCGTGTTTAAAATGTGTTGCAATAGAAAGCATCTTCTGCTTTTGTGAACGACTGCACTGTTGTGTGGTAAGGATTTCTTTTTTCTGTTTTGTAAAATTATGTTATCTGTAATAAAGTAGATGTCTGTGGTAAACTTCTTTCATGCTGTTGCACACCTATAGCCTTTATTCATTAAAAGAGATTTAATTTATTTCAATGGCTTCACAACAGGCATAATCTGTATGAGGTTCTCTGCTTATTTAGCCCAATTACTTTTTAGCTTTTAAGTTTATTAATTAATTTGGCTTAAAAACATGGGCTATTCTGTTTGCTTAATTATGTATAACAAGTGCATTTGCGATGTATACTAGATTTGTTGAAAATGTATGGACGAGATGCAAGAACAGCATTGTCAGTTCATCAGAAACACTGAAACATTGAACATTACTGTAATTCACAATAATAAAAAAAAAAAAAACTAAATAAAAATGAAATAGATTGTGATTGAATCTCACTATTTCTATTCTTCAGTTAGAAAAATAATTGCTCTGAAAGTGATCTCATGAGCTCTCTCTGTCCTATATTAATCTTTATCATTCAGCATCAAAAGTCAGAAAGTCTCTACTGATTCTGATCTAAAAGACCTTTAGAGATGTCTGTAATTCAGAACACTTTCTTCACCATCATCATCAGTGCTGTGTTACTACATACTCACTCAGGTTAGTCCAATTATGAATGAATTTTTCAGTTGAAGCAAAAGGTTAGGCTTCATTCACCAGAAGTACCATACAACACAAATATGATTATAAGTGCAGTTTACTTCTTAAATAATTCAGCCTGTCAAGATGTATATAACTAATGTGTTTTATGTTCCAGGTGAGGATATCTACTTTGCTGTGATGCCTCAGACAGTAACAGCTCTGACAGGCTCTTGTGTGCAAATTCCTTGCAGATTTAACATCTCCAATTTTGAGGACAAACGTAAGAGGGCAAAATCTATTTATGGGATCTGGCTAAAAAGCAGATCACAGATGGCTCACCCAGACAGTTTTATAGCTTATAATAGCAGTAAAAACATCATAAGAGGATTCAGTGACATACAGATGACTGGAAATCTCAGTGAAAAGAACTGCACCACTGTCTTCTATAACATCATGATGAATCATGCAGACCGCTATTACTTCAGACTGGAAATGGAGCCAGAAGTGTTCAGAGGAACATTTAACACCAATTCAGCAATCGATTCAAGCAAGACTGTGAGGATCACTGTTAGAGGTATCTGTAATCTTTAACATATAGGCTTTCTTCACTTGGATGAAAGATCTGACAAATAATTACATGTAAATGTAAACATTATGTACATAATACTACAACACCATATCACTGAACTGTATGATTTATTTATTTATTTAGATTCACCACAGCCTCCTGAACTTAAACCCAATGATCTATATTATGTAATGGAGGGAACTACAGTCAGTCTGAGCTGCTCTGCTGAAGCCCCCTGCCCCAAACAACCTCCAACAATATCCTGGTCTAACATCCCTGAATCTGCCAACACTAAAACACAGTTACAAGAGAAACCTGATAAAACCCAGTCAGTGTTTTCATATGTGACCTTCAAAGCTTCATACATGGATCACAGAAAGAACATCTCCTGCACTGCAATGTATCCAAGAAATACACCTGATGACTCAACTGTGGAGACCACCACAATGCTACAAGTCATATGTAAGACATCTGGAGTATTATGATGTGATTACAGGAATAGGTCAATGTTTTTTTTTATTTATTATAAGGTATTAATGTTGTTTATTTTGTGCTTTGTTTCTATCACAGTTCCTCCAAAAGAAACACACATCATCACTTCATCTAGTGCAGTGTCTATTGGCACTAATGTGACTTTGACCTGCAAATGCAAAGCCAGTCCATCCAATGATTTGACCTACACCTGGTACAAACGTGGACAGGAGATGCCAGTATTTTGGGGGAAAACAATTACCATCACTATAACTCAAAGTAATACAGAACGGTATTCCTGCATTGCACAGAATAAATATGGCAGTCAATCATCAGCAGAGGTCCAGTTCGTAGCTAAGGGTAAGTTTACATTCAAAGAACAAGGTCAAATACAGATTTAATGTAATGAAGATCATTTGAAATACAATGTACTGTCCAATTACATGACATAGGACAAGATGGATACACTATGCGTTTGATTGTTGGTTGTGTGGGAGGAATTGTGGCAGTGCTCACACTCTCTGCTGTATTTTGTACCAGGTAAGTTTGTGTGTGTTTGTTTATAATAAAAGCCTTATAACAATAAGTAAACAATAATAAGTAATTTTGAACAGCATATGTAAGATATACTCAGAAAGTATAAAAAGAATTGTTTCCATTTGTGATAAAAAGGCTGGTGCTTTCACATGATTGACATTGCCAATTTACATTTAAATAATTAAAATGAAAATAACTTGGCATTTATGTAGGCAGCTGCAAAAACAAACAAAAAAAAATGTCTTAAAACATTCTGACCTTTATCATACTCTTATTAGGACAAAAATATCTAATAGGAATAGGAAGAAACCATCTGGTCAGGTATGTTTCTGGTTATGTTTTGTACATTATTCATGAAATTCATAAATGTTGCTTTAAACTTAGCTCATGTGTATCAAAATGCTGACATCTTTTATTTCCGACACTTTGTTGTTGATATTAAATAATTTAATCAGTTTCATTTATTGAAAGTAATCCATCTTATCTGTCTGATTTTGTGAAAGATGTCACATTTAAAGGGGTCCTATTATGCTTTTTCACTTTTTGAATTTTAGTCAGTGTGTATGTTTGGACATAAAAAAGATCTACAAAGTTACAAATGTCAAAGTCCACTCCAAAGGGAGATATTTCGTTTTTTAAAAATCCTTTTTCAAGAACTACAACGAACGGCTTCTTTGGACTACAGCCTTACAAAAGTTACAAATGTCAAAGTCCACTCCAAAAGGAGATATTTCGTTTTTTAAAAATCCTTTTTCAAGAACTACAATGAACGGCTTCTTTGGACTACAGCCTTACACTCCAGATGTTATGATGTCACAACACGATCGATTAGAATATCATTAAAATAAATCCTGCCTACGGAAATTCGAATGGTGGGGGGATGGGTAAGGACGAGGTGAGGGATTAGCCTAACACTGTGTCTATACTGGATGGGACAGTTGTCGCGCCACAACAGCTAAAGTCTGTCTACACTGGACACGATAAAGCGACCGTTGCAAATCATTTGAACTTGTGTGAGCACATCATTAATAGAACAGCAGTTTACTGTCGGGGATTTGTCGTGTGACACAGCATCCAGTGTAGACAGCATCACTGTCATGTCCGATGCAGCGCGGAGAGCCGCTTCTGGGATGTATCAACGAGCCGCAGCGCAGTGGGTATAAACACAAGCATTGACTAGAGTGGCCGCGTCGGAGTCGCACCGTAGACTTGTGCAGCATAGGGGGTCGAAACACATGCGGAGGTGCGGCTGATGTAAACACAAGCATTGACTAGAGTGACCACATGGCCTCCTGTAGCGAATCGATGTGTTTTTGTAAGAAAAATAACCATATTTAAAACATAAAAATCACTTTAATCTAGCTTGCGCTAACTGCCTTGGCAAGGAGCATGGCACTACTAAAACACTGTCTAAGCTGTTCGCCAATCACAACACACTGGGACAGCTAACCAATCACAACACATTTCGTTTTTCAGAAGGCGGGCCTTCATCAAACCCAACACTAATCGAGCCATCTGTGCCAGGCTGGGGAGAAAGGTGTTGTAATAGTGTAAATTATGTGAAAAATAATGCACCAAGCATGGGAGCATGTTCTAGTACAGCCTCAAAAAAAATCAAGACTTTGTGAAAGAGCATAATAGGACCCCTTTTAAACAATAAAACATTTGCACATAAAACATGCTTGAAATGTGTTTTCTTTGTACACAGGTTAATAACATAGATGCTGATTTTGTCAACACTGTCAGAGACATTATGATCAATGAACGGATCACTTCTGATGATGAAACACTAGTTATTGTGTATTATGAAGAGACTGACATATCAAAGCAACAGAATTGTTGTGCCACAGAAAAACTCTTCCACCATGACGAATACACAGAAATAGAGTATACTCAGCTGTGTTAGGATATGTGCTCACGTATAGGCCTATAGTTGCTTTTTGAGGGAAAAAAAGGAACTCAAATAAAATAATGTTACACTTTTTCTTTTTTTTTTCTATTTTATTTTTATTTATTGTGAATATTCGAGTACAATCATAAACAATCATATGGTATATTTCAAGTTACATACAATGCTCAGTGTAACCAAAGATTATCTTTACAATATGTGGATGTGTACAATTACACAGTATGTTTAAACTATAAGTTATACTCAGCCTTCGTTAAACTGTTTCATAGTATAACCAGTTTTCCTTTTTACAAAGAGAAATAACATTGAAGAAAAGATAAAGAAAAAGAATCTATATACATCCAGGGTGAGAACATGTGTCCTAAATCAATTCCATACAGAATAACCTCAGATGACAGGTTATATGCATATTTGCAAATGTACATATATATGTATATATATATATATATATATATAAACATATATTATAACTATATATCTACATATCTTTTATTTATTTATAACAACAAAATCAGGCCTTCTTTCTGATACATATTCAACCCATTTCCTCCGTTTTCCCAGGAATGAATTCTTCTTTAAATTGACCAAAAATGTGATCTTTTCCATCATATAAATCTCTATGGTCACATCTATCCAATTATCTAAAGTTGGTTTCTCTTTGTTTAACCATTTACGTGTAATTGCTTTCTTGCTGGCTGCCAAAAGCACACCCATCAAGTATTTATCATCTGCTGTTACTATATCTGGATATACACAGCCAAAATACAGCAATTTGCTTTCTAGAGGTATGTCTCTTCTAAAGATATATTCAAGAGCCTCTTGTATTTCTTTCCAGTATTCTTGAATATGTAGGCATTCCCAAAATATATGATAATGGTTTGATTAATTACATCCACAATTTCGCCAACATTTTGAAGAAATATTACTGTATTTGGCCGTCTGTACTGGTGTTTTAAAATATCTAATAATGTTTGTCCAACAGTATTCTTTCCAATTTAGTGAACTAGTTGATTTCCATTGAAATTTCCATATATTGGACCACTCTTCATCAGTAAAGTTTATTCCACATTCTGTCCTCCATTTCTCCTTAATATAAATTGTAGAGTGTGTTTTCATATTTTCCAAACTCTTGTATATCTGAGAAACAATATTATATCTAATACCTGATGTGTATGCCCTCTTAAGCAGGTCTATCAATGGATTCAAATTATCTTCAGGTTTTATTTTTATTTTTTTATCATAATAATTTCTAACCTGGAGGTATCTGTAGAAGTCCTGATTTTTTAGAAAAAACTTTTCCTTTAGTAGTTGAAAGCTTAAAATTTCACCTTTCTCAATAATGGTGCAAAAACAAGTAATTCCCTTTTTTACCCATAATTTAAATCTGTTATCCAAACTGTTTAGGGTGAAGTTTGAATCATAAGCAACCCATTTCAAAACTATACTGTATTCCAACAAATTATATTCCTTTATCACTGTTGCCCAGATATTTAATTTTGTCCATGGGTCTTCTATAATTTCTATATATTGTCGTAATTTGCTATCTGTTAGTATGGCTTGTATAGGGATATTCTTTGAAATTTTCTTTTTATGTGAGGCAAATAGTATAATTTTGCCTCTTAATACTGCTTCAGCAGCATCCCACAGTATTGGAGGTGTGACCTCTACATTATCATTATTTTCTAAATAAGAGTGAATCTCATTTTCAATATATATTTTAAATGAGGGGTCATTAAGAAGGTTCAAATTAAATTTCCACAAGGTATCCTTAAATTTATTATCTAGTTTCACTTTTAGGTAAATTGGGGCATGATCACTGATATCTATTGTTCCAATATCACAGCTTTTTACTCTAGTCCTATCTCTATTAAACATAAGATAATAATCAGTCCTGGTGTAGACATTATGTGGGGGAGAGAAATGTGTATAATCCTTAGTATCTGGGTATAGGTCTCTCCATATATCAATTATGCCAATATCATTCATCAATGCATTAATTTTCCGATGGATGGGTTTAAGAGTTGTTGCTTTCTTGTTTGTAGAGTCTAATTCAGGCTGTAGGTGTATGTTTAAATCACCTCCACAAATCAATATACCCTGTGTTTCAGAGGCCATAATTTGAAAAATCTTTTGAAAAAAGTTAAAATTACTACCGGGTGGGGCATAAATATTAAATAAAGTGACATATGTTCCATTTAATATTCCATGGACAAAAATAAATCGACCTTCTTTATCAACATATTCATATTTCTTTTCAAAAATAACTGTATGAGAGATCAAAATGATAACTCCTCTCCTATGCCCTGTATGGTATGATGAGTAATAGATCTGAGTAAATCCCATTCTTTTCAATTTTTGCTCAGTGTTTTTTTGATCAGTGTTATTTAGATGCGTCTCCTGTAGATATACTATATGAGCATTTTCTCTTTTCATTTTACTTAAGATTTTTTTCCGTTTAATAGGGTTGAGTAGGCCATTCACATTGAAGGAAATTACTTTTACTTCGTTATTGGATATGTCTATTCAATTTAACACCAAAATCAAAAAGGTAAGAAAGACACAGTCCCTGGAGAACAGTATACAAACAAATAATGAAAACTCTAAGAATCTGACAAACATACTGAACTTCCAAGATAGGGGTCTCACACAAACGACCCTGAAACAAGCTAGTGGTGGAATCTAGCATGGAGGGGAAGCCTTCTCTTCCACCGTGGTGATTAGGGCCCCCCAGTTCATTGTCTTTACATGAGCTAGGAAAAAACATAACTCACATGTCCGACGTAGTGTTCTGTCATAGAACAAAATGAAGAGAGGAGTTAGATCAACACATATCTAATGGTTTATAGTCCAAACAAGTGAATAATCTCCAGCATTTTCTAGTTGTAGATGGCATAACGTTAGGTAGACTCCAGTTATCTTCTATATGCCTGTAGACGATCTCTGACGTCTGTCGATCTCGGGGTCTTTTTAGCTCTTGTCTTTTGTTGTCTCCGAAGACGTGTGTTAGAGTTGTTCCATTAGTGATTCGGTCAGCTGTGTTTTCTCCACGTGAAACCCTCTTTTCACCATATCCAGATAAGCATCTTCAGCTGTGTGATAGATGTGAGTCCTGTCCTCATAGAACACGCGTAGTCTTGCCGGGTATGGAGTTTGAAATCGGATCTTCCTGTCTTTCAGCGCTTTTTTCACCTCTGAATATTCCTTTCTTTTTTGAAGAATCGCAGGAGGATAATTGTGATCGAAGTAGATTTTTTGTTGGCCCACAAAGATATCTTTTTTCGCCCATGCCTTCCGGATCACTTCTTCTTTCATTTTGTACCTGAGGAATTTCACTACAATCGATCTTGGTCTCGCATTCTTCCCAGGTTTTGGTATGAGTGCCTGATGGGCTCTCTCCACATGCAGTTCTGTATCCAGAGGAAAATCCAAACTGTCTCGCAGCAGTTGTTCAACGTAGTCATTCATGGAATTTTTTTCTATGTCCTCGGGCACGTTGTATATTCTTATATTGTCTCTTCTTGACCTGCCTTCTTGGTCAATCTGTTTGCTTTCCAGCTGCGACTGCATCTTTATCATTTTTTTCAGCGTCTCTTCCAAATTTTGCACTCGCGTTTCAATTCCTTAAATACGATCCTTTGATTCATCTTGTTTAATTCGATCTTGATTTCATCAAGTTGACGGTTGTTCTCTTTTCGAAAGTTTTGAATCTCTTCCAAGATTCGTTCCAGATTGATCTGCGCACTATTCGGGTTAGCACGATTAGCATCGTGTGCTAACGCATGTGCTGCGCCGGCGCCTCCTTGCTGTCTATCTTCAATTTCCAAGGCGTCTGTGTTAGTTTTCCTTCTCTTCTCTCTTGTTTCCATTGTTATCCCACTATTACAGACTGTTTTAACTAAAGTTTTTATTTGTTCTCAAGGTTTAGGGGATCTGTTAGTTAAATCGTCGGAGGAGACGATGGACTATGCTGCCATTCTCTCAGTCACCAGAACCGGAAGCCATGTTACACTTTTTCTAATATTGAAACCAAATAAATTAATGTAACAAACAAATAAAAATGTTTAAAGGGGAAAAATGAGCTGTGTGTGTTTTCCTTTAAGTACAAACTTCAGTGATACATGACATCACATCCCCAAAACTATAAACACAGAGGGAAGCAGAAATGAGACACCTAAAGAAACATTTATGTTTGAGGCCTTTTTTATGTGTGAATTTTTTACCCAAGAATACATCTTTGTCTCATAAATGGCACCATTCAGTCTTAAAATGGTGACAATGTGTGGGTTTATGTGTTGCAATTTTGTGCACTAGTCACAATAAACACAGAAGCTCTTCTGCATTCAATGGATGTACAGTATGGTTAGTTTGATGAGCACTAAGCAAAAGTTTGCAAGAATATTGTGTACACAATAAGCAATGAATGAGCATACAAATGCTTACATTTATCAGTAATATCAACTATATGTTTATGCACTGCCTTTCCATGTTTGATATAACTTTTGTGTTTATTTTTATTGCCTCTTATAGCAGATGCCATTTTTTAGCAAACAGCCTATTTTAATATGTACTCAGTATTGTGCTTGTGTTAGCTTCTGCATCATAGTTATATGAAACTGAGTTGCCAATGTTTGACAGTGACCAGATCAGCTAATACAAATTTCTAATACAAAGTCATGCACATGTGATTTAATAAGTCATTCTTAGTTCTGGTTGGTTATGATTATGTAGTTTTGCCCATTAATCTTAAAAGTCATAAATGCAGCTCTAATGTTTTTGTCTGCTTGACAGGACCATACAAAGTTTTGTATCTTGTATTAGAGCAGTTAAAATTTGGTGCTTTGAGTGCAATTCTCTCATACTGACCACTGGATGTTCAACAAGGCACCTCATGGCAAAGAACTCTCTGAAGATTTGAGAATTAGAATTGTTGCTCTCCATAAAGATGTCCTAGGTTATAAGAGGTTCAGTAACAACCTGAAACTGAATTACAGTACTGTGGCCAGGGTCATACAGAGCATTGGCGTCATCCGAGAAGGAAGCATCTTCTGAAGCTGCCTTACAAGAAAGCCCGCAAACAGTTTGCTGAAGACAACCTGTCCAAGAGCATGAATTACTGGAACCATGTCCTATGGTCTAATGAGACTAAGATAAATTTCCAGCATGTGTGGTGATGCCCTGGTGAAGAGTACCATGAAAATTGTGTCTCTCCTACAGTGAAGCATGGTGGTGGTAGCATCATGGTCTGGGGCTGCATGAGTGCTGCTGGTACTGGGAGCTGCGGTTCATTGAGGGAAACATAGATTCTATTATGTACTGTACATTTTTGAAGCAGAACATGATGCCTTCCCTTCAGAAACTGGGCCAAATGGCAGTTTTCCAACATGATAATGACCCCAAACACATCACCAAGATGACAATTGCCTTGCTGAGGAAGGTGCAGGTGAAGGTGATCTGACCTGAACCCTGTTGAGCACCTATGGGACATCTTCAAGCGGAAGGTGGAGAAGCACCATGTGTCTAACATCCAGCAGCTCCACAATGTCATTATAGAGGATTTGAAGAGGAAAGTAATGGTTTATATATTCTGAGGAAATTGTGCTTGTGGTTATGACCTAGACTTTGAAAATACATCCTGTTGACTAGTTATTGCTTCAACTTTACACCACCTGACATTTTTACAGAAAAAAAAAAAAAAAAAAAAAAATACAAATCAAAGTCACGATAAAGCATTTCGTCAGAATATAGTTTCATAATAAGAACATGAATACAGAAAGGCTTTGTGTAATTCTACAGGAGGCAGTTAATGGCACATCACTAGAGTCATGTTTAAAGAGACTTAAGGATGACATGTTTAAAAATGAAGTTCCAAATGTAAGTTCGGGAGGAGCCTAATCATTCAGTCCTGTCAATCATCATTACGAGCTTATATAAGCAGCTTTCATTGCACCGTTCCAGCCTCTGTTCTTCCGGCATCCCTCCACCTCCCCTTCTCCTCCTCTATTTCTGTTATTCTCCCTCTAGGTAACATTGCAGTGGGGGGTTGAACTCGGCACTCAAGCCAAGCCTCGGGTTCGAGCCTCCATTAAGGACAATAAGCCAAGTTTGTTTACCATTGCCCATCATGATTGGATGGGCAGGTAAACTTGTAAAATGCTTCCAGTTTATAAATGGTGTGAATTTGTGGGATGTAGTGTTGCAGACTTGTGTATCAGCCACAATGAGCACAAAGACTGTTTAGTTCTAGCTCTTCTGTGGTTAGTAGATGTGCCCTCATATGCTGAGATAAGCAGTTTCTGAATGTTTCAGTTGGCATAATATAAATGAAAAGTACAATGATAAGCTGTGTGCAAATGCACTTTAATTCAGCTGAATTGCTATCAGTGTGAATGACATCTTACACTTAAATTTCACACTTACATTTCAATGTCAACTGGTGATCAGAAAAAGAAAAAAAAACAGCATTCTGACCATCTTTACATTTACATCAGGAAAAACACGTCCTATATACCCAGTGCAAAAGGGTCAGGTCTCTTGTCAAGCAAGTTCTTCAACAATTTTTTCATGCATTGCCTAGCATATTCTTGTGTAATGGCTTCCATTCTCTTCAAACAAATGAATGTTATTTAGTCACAGAATGAGATTCGTAATATTGCCCTATAGTGCTGCTGGGAGGTAGTCAGTTGTCAGAAAGATCTCACAGAGAGGAAGACATCTTTACAAACTTCTGCATCTTTATTTTAACACAGTAATAACACATAACCGTAAGGTACAATTCATGGCTTACAGTTGTGGACAGAGTAAAAACAATTTGTTGCATGTTTTTTGGCTCACACTTATATTCTTCTTTGTTTCATGTGTTTCTATCAGAGCTCCAGAAATGTCTGTGCTCCAGATCATGTCCTTCATCATCATCTGCTTTGTGTTTCTACACACTGACTCAGGTTGGTCCATACAAGTTTATTTTTTACAAGCAGAACTACTACTGATATGATGACACAGGGCAAAATTGTGGGCAGACGTGTGACTGACAAAGGACTAAAAGCAAGAAAATATATTGAGCAATGACTGTAATTTTTGTCTGTTCCTCAAATAAAGCTATGTGGCTTCAGAAGATTTTGAATGTAGGACACAAGTCATATATAAGTCATAGTTGCTGTTGTGTCCAATTTAGGCTCATTGGAAATACGTGTCTCTATACACATTTCTGCAAACCTGAAAAAAACGTACCTATATGTACGAATCACTGCAGTTTCCAGTTAAAATGAACACTAGAGGCAGTAAAACTTTTATTCCTTTTTACACATATGATTTACACAGAGTTTTGATCATGCCTGAGGAACGAGAGGCTGTCTAATTTCAACAAATCACGTTGCTGCATTTCCATCTTTTCCATTTTATGATCGCTCAATCAGATTTCTGCATTTCCATTTTCTCCATTTTATGACAGCCAAGCACCGTGGCCCTTTTCCAAAAATGTTCAATCTTTGCCGGAGCATGCGCAGTAAGTCCACCTCCCATCGCTCACAGCAAATTACTTTATAATATTTTTGTGAGTTATTTTGCGAAAAAAGCTATTTTTAAGTCCGTCTTTAAATTTAGCGAGTTGGGAATTTAATCCACCGAGGTAAGATTCCTCAATTTAACGAATTAGCTAGCTAAAACACTAACGTTATAGGAGTTAACATTTTTATTTCAATAAACTTTTACATTGTTTTAGGTAATATGTCGACTGTGTCGTTTTATTTAGTTCGCTAGCAATGAATGAATGAATACAGCTAGCTGACATGTATTTTCGACAGAGAGAAACAAAAGGCTTACATTGTTATAATTAGTATAACGCTGGTATAACATTGGAGCAATACCTGATATTGTGTTCACTTTTATCACCCAAAATGAATGAGTTTTTTTTTTGTTTTTTTGTTGTATTCAGGTGTTGCACCTGTTAAAACAGTTGACTTTGTGTTTAACAACTAATAATAAACTTAATATGATTGTACTAATATATATATATATATATATATATATATATATATATGCTACTACTATGTATTAATATATTTTAGACTGAGTTGAAATGTACTAGAATTTGCTGATTTACAAATGCTATCTATATACAGGATTTTTATAGTAGTGAGTTAAAACTACTCATATTTGATATGGTTATATCATGTATTGAATAGTTACAAATTTAAACTGAATAAATAAAATTTTATTTACTCTAGTAATGGAAGATGGCTTCAAAACACAAAAAGCACAGTGCTATGGGTGACGAGGAGTGGATGTCACGCCTGCGAAAGTTTGCTGCTGTAGGGGTCTGGCCTTCTGAGGCAGGAAACAGGCCGGCACCCCGCCAGAAAAAGTGGCATGACCTGTATCTGAAGGTAAGTTCAGATAAAATGATATGTATACAATCTTAAAACAAAAAGCTATGTCATATTGAAAGGAGTCACATTCTTATGATTCACTGTCAAACAATATAACAGATTGACAAATGCCCAGTGCAGTTGAGGGGACAAATGTCTTTGTTTGGAGGGACACAGACATGTAGTTGTGGATTCCATACAACAAAGGTATCAAAAATTTAATTAAAAAAAAAAAATTCCTAAATGATGAAGTGTTGGTGTTATTAAAATGTTATTAAAGTCTCTGTTATTAAATTTCATTTTCTTTTCTCTTAACCTGTAGCCTTCCGGGTCAGTGTCCTCTTCAGTGACACCAAGTCCCTTATCTGCATCACTTGTTGCATCATTTGCCGCAACACTGGACCAGACAGCAACACCAGGACAGACAGCAACACCGGGCATGCGCAACACCGGCAGACAGCAACGCCGGACAGACATCATCAGCACCGGGCAGTCAGCAACGCCAGGACAGACAGCAACAATCGCGTCAGCAACGCCAGCCGATGGTGACAGCAGCACCGGGCAGATAGCAACGCCGGACAGATATAAACACCGGGTAGCCAACGCCGCGACAGACAGCAGCACCGGGGCAGACAGCAGACAGCAACACCGGGGCAGACAGCAGCACCGGGGCAGTCAGCAACACCGGGCAAGACAGCAACACCTGGACAACTCACACCCCACAAGCCAACTTTGACTATGGCATCAGTAAGTAATGAGGATTTACTGATACTGATATTTACATTTTTAGCGTTTTAAAATATATGCATTTTAATTTACAAGGCTCCTCTTAATATGATGTTTTTTTTTAACTTTTTTTTTAGTTTACAAAGCCACGGTTCGGTGGGTCTCAGGGTGCTGCTTTAAAGCCAAACTTAAATTTGAGCAGGAAGCATGCAACCAAGGTAATGTAAAGATTTTACAATCATATAATCAATCGTATAATACAGTTGTCTATGATGCACACTTATTCTTGTTATGCCTGGGTTTGCTTGTTAGGCTACTGTTATTTTCATTTCATAAAGATATGTTGAAATTATGTTGTCATTAATGTAATTCCTAATAAGGACAGATTAACATTATATATAATGTTGTAAACTGTGGTTATATTCTCTCAGCCCATCAGTTGCACTTTCGATTCTTCTGCCATGTCCAGCACTGTCACAAGTGCCATGACAAGAAGGACACCATCGCCTGCCCACAGTCCCAGGATGTACATTCAAACTGTCTCACCTCTTTCTCTTCCTCCCTCTCCTGTTTCCACAACCACTTCCTCAATACCATCAGTAGCTGCTAGAGCTGTGAGAAACTCTTCAATTAAGTGATTGTCTTTAAAATGATACTTCAAATAAGCATCCTTTGTAAGTTACTTGCAATCATGTATATATATTACCCTTTTTTTAATTTATAAAGGAAATGTCAGATGCCGCCTCCTCCTCTGGTACCTCCTCTCCTCCTCCTCCTGTGACCTCCGCATCTCCCACTGCCACCTCTTTTTTTGCCACCTCTGCTGCTCCATCTGTGGTTGGTCGCTCAGCTCACCCTGCTGCTGACATGGAGACTGCTCCTGGTTCAGAGCCTGGCTGGCTGCCTGCAAAGCTGATGGGGACCATACCACCTCAGGATCAGAAGTGGATTTCATCTGCTCTGTGGAAGAACCAGCGGCTGCGCACTGACCTGAAGTTGTGGTATGATCCACCAGAGCCAGCGCTCATTTATCATCAGGCCCCCACTCCAGAGCGTTTTTTTTACACACCGGCTTCTCTTGTGGATGCCATATCACCTTTGGAAGGTCAGGCTGTCCTGTCCTGTGTGTGGAAAACAGCTCACAGGTTATGGAGCCCACAAGAGAGCCCGCCACGTTTTGGATGTTGATAGGTACTACCTAATGATCACGGAGACTCTCTGGTGCAGTTCAGCTGGTTGTAAAACAAGTTACATTTCCTCCAGCAAGACCATCTTGGACCAGCTGGATTTGGCACACAGAATAGAGTTCCGACTGATCCTGACATGAAGGTGAGTATACTGAAATTTTCCTCTGAAATTTACCCTGTGTCACAAACGTTTGTCTTTCAAACACACTATACATTTGCTTATTTTAAATGTTTGCCATTTTTGGTCTCTTTTTCACTTTGTTTCCTTATACAGATATGCTTGTGACATGCGGGTGATCCGTTTTCTGAGGGAGAGGACCTTGGGTAATAGCCCCAGCCGCTTGGTCAGGCAGGTGAGGGAAAATCACAGCGAGGAGTGGCTTAAGCGTGTTTGTCGCTACCTTGGCGCATGCTCAGACTTTGTAGCCCAGCCAAGCCTGCTTCCTGTCAAGTTCCCGGACCCTCCTGAGCCAGTGGCTATTCCTTCCCACCGGTGGATGCTGGCTGTTTATGGCCGAGACATCTTAAGCAGGCTGGACCACATCAAAGCCAGTATAACCTCTACCTTTGGCAATATATTGAAAATGGATTCGACAAAAAAGGTAAATATTTTTAACTCTTACCACTGTAAAATCCTACCTTACAAACAAAAGTCTAAAATACAACATTAGCAGATATTAATATTATGTTGTATATTAAAAAAAACTGTATTATTTCAGTATTTTACAAATAAAAGAAACAGTTTATTTGGGCTTTAGGCACTCACTGTCTTTTCTGTGTGGTCACAGATCACCAAGAAGCTATCAGGCTTTGCCAAGGGGACCGCCTTGTGGCTTACATCTGTGAGCAATGAGGTGGGCCAAATCCTGATCAGTGTCCTAACCGCTCAGGAGGGTCCTGCTCTTGACACCATGGCTGCTGATCTCATCCGCAGGTACAGCAATGCTGGTGTGGCTCCTCCTCAGCTTCTCTATGTTGACTGTGAATGTTGTCGGGAGGGCACAGGACAGTCAAAACTAAAACAAAGATTTGGTGGTTGGCCAGACCTGGTTGTAAAGCTTGACATATACCACTTCATGCGGCGACTGGCATCTGGGTGTACAAAGGATGCACATCCTCTTTACCCTATTTTCATGTCCAGACTGTCAAGCTGCATTTTTGAGTGGGACAGTGGAGATGTTGCCTTGCTGCGTCAAGCTAAGAGGGAACAATTGAAACAAGAACGTGTTCCTGGGATCACTGAAAAACTGGTGGACCAGCAGATCACCAAGGAGGAACTGGCGTTGCACTGCAGAAGGCGGACAAGAGGGGAGCATCAGACGATCATAATGATTGAACAGCTTCTTAATGAGCTCATGGGTGTAAAGGGCAGAGACTATCTTGGTGTCCCTCTCTTGGACCACGAGAGAATGCAGCACATCTGGCAAATCCAGAAGAAGCATGTGAAGTGCATTCAGGATGAACCAGGTGTCCTTCTGTACACTGTAACTGGCACCACTACCAAGGAGGGCATTGTCTTGCCAAACTACAGATGTGCAAGAGGATCCACATCACTTGAATCATTCCACTTGCATCTGAACAGGTTCATTCCAGGTCAGTATGAATCACTTTTTATTTATCAGCAAAATTACTTATTTGCAGTTAAACATTTTCGCATTATTATCAGTACTAGTACTACTAGCAGTAGTAGTATCGTTATTGTTATTTATTTATTTATTTATTTATTTATTATTATCATGGAACAACAGACACAGTCTGTCAAAGAACCAAACACAACAAGTTAACGTAACAATACTGATCATATTTGTACTATTTTAAGGAACCAGTGCCAACAGCCTGAATTTCCAGCTGTACCTCCTGGAAGGCCTTAACAGATGGAACCAGGACCGTGAAGCTGCATCTCTGGCAGTCAGGCCTCCATCGCTGCTCAGCTACTCAGGTGACCTTGTTCACTGTGTCAACAACCTCAGTGTCAAGGTGCTTGGAAGGAAGCTTGTCCCCTCTTTTCAGCCACCTTCTGTTTACACTGGTTAGTTTCAGCTTTCCATCAGGAGATTATTTTCTATATCCATAAAATAGAATGATCTTTTTATGAATTTTCCAAAAAAAAAAAAGTAAATTTTCTATTCTATTCTATTTTCTTGTCTGTCCCAGGGGAGCTAATAGGTATAGATTACCTGTACCGCCAGACAGGGAGGGCCTTGCAGGATGTCCAACCTGACTCAGAGGAGACTGAGCAGATGCTAGAAGATGTAGGCACAGAGGAAGAGTTGGAAGATGAGGGCTTCGAAGATTCTAGTTTGGACCCAACCGCTGGGTTACTGGACCCATCACCTGCCACTATCAGCTCAGCCGTCATTCCAACTCCCTCCTCTCTCCAGACCACTGCTGGACCTTCAGCATCTTATATCGCTACAGATGCACTTGAGCAACAACTGGTAATTATGCCTGTCACATTTTTTTTTATCATAACGTGTCAGTGGATTTCCCAGTTGCTACGGATCATTTAGACTTTTATTGTATTATAATAATAATTATTGTTGTGTAATAATAATAATAATCATTATTGTATAATAATAATTATAAAATGTATTTGTATATCACTTTTTAAAAACACATGTTCAAATTACAAAAAAACACACAATGCAGTCATGAAATAGACAGAGATGAAAGACAATTAACAGAAATCTGAAGAATACATAAATGAATGAAAGCATAATGCAAAAAATAAGCTGTAATTAAAATCCATTTGATAAAAATGTGTTTTTAAAAGAGTATTACATTGTACATCATATATTACATGTTACATTTTCCAGATTGGGCATGCTTGTACCAGCTCTGCTGCTGCTAGTCCCTCCTCACTGCTTTCACCTGTCACCCCTGCAGCACCACAACAACTGGCAAGTCTTTTGTGACGGTGTATCAGTGGTGTCATTGTTTTGCTTGTAGTTGTATTATTTTGATGTTTATTTCATTAGTGTTATTTTTTTATTATTACATTTAACAGGTTGCAAATGAGCAAACCACTGCACCCTCTGGCCCAACAGAAGTCCCCACCAGCCTAGCCTCTGCTTCTCCCTACATTTCCATCGTCCCAGCCTCTCTTGCCACTACTCCAACTACAAGTCCAACTCCCTCTGGGCTACCTGCCATGACTCCAGCAGCACCACAGCAACAGCTGGTAGATTTATTTATTTTTTTTAAAACACAAACAGTGTGAAAGATGTGCTATTTTTCTGCCTGTGACATTGTTTTTATTTTATTTTTATATATTCATATATTTACCAGGCTGTGGATGAGCGCTGTATCCCAGGGATGGACAGAGTGGACAGCCTGGCAGAGTACTTGGTGGGACTGAGGAATGAAACAGGACAAACACTTAACTCCCAGCAGGCCAGTACCATCATAGCTCTGTGGCAGAACCTTCTACCATATGACCAGCAGCGTGTGGCATACTCTGCACGGCACCAGTCGCGTCTGACAACTGGACGCTTCAGGTGCTCGAAAAAGAAACCTGAATTTACTCCAGGTGTGGAGAGCATGACACGTTGTGTCCTAGGATCAACAGGATCCCCTGCCCAGTGGCCAGACTGCTGTCGTCTTGTAGAGTGCATTTTTGTAAAACTCTGTGACATCCATAAAAGTCCAAAAAAACAGGGTAAATATGCACTGACTAGATGGACTCTAATTCTCAGAGACTATAGCAAGATCAGACAGCTGGTCCTGGGTAATGGTACAGTCATGCAGAGCTCTACTCTGCAGTTGTTTGATGTTAATCAAACAACTCTCATTCAGTGGCACAACAAATTACTGAAGAGACAGGAATGTAATATTCTGCTGCAAGGGGTCAACTTGCCTGCCTCCATTCCTGTTGCTCCTGTACCTCTCCCACCAGTACAGGTACGCCCCACTGCTGCACCACCACAGCCTGGCCCTTAACATCAGTACCACTTGCCTCAAAGTACAGCAGGACAAGCAGTGGTCAAGAGGAAGTCTGCCGCTCCGGCCCAGCAAACCCATTCTCTGCAGTCTGTCTGCCCAAGGTTGCCAGCTCAGAGGCAATTGTTCCCTCAGCAGGCATCTCGACCTACCTCTGCCCCTTTGCCTGCTGTCTCCAGCCCCAGCCCTGCCAGTGACCCACTTGTGTATGTGTTTTTGACCCCACCAGTCAATGCACCCAAGCAAATTGCTCCTGCGGGCCCCCTTTCCTCCCCACCACCTGCCCGGAGGCCTTACAATCGGAAAGTTGACAAAAATAAATGCAGTCTGTGTCAACAGCCACGCAACAAAGAAAGTGGCCACAGTCAGTATTATGGGTACATATACTGTCCCCAAAATGCTGGCATTCCACTTGACCAGTGGATGGAGGAGATGCGGAAAAAGAGGGCAGATAAGAAATAGATTGGTTTGTCTTTGTCTCATGCTGTGTAGGTTGCATAAATATTTTAGTCATGTTCTGTTAGTTTGTTGATTTAACTGTTCAATATTCATCCCATATAACAGGTCTAACAGGCAATTTAAAAAAAAAAAAAATCAACATAACAGAAAGAGCACCCTGTGTGTTACTTTTTTGTGTTGTGAGCCTTGCAAGGTGTGTTGATTTTATTTTTTGTATATTTTTTACCAGTTGACCAGAATATTTGACCTTTATTACTTTTTATTTATTTTATATTTGTATATAATATTTAATTTTTCTATTTCTTTGTATCTGTGTTTGCTTGCTGTGTGTGTGAGAAAGAAAAGAGATTTTAAAAAAAAGATGTATATTTTATAATAAATGTATAATATATTTAAACAGCAAAACCTTTATTTATTTATTGCCAACAGTCACTAAGTCACTAATTGGGTATTTTTTCTCAAACAATGTAAAACACACACACACACACACATACATACATACATACATACAATACATTTGAATATAGTAATACCTTTTTGTACATTTGAGTCGAAGCAAAACATATATAGGTGTCCACTAGTGCAACTAATTGAAAGAAAAGTTTCTTCATTGCTATGTAAATTAAGTTAATTATCTATATCATTTTTACATAAGTATGTTCATTTATGTACAGTAAGTACATATACAGTATTTGACTGTATGACATAATAAGCCACTAATCTATTTGTATCAATTGATAGGCGATTAATTAAACGATTCGTAATATTTCAATGAGAGTTTTTGGTTAGAGATGCCCGCTCCAGTCGGGGTTCGAACCCACATCGCTTGGATCCACAGCGCCCCATGCAATACTACAGCAAAGAGTTATCTATGGACGTATTTCTCAAACCGATAATATAAAATACGTGTCTTGTAGCTTCTGAAGCGCAGCAGAGTCAATATCAACTCTCATATCACTTCATTTTTCTCAGTTTCTCAATTTTTCTCTCTTTTTTCTCAATTTTTCTTCTTCCCCCTTCTTCCCCTTCTTTCCTTCTTCTTCCCCCCCCCTATACAGACTATTGTTCCCCAGCTTAGTTAGATATTAAATTTTAACAGCCTGTATAGATAAGGCTACAAGCTAACTTTTTTCTTAACTTTTATTAGACTACAGATCGAAATAGATCATTTTTGAAATGACAGAATCACTGACATAACTTAGGCTATATACTTTCTTCGACTACAGAAAAAAAACGGAATTTGAATTTGCAGCCTTTATAAATTAAAAAAGACAAGAAACAAATAATCTTATCAAGAAAAAAATGTTTGACAAAATTACAAAATGAATGCTAAATGATGTTTGACAGTGAGCGCATCTCCATTAGCTGCATACAGTCGCTGGAGTCAGTCACAAATACTGAACATGTTTAAAAAAATCTTTGTGAAAACGACGGCAACAACTGCTTCTTGAATTCCAAGATTATTATCTTTAGACACCACACTCTGCAACTTTACTTTCATGCTTTAGTTTCATGAATTTATAATATTTAGGACGCTAATGGGTCATTTTAACTGAAAGATGAAGGCTGCGATATTAATGTTGTCCACAGGATAAGGAATCTTTTAAAGGAATCATCATTGCCTGATTGTCCTTTACATGATGGGCCATTCATGTTCAGTATGAGACGGATTTGAACTGATCTAGCGTCTACGAAACACTGTTGCAGCACATGCAGAATGAGACCTGACTTTGTCTTGATCTAATAACCATGTACAATGCCAATATAATGTATCCTGTCACTAGTACCCTCACACATGCCAGACACCCATGTTCTTTGCTCTGATAAACCCCATAAATTGCAGTCATCATAATCATAATTTGTTTATATTTACAAAATATAAGTTGGTCAGTAAAAACTTTGTAAATCTTTTCTACAACAAATCACATATTCCCCCGTTAATTTGGGATACAGTTACATATGCTTTTTATTTTTGTTGATAATATACAGGTATTATATTTCTATAAAGACACACCTACTTAATCCCTTTAAAGAAAAATAACAGTTGCCCCCATTTACCAATTAGAAATATAAGTAGTCAAACTTAAAGAAGAACCCACAAATGTAAGGAAACAAACAGGGCCATCACATCAAGATATAATTTTGATTAATTTGTTAACTGAAGAGAGAGTGCTTACAGAGGTAAAACAAACATCTCCTATTAAAGATAATATATAATAAGTGATGATTTGAAAACAGCAAAATACTGAGTCAACATTAATTAAAACGGGGGAAAATATATTAATAATAATAATAAACACCTAAACTGATAGAGTGGTTGTTAAAAAATGGATAAATATGTGATGCATTCTAAATATTAACGTTGATAGTTTTTGTAAAATTCAGTGAAATGAGTCATTGTGCTTATCATTAGGAAGCCAAAAATCACATCTTTGAGGGACATGAAAAAGTCTTGCATAATAGAAAAAGTCTCAGAATAACTTTTATGTTCCACAGAAGAAAGAAAATCATACAGGACTGGAATGACATGAAGATGAGGAAATTACTTGGTTATGACGTTCTTGATTTTGATGAACTATCCCTTTAAGTAAAATACAAATACATCCCTTTAAGTAAATTAAAATACATCTGAGGGTTGTCCATCCTAAAATGTCATTACAGGCGACTCTGTGTATTGTAAATAATATAATGGACATATAATAAAAATAAATATGTAAGTAACAGTATAAGCGGAAAAATGCGATTTAATCCCTTGCCTCACAGTGCCTGCTTTCCCCCTTTACCGATACACAACACACACACACGAGTCCGGTGGGAGAGAGAAAAGTTCGTTAGTAGTTATGTGTAGGTCAAGGCTATTTTATTAACTTTAAACATCGGGTGAAGTGATTCTTTCTCATTAATACGGATGATGTTGGATCATTAATAAATTAAACATGAAAAAAAAATTATGATATCCGATTTATTTTTCTATGGGCGATTATGAGGCTGTCAAGCTTATAGCTTAATAAGTTGTCACCCACTACAGCTAACACGTCGATATGCTTGTGTGTGAAATGATATAAGGCAAATATTGTAGACCTACCGATGTGTTGTTTTGCTTAATATGATGTTAAGTGGCAGATCAGTGGGCTTGCTGCGGTTTATTATCTAAATAAGAGACGAGCTCAGTCCCATACGAAACCTGTGTATGACGCAGAGTAATTCAATAGCGTGGTGAACCGAGCTCATATTTAAAGACGGTCTCCATGCTATGTAGACATGCTGTATTATTGTGTCCCCTTAAAAATGGCTCTTGAGAAATGTTATGTTTATTATGAATCCATATATATTTACAGTCAGGTCTTGCCTATTTGTATTAAAAGCATGTATTTAATTATTGATTTACTGATTGTGGCGCTATACATACTGTGAATAATGAGAATTAAAAAGTACTTATTTTTATAAAAGGGGGTTGTTAATTGGGGCGTGGAGTACAGGCACTTCTTTTTTTCCACTTGCCTGCCAAAAGACTCTTGATTTATAGACTTGAGCAGACCAGACCATGGATAAGTCGACTGAGGCCTGTTTTGTAAGTATGAAACTCTTATGCTTATGAGATAGGACAGACTTGACTTTCTTTACCTATCCTGAAACACCTGTGAACCTGTGAAATGTTATCAAGTTTGACTTTTCTTCTCTGTTGTTCTTCTTGTTGTTGTTGTTGCAGCGCAAACAAAAACAATAAGCACGTGAATACTAAAACATTTGCAATTGGAACAATTTTCTGAAAGTTGCATATATATACTAAAACATTTGCAATTCACATCGCAGGTGTAAAGAATGACGAGACTCTTAAGGCGCCACTTTCTCATAGTTTCCCCGACCGCGACAACCAAAGAAGTCTACCGTTATAACCCGCAATGATAAAGTCTGCCCTCTTTCTTCCGGTGTCGCAGACAGTTACAGGGACTGGCAGTTTCCATTAACTTTCACTGTATAAAAAAGATGCAAAAACAGTGCCTGAGGCTGTCATTCTGCCTAAAAGAAACTATTATTAAGTAAACTATTATTATTATTATTATTATTATTATTGTTTGTTTTGTTTTTGGAGAACTAATCATTGAATTTAATAACATTAATAACAATAATTTTATTTCGTTCGCGTAAGCCACGTGATACGAGATGCAATTAAAGTCATGTTGGATAATCTGACAAGAATAGAAATCGTATTCGAAATGCATGTTAATACTAGTTGTAAACAGCGGACCACTTGTGATTAGATCCCCGAAAAAGCATCTCATTACCATGCAGTGGTTGTCTCCCACGCTCGATTTCTGGAATGAATGTAGGCAGGGCTGTACGCAGGTTTTTTCTAAATACTGTATATTGTCCCAAAATGGATATTGTTAGGGGGTTCGGGGGCATGTCTCGTTAGTGTAGATTGTACCTTGGGGTACAGAAATGGACTCCTACTGTACCCCTATTTCTGAGAGTGTAGCATACATTATTTTTCAAGATAACAGATTCTTAAACATGAGAATCAGATTAGCCTCAGTGTTGCAATGAATGATTCACGCTACACACTAGAAAATAAAGAAGATATATTTTGCTTATTTTTGGCAATACGCAATAACATATCCCAAACAGGAATGTTTATTTCTCTCTCCACTACTCTTTGTTGTCGCTCTCTCTCTGTATTCACCCTGTCTGTCCCTTCCTCTGTGACTCCTCACTTGTCTCTCCTGTCAGAATGTATTTAAACTTAGTACATTATTTCTATGTAATTTTACATTAATATAGGAGTTTTCATCATTTTAGATTTAGATGATAGAAATCAAACAGTACATAAACGTTCCAAACAGAAAAAAGTGCACCTGCACTTCTTCTCTCACCAACATCAACATCTGTTTCTCATTTCCTGTTTCCTTCTCTTTCCCTTATATATTCCTTTCCCAACGCTGAGCTTTGACTGATACAGTCTTTTAATTTTCTGTGTGAAGAATGTAAATATTGGGTCAGCTGATGTTCATGTTTAATCATTTTAGACAACTGAGTTTATTAAATTCATTCACAATATGTGCACTCACTTTATTAATCTTGATGAAAACTGATTTATTAGGCTAATCATGTTTTGCTTCGTCACATTGACAATTACGAAATAGCCATATTAGCCTAATAACGTATAATTCTAAATGGCGAAATTAGACAAAAGTATATTAGTTTACATCCCTGAATATTTCTGTCAGTCCTTTAACGTTAAACAACGGTCAACTATGAAATCATTGGTTTAGCTACTTACTTTGCGCTTTATAACTGTCCGAGACATAGAGCCGTAATTTTACACTCAGCAGCGCCTGTGAACATAAACCCCGCCTACTTTGATTTGATTGGCCATCATCACGAACATCTTGATATTGATGAGTGCTGTAAGACCGCTGAGGCATAGATAGAAGATCTGTTATCTTGGCTTTTTATTCTTGCAGCACCAAAGCTGAATTAATATAAAGTAATTATTTTACAACTTTTGTTACTGGAAAAATACCGAGGTCCGGACCAGTGTAGACAGCGCGATTTGCAACGTTCGCTTTGTCGCGTCCAGTGTATAGCTGTTGTGGCGCGATGTGACAACTGTAGCGTCCGGTGTAGACACGGTGAGTGAAGCCGAGAGCTATCCCTCATTATATTTTCTGCATTTAGCTTTTGAATGACTAACACCTGCCTGGGTATGTGCAACTTCATCTATGGCTTTTCTCTTCCCTTTCACACACCGATCTTCCATTCTAATTTACGTCCTTTGGCTGATTACCGTATTATTTATTTTCTTTTCCTGCTGATGGCCCGCGCCCCCCGAGGACGGCTCTATATCTTCCAACACAATCACTGTCTTTGCGGTGGTCTTTTGAGCGTAGAGACTTATTCCTCAGCTGCGCAGCATAGACACCATCCCAAGTTGCTCTTCGCAGGAATGAAAGTTTTATTCAACAACCAAGAGAGACTCCCTGAACAGAAAGATACATGTACATTTATACCTTGTAGTTTGAGTAAAATCAATATCACTCAAGTCTTCTTCACTGTAATTGGTTACACTGATCTGGTCATTGGTTTGTCATATGACTTAGTTCTACTGTTTTAAGCACTTTTTGGGCAATAGATTATTTAATCATGCAGACATGGTCTTTTATCTGAACAGCACTTAGACTGCACTTTTCTGAACAAGTCTATATACCTTTTTGACATATTCTAAGGCCATTAAATAAAATTTCCATCACAGTCTCTTGTTGTGGCAAAATCAAACTGACTCTCACCAAAGTAAGAGACAAACTCAGTCAAACGTCTTTTATAAATTTATTCTTTGCAAAGAAGGTCAGACCGTCATACAGAAACACAGGTTACTGCAGAGTGTGACCAAAAGGGAGGGCTCAAGCCAACTTATATCTCTTCCCTAGCCTTCAAAGTTACATCTCCTAACTGGTAACTTTCCACACATAATAAGAGTCAGACAAATACATTCTGCTACGTCATACTCCCAAGATATAAATTTTTGTATTTAGGGCCCTAACACCCTTCTCTTACGTCATTCTTATAGCAGGTTTAAATAAAGCAGACCCTTACACAATATTCCATAAGCACATAGATGAGTAAAATGAATTTTTCTTCACAATTTCCCCCTTTTTATCATTCATTGATAACTACTCACTAAATTCATTACTATTCACTCTATTAAATTAAAATATTTGATTACAATAATGGTTAGAATAATCCTAAATCACCACATTTGTTATTTGTGAGCCGGGCTAAACGAATAAGCACTGTTATTGCATTCCTGACATGGGTCAGACCCTCAGTCACTACACAGACACCAAACATGAATATTACTTACAAATCTCCAAGCAAATTTAAGTCATCACATCACATTTATACTCTTCATTTCTGATTTTCATATAATTGATCACCCTCTTAAATTTTCGGCAAGCAAAAGAATATATATATATAGAGAGAGAGAAAGAGAGAGAGAGATAGATACAGATTATCATTATCATAGGCTTATCATCAAAACTAAATGCCCCATACTTTCAATACCAATTATTGTCTCATTAAGTCATTTAATGCATTTTGCTGTGACTTCTACTATCGTTGGCTCATCTTCACCCATGTTTAAAAACATGTTATTAAGATGTACATCAAATTTAACCATTTAATGGGATATACTAGTTTTTTTCACCAGTCTCTGTACTGAGCTGGATACAATCTGAAAAATACATGGTAGGCCTAGTAACAATCCTCCTGCCAAAACTGGTAACACAGTATTACACAGCCAGTATCCCTATTCTCCCCACAAATTTGCTAACCATTTAAACCATTAATTGTTCAGGCTCTTTTACGGCCATTTTCATATGAGTATAAGCACTCTGTATTTAAACCGGACTCTGGCATTTGTTGGCATGTGCCTCAAATCTCTTTACTCCATCTGCTCCTCCTCCTGGGTGTAGATGGGACTTTTCTGCAGTGGTTGGCATGAATCCACACGGTTCTTTCTTTCACAGCCGTATGGGTGATCAGAAGCACCTTTAACAGCCCCAGCCACCTTTTTGCTTTCCAGCTCATTCCCCTCAGGTCTTATACCACCACGAAGTCACCAGATTTAATGTCATGCAAGTCACACAGACATTAGACAACAGAGAAGACATTTCCTTGCAGTAACTCAACATGTCATGCTCACTCAATTCTGTTGATGGCAGCTGTTGTTTGTCCCCTTCCATTCCCATAAATGGTGGTCTATCAAAGAGAATTTCAAACATTAGGCCAATTAGTTTTTTTCTTATAGTATTTTATCATTTTATCGCTCCACCTGAGCCGAATGTCAGTCAACAGAGCCTTTGCTACTGCTGTTGCTTGGGACATTTTTGTCACTTTTTCCACAATGTGAGTGTTACAAGTAACACATCTTTTACAATAAATTTCTGTGAACGTTGTGAACCCCTTTGCAAACCACAATTTCTGTGAACGTTGTGAACCCCTTTGTAAACCACAGTTCTGTAATTTGTACAACTATTCCCCCTTTCGATGCATGGTCTAACCCATGCGTCGTCTTAGCATAAAGAAGTGTCGGGTAAACAAGGCCTGCCATCACAGCTCATCCAAACACCACTGGTCAGTGCACATCCTGATTGTTTCCCCTGGTCTCTCTCTGCTCCTAAAGGAAAAGTCTGCATGCTCTGTAAGTAAGAAGAAACATCTGTGTTATTTTCAGATAACATGGTACACTCTGTTTCTTTTGGCTGTTTAGCCACCGCTGCCTTCGCTGCTGCATCTACTCTGGCGTTTCCTGTTGATACAGAATCTTTGTTATTTGTATGTGTTGCACATCTACAAATGGCTATCTTATCAGGCAGCAAAATGGCTTCTAGTAAAACTGCCGCAAGAGGAGCATGTAATATTGGGCACCCATCTGAAAAATTTCTGTTTCCACAGTGCTCCAAAATCATGCAAAACTCCAAAAACGTATCGTGAGTCAGTGTAAATGGTGACGCAGTTGTTTGTCATGAGTTTGCAGGCCTCTGTTAAAGCCACAAGCACTGCTGCTTGTGCTGAATAATTTGATGGCAATGAGCCAGAGGCCACTATTTCAAATTAAAAATGTTCTGTCATTATAGCATAGCCCACTTTATTTTGACCTGTTTGTGATGTCTGAATGCGGAACCATCTACAAAGAGGACGTTTTCTCAATTTTCAAGTGGTGTGTCCAAAAGATCTGGACGTGGCGTACACACTTGATCGAGCGCGGTCAAACAACAGTAATGTTCCTCCCCATCCTCCTCCGTCGGAAGGAGGGTGGCAGGATTCAAGGTTGTGCAACGTTTAATGGTTATATTCGGCATATCGAGTAAGATAGTATGGTATCGTAATTAACGAGCCGTCGATAAGTGCGATGTTTTTTGTTCTTGCAGAATCATGGACACTGTGTGTGGCACCATCAATATCAGGTCAGAGTACCCTACAAATTCTCTAGACACCATCACGGCCTTCGAGCAGACGCCACCGCCCTCAGACACCGTGGCAGACCTGCTGCTACTGGATCTAACTTGCTTGAAAAATAGGCCACAGGTCGCAGTCTGTCTCCATGATGCTGCAAGAGAACAGAAGTCATAAACCCATTTTTCTCATCCACCATCTGAACAAAAGGCTCAGTTGGTACCAGTAGGCCCAAAGTCGGTGCCAGAAACTGTTAAACTTTCATGTTCATGAATGCCTCGGCCGCCTCCTCTGTCCACTCAATTTTGTCACATGACTTCAGCCCCTTCCCTATCCTTAGGGCTCTCAGAGGCTGCTCGAGAATCGCATAATTGGGAATAAATGTGCTGCAATATGAACACATTCCCAAAAATGACAACATTTGTTTCTTTGTGATTGGTTTCGGTACATCTTTTATGGCCTGCACTCTTTTGTCAGACAGGAACTTACTGTTGGATGTTATGACATGACACAAAAATGTTACTTGTTGTTTTACAAACTGTAGATCTGGCAGGCTGACCTTGTGGCCCTCCTGAGCCAAATGCTTCAGGAGAGAGACAGTGTCAGCCACATGTATTCATCTCTACTGATAAAAAACTAATAAACCTTTAACATATTATAGCAAAGCAATTCCAACTGTCAGGGTCAAAGGTTCTAGGCTTCTTTGAAGCACTTTATCTATCGTAGGGGTTGTTTGAGTAACCCTGACTCAAACATGTAAATTTATAGCCTTTTGCCATTGAATTCAAATGCAAACTAGTAGCCACTGTTTTTTGTCCAGTGGCATGCTAAAAAATGCATTAGCCAAGTCTACCACTGAAAAGAATGTTGCATCTTGCTGAATTTGTGACAAGATTGTGTATGAATTTGGCACTGATGGGGCCCTTTTGTCTGACAGCTGCATTCACTGCTTGTAAATCTGGGATAAGACACCATTCTGTAGGTTGGCCCTTATCTCTTATAATTTTCACATTAAATATTGGGGTGCGCACGGGAGAATCAGTACATGGCACTATTATACCCTCTTTCAAAAGTGACTCAAATACTGATTTTATACTCAGTATTCCCTCTGCTTTCAGAGGATAATATTACTGACACGGCCTGTAATCAGATTTTGGAGTGATTACAACCGGTTCACATCCCTTGATCAAACCCACATCATATTTGTTTTACCCACAATTTAGGAGGCATCTCTGCCAAAGCAGGGTGTATGTCTGAGGTGCAAATATTTGCCATACAATGATTTTCTTTTGTGCTTTTATCAATAGGGATCACAATTCTATTTACTTTAATGTCATACTTGCAGTCTGACACAAATGCCCCTAAACTCTTACTGGGTTTCATACCCCCACCTATCTCACACCAGTCTGTTGCATGAACAGATTTCTTCACAAATCTCCCTACTTCACACCATGACTGATCCCTGGCCTTGGAAACAGATAAGTGAGGCACAGACTCTCCTACCACTAGACAAAACGGAAACTGTTTTTCTGTCAGGCTGACTGAAACCGCACACACACATTCTGTCCAAAACATTTGATCACAGCTCAAAGTTTCACTCTTTTTCTTCTCTAAACCAATCTTTCTCATATTGTTTTTTTTTTTTTTTCTGGTACGACATGAGACGTGCAATGTAAATTGTCAGACTGCATGATTTGTGTGTTAAACAGCTTTATTCGATCTTTAGCCAGTTCACACATCATCTGAGCCCAATCATTGTTTTTTAATGCGCCAATCATAAACCCACTGATGCTCAACTTGCAGACAGCACAATTGCTCCTCCTGTTCTGCCACTCTGACACCTCAGGAGTCTGCGACAAGCACTAAATTTAGTTTACATAAATCTCAACCCATGATGGGTACAGGGCATGCCGGTAAATAAGTGAATGCATGTATTAACACCCGGCCTCCCTCTGTTTCACAATTCAAAGGCACTGTAAATTTTTCAAAAATTTTATGACCTGATACAGAAGTGGACTCATTTATGTTACCAGTCAGTACCTGTTGACCTGGCAAGTCATATGGTCGTAAACAAGATCTGGTAGCCCCAGAATCTGCTAAAAATTCAACTAATATTCCCTCCACTAACAAGGGGTACTTTGGCATTTTTAGAAACCCCTCACTTTCAAACGTTGTACAGTTATCAAAAATTTCATTGTTTAAATCTGAAACACTCAAACATATGCAAGCTTTTTCTTCATTGCAAAGAGCAGTATTTTCGTCACTCAGTTTAGAAACACACAAAGAAAGGCAAGCATTTTCTTCATTGCAGAGAGCAGTGTTTACATCAGTGTATGTGTGTGTGTGATATTAAAAGATGTTCACTTCCCTGCACTGTAGCTGTTGACTGCTCACCCGGGACCCCTCTTCCCTGCTCTCCGTCTTTCTTGCTTCAGTCTCCTGCTTGATTTTGCTGGTTCTCTGGGCATTCTCGGCTCCAGTGACCATCCTTCTTACACAGCCTGCATCTGCTGCACTCTCTGGTCAGATGATCATCAGTCCCACAGATCACACAAACCTGCTTTGGGTTTCTTTCAGTCCAGTTTGAGGGTCTTCCGCCCCGTCCTTTCCCTCTCCCCCCCATCATCGGTTGGTTTCGGGGAGCTGAATAGCCTCCCGGTCTTGACACAGCCTGCACTAAGGCTAGCTGTAAGTCCTTGTCAGTGTTTGCTCTTGCTCTTTCTTTCTTTGTCGTTTGTTGTTCTTCAGCGTGCAGAGCATGTGCTAAAATAGCAGTCAGTCGTCCGTTCTTTCACTCAATATAGTTGCCCTTCACTGCTTGCGCAATTTCTGGTCTCAATCTGTTCAGAAACCAGCTTCGCAAATGACACTCCCAGGTGCCAGGTTAATTTCCCCTGTCGTCGGGCTCATCTAAGCCACTGTGCTTGTTGAAAGTCTCGTACAGTCGATGATAATAGTCTTGAACAGACTCCTCTCTGGTCTGGCAGCAATTGCCGATCCTTGATGTGTCCACACATGCTGGAAAAGCTACTTTTATAGCCTCAGCCAGCTCCGCAACAGCTGTACAGTAGTTTGCGTTGGTTTCATCAGTCCAGTTGCTGCTAATTCTATGATAATCTTCCCCTCGCAGCTTCCCACTCACAGTCCAAGGTCTAAAGACCATCATCAGCCCGTCAGGCCCCAAAACTTAGACTGTCGGGGCTGTTATGCTCACATTTCCTTCCTTTACGGTGTTTCTTGTCTTTCTTTCCTTTGTTGGGGGGAAGTCTGCGATTTCTTTTCTCGTCGGCCTCCTCGTTGGGGGTTTCAGGTATTATTTCGGGGTCTCCCTCTTCCTCATGTCCTCCACCCGCTCCCGTCTGTGGGTACGGCGCCGTTGGCATTACTGGCTGTACCGCTGGTCTCGCTGGCGGGGCTGGTGCTCTTGCTGGTGGTGCTATGGGTCTTCTTGGTGGAGAGCAGTCAAGATCAGGGTCCACTTTTAGGGCTTGCTGCTCAGCCACGGGATAGTGATGGTACGGCGGTGGTACATGTGGGGAAATAAACACATCAAAGGGGTTAGTGGATCTATGTGATGCAGTTACTTTTCCTTCACATTCTTCCTTCTTCTTTTCTTTCTCATCCCTACAAGCCAACTCTTTCTGCATCGCCTTTCTTTCCCTCCTATCAGCCTCTCTTATCCAACAATCCACTGCCTGCTCACATTTCCAACACACATGCTTTGCACAGCACACTTTCTGTTTCTCACTCCCTTCCTCAATTACTCCTTCACGGCTCTCAATCTTGCGGCACTTAGCGTACCTTCTTTTGGAAAATCATGATATTTAACCAACTTATCCATATCTTGCATGCATTTTTGGCCATATACTTTTTTCATTTGATGAAATACCGGTGTATCATATTTAACGAGTTTGCTCTGGGATTTCCCCATAATGGCTTCCTTTTCACTGTGGGCTCCCGTCTGCGCCTATACTATATCTGTCGGACGTCTCCAACAGATCAGACCTGTATCCTCAAGTAGGCCAGGCGGAATGCACCCTGCACCCCGATTAATTACACGCACACCTTTTCAATTCCTTCAAAATGTACTTCTCGTGTCGTACTTGCTACGTGATCTCAATTTCCTGAAAAATGTTTTGACCATGCTTGCTTTCCTCACACAATTTTCTTTTTCTACAGAATGAATTGGTTGTGCTGTATTCCTGTGATTCTATTTTTTATTCTTTTTCCTTTTTTTTTATTAACCCCAATTCTAATAATACCAACTCTAATTTCAAAACCAAATTCCTGAGAGTTCTGATGCCACCTGGGTTTTGTTTGCTGATTCCAGTGGTGTCCCTCCTGGGCCCTGGCGGTCGGTCCCTCATCCCTTAATCTAGTTGGGGTAGGGCTGTGACTTCTAAGTCCAGGATGATCAATCACCGTCTGCTCTCGGGTCCAAAAGGCACATCCAAGGAATCCCACTTCTGACACCAAATTGTTGTGGCAAAATCAAACCGACTCTCACCAAAGTAAGAGACAAACTCAGTCAAATGTCTTTTACAAATTTATTCTTTGCAAAGAAGGTCAGACAGTCATACAGAAACTCTCTTCCCTAGCCTTCAAGGTTACATCTCCTAACTGGTAACTTTCCACACATAATAAGAGTAAGACAAATACATTCTGCTACATCATACTCCCAAGATTCAAATCTTTATATTTAGGGCCCTAACACCCTTCTCTTATGTCATTCTTATAGCAGGTATAAATAAAGCAGGCCCTTACACAATATTCCATAAGCACATAGATGAGTAAAATTAATTTTCCTTTCACACTCAACACTGTAAAAAACTATTTGTTGAGTCAACTTAATATAATTTGTAACCTGACTGCCTTAAAACTTTAGGTTCAGTCAACTCAAAAAAAGTTTATTCAACTTGAAATGTTAAATTATACTAAGTGACAACTTAGATATTTGAGTTGAATCAACTTAAAATTTTAAGGCAGCAGGGTAACAAATTATTTTAAGCTGACTCAACAAATTGTGTTTTTTTTTTATTTTTTACAGTGTACACTGTTAAAGATGTTCCTGTATTTTTACAGTAACTTGCTGGCAACCTTGCTGCCAGTAACTTAATTTGTTTTACAGCAATGTACTGTAATGCAACTTTACAGTATGTAGAATAATTTTCTGTAGAGCTACAAAACAGTATTGTACTGTATTTTTACAGCACTTTGTAATTTTGTTTTTTCTGGAATTTGCTATTGTGTAATTATTATTGTGTATTTTGTAGTTGGAATAGTACATACAAACAGTAGAATTGTGATACTACTATAATTAAGAATAAAATTACAAATCAAAAGACAATCCAAACATATTTACAAAAGTATTTTTATTAAAACATTTTAAAACATTTTAGTATGGTGTTTGCTACCCAGAGTACAGTGCATCAACAATTTACAACTATTAAAGCACTTTAAGTATGCAAGAATAATAATAATAAAAAAAAAGGAAACAAACACATACATCTTGAGGGCTGGATTGGGAATCAATGTCCTAAGAGAGAACCTGATTTATCTAAAAATTAAACAAAATCTTAACATTAGCAAAAACAACAAATAGGCAACTAGTCTCATAACCATCACCCCTAAATGCAGGGCATGTGGGTGGTGGCAAACAGGCCACTGACCCTCTCTGTGAAGTTTTCCATTTAAACATCATTTTGGACTGAATGAAGCTGCAGGGTTGATGGCCATCACTCTGCACCACCATCCTGATCTTCTGCTCACTCCATGTCTGGCATTAAATTTATTCCCATCAGTGGTGAAACTGAAACAGTCATAAAACACACAGTGACAAAATGTGATATCCACAGTGCCAAGAAAAATGAACAGACAGCATGGGGAAAAGAGTGAATAAAAATTCTGTAGCATAGTTGAAAAATAAATTAATGAATAAATACAGTTCAATTCAAAAGTTTACATACACCTTGCAGAATCTGCAAAATGTTAATTATTTTACCAAAATAAGAGGGATTATCATACAAAATGCATGTTATTGTTTATTTAGTATTGACCTGAATAAGTTAATTCACATAAAATATATTTCCATATAGTCCACAAGAGAAAATAATAGTTGAATTTATAACAATGACCCATTCAAAAGTTTGCATACGCTTGATTCTTAATACTGTGCTAGCACTAAATAAACAATAACATTTTGTATGATAAGCCCTCTTACTTTAGTAAAATAATTAACAGATTCTGCAAGGTGTACGAAAACTTTTGACTTTGACTGTAAATAAAAATTTAATTTAAATAATACAAAATGCTGCCTTGTGACAGCACTGCCCTTCCCGGGGTGCAAGTGGACCACACTGTAGAGCTGCAAGAAATCAAATAAATTTGATTCAATAATGTGTTAGCTTACTTGTTGAAGATGTATAAGTCACATAGACAGTTGCCTATACATGTGTATTGTAAGGGATTTACAGAGGTCAATTTAGCTCAAAGGGAATCATTTAAGATTGAACAGAATCTCCATTTTACAACGGATCAATGAATCAACCAGTGATTCACTAAGCGAGCCGTATAACACCAACTTTGCAATGGATACTAATATCCAAAATATAGCGAAAACACTATTTATTATCACGGTAACAAGGTCGGCAGTTTAAGACATTCATTTATAAGCACAAAACACAAGATACTTCTCTTTTCAATATGAATAGGAATTTATTGGATAAACCTAAGACACATAAACTAATCTAACACATAGATGTGCATTCACACATTCATACAAGTCGCAGAAAGAGAGAAGGAAAGAATGAGTTTAGAAGAGTGAAAATATGAAGTCCCAAGTTTATTGCATACTTATATGCAATTGCTTAGATCGAACAACCATCAATCATTTAATTAACCCTGGCATTGAGTTTCTCAATGAGGTTATTAAACTTTTTATCAAATGCACCAGTTCAGCTAGAATCTGGAGGTTGTACTTGCATTGCCTTTGTGTTAAGGGGTTTCCTTTGATGACGTTGTTGCAGAAAGGAGTTCCCCTCCTTTTCCAAGTTTTGAGGCTGAGATGCGGCTTAGTGGCAAAACTTAATTTGGAACACGAAATTCTCAACAGAAAGAAAAAGATTATAGTAAAAGAAAGAAATATGACGGTCTCCTCATGGTTTGATTTAGAGGAGTGACCAGCATGCAAGCCGGGAAGCGTTCAAAGAATGCAAAAATGATGGCTAAGAGCATGGCTAAAAGAGGTGGCACAAAGCATAAACTAAAAGAGCAATGGCTAAAAGCAATGGCTAAGACCAATTGCTAGAAGCATGGCTAGGAGCGACGGTTAAAATCAATAGCTAAAAGCTAATTTTTATGGTGTCCTGAGGTTTTAAACTCAGCTTTGTACACATCCCAAAATGGTGTCTTGACCAATTAGATGTTGTCTTAACTCGGGATATTGTTATGTTTATCCTCCCAAAACATAAATTAGCATGTTATGTTATCAGTCATGTTATGTTATCAGAGTATAATTTGGCCATGATTTCTATAACATGAATATAATCCATTTGACAAAGAAGTGATCGGTGGAAATGTTCAAAGCATGAATTTTCAAACTCATACATACCAAACATGAATATAAACCCTTAAGCTATTCAATAGTTATTGAAAGGACATACACAACGAGTGATTAGAACATTATAGACAAATGTGTGGGTGACATACATAGTAGGGAGTTATGCAATGGTCTGATGTTAATTCATAAGTCCTTTTAAGCATCATATGGTGCATATTTAGGTAAAAAGGACAGTCTCTCTGTCATTCTGTGAACTAGGGGCATGTTCTGAGGAACAAAATAATTCTGAAGGAATTTCAGTCTGGTTCTTGTCTTGGGTGGGGGAGCACCACCCAACAAAGTTTCCTCATGTGATGGTTCTGATGTGCTGTATCTTTTACCGTTGGGAGTTGGGATTATCAGTAATTGTGTTCTTTTGTGTTAATGTTGCGAGTTGTTCAAAGCTGTTCAAAATTGGTTGGTTAGGCTTATTTCAGGCTGGCTGGACAGATTTATGACGTGGCCTAGTCTGATTCGCTCTGATACCCTACAATATTTTCATACACTCCAGCAATACATAAGTTATTAAAATAACAAACATATTATGTTATATATATATATATATATATATGTTACACACACACATTTTTTGGGTCACATCTTATTGGCAAATTAAGCTTTAGATTTGTTTACTATTAATAACCATAACAATAATAACAATAATAAAAATAATAGTTTAAAGATAAATATTTTGGTAACACTTTACAGTAGGGTGTCATTTGTTAACATTAGTTAATGTATTATCTAACATGAACAAACTATGAACAAAACATTTATTACTCTATTAATCTTTGTTAATGTTAGTTAATAAAAATAGTTGTTCATTGTTAATTCAAGTTAGTATAAATCTTAGAAATCTATGAATTGTATTAATCATACAAATCTGGGGTGATTAAGTCTAGAGAAAGAGATCTAGGCGCACCTAATCAGAGGAGCAAAAAAGAAGAAGTGACAGCAAAGAGATAAAAGAAGAAGTGAAGAAGAAGTGTTCAGTATGGGGGCACATCTGCATCAAAGCATGGCTACCTAGGAATAGATTAATGATATGCTATGGTTTTATCAACCCCCAAGGAACAGGCTGTACAGGATATAACAGTTTGGACATAGGTCTCTAGAGACCCAAACATTTGAATAGTTCAGATGCAAAAACAGCTAAAAGCCATCTTGGTCAAAAATGACATAATGATACTGAGTGAATGCTCATGCATAGTATACGTCCATCAAATACTTTTATTTCAGAGTTAAAGATTCAAACATAGATAATTTGAGACAACATACTGTTGACCAGAAAGACCATGTATACAGTACACAATGTACATGTTGTCTTGTTAAATCATGAAAGAACTGGGTACATAACTCTTAAGAACGTCTCCGGTTACGTACATAACCTCGGTTCCCTGAAAGGAGGAACGAGACACTGCGTTAGCATACGCTTGGGGGTTACCCCTCTCCTCCCAAATACTGAAGCCTGATTGCATCGCGCCGGTAAACTTTACTGGCCAATGACCTAGGGGGGGAGCCACCCTCTATATATATGTCGGGCTGAGTGTCATTAACTCAGAATCTTTCGACTGTTCGAACAGACTGTCCCTCCTTTCAGGGAACCGAGGTTACATACGTAACCGGAGACGTTCCCTATCAAGTTCGGTCTCTCGACACTGCGTTAGCATACGCTTGGGGAACGCGTACAATCCCGCTGTGTTGTAATCCCATACATGGTGAGAAGAGTCTAATGAGCCAGACCCCATAGAGCCGAGCACGTTAACTGCACGTTAACGCTTTAAACGATGTAGAAAGCATTTTAGGCACATATCCCCGCTTAGGCTGCAGTCTAACCATACAGTCATCCTTACCGAACTCCAGACACGCAGTGTTCGTAGACAGTGCATGTCACCCACCCTCTTGCCACATGCCAAAGCAAGCAAGAGCGCCGTCTTGAATGAGAGCACCTTCAATTCTGCCGAAAGCAGCGGCTCAAAGGGTGGCTCGGCAAGTGCACTAAGCACTAAGGACAGTTCCCAAACTGGTACCATATTGGGGCGAAACAGATGCAACCTCTGCGCTCCCCTTAAAAAGCTTGTCACCAGATGATGCCTACCGACCAAACGATCACCGATAGGCAAATGGAAAGCTGAAATAGCAGCCACATACACTTTTAGAGTAGATGGCGTGTGCCCAGCATCCAAGCAGTCTTGCAAAAATGATAGAATGATGGACACATCACAGCTGGCTGGGTGCTCATCTTTCGTAATACACCATGAAGAGAAAACTTTCCATTTCAGACTGCACAGATGTCTGGTAGATGGAGCTTTCGCTTCTGCAACTGTATCCAAAACTCACTGAGATACATTTAGCACCTGCCCTCTGCGCTCACCTGCCAAACATGCAGCGGCATGGGGTGCCACACCGAGCATTTTGCCTGAGATAAGAGATCTCTCTGTAACGGAATCGGCCACGAGGGAGCCGTTAGGAGCTCTACCAACTCCGGAAACCACGGCTGGTTGGGCCAACTCGGCGCTACCAGAAGCACAGTCCCCTTCTCCTCTGATTTTCTGCAGCACTAGCGGCATAATCTTCACTGGGGGAAATGCATATTTACGCTTCTTGGGCCAGCGACTTGAGAGAGCATCCCCCTGCAGAGGCGCGTTCGTCAGTGAGAAGAACAGCTGACAATGCACGTTTTCCTCTGAGGCAAACAAGTCGATCTCTGCTTCTCCGAACAGGCTCCAAATCATCTGAATGGTCTGTGGGTGCAGCCTCCACTTTCCATGAACCGGACCCCCTCTGGACAACATGAACTGCTCGAATTGACAGAAGGTTTCTGTTCGCCCAAAGGAGGAAGCGCTCCGCCAGCCTTTGAAGCGAGCGTGACCGAATACCTCCCTGATGGTTGATGTAGGATACCACCGTCGTGTTGTCTGTCCGAACCAGGACGTGTCGATCCTTTATCAGTGGAAGAAAGCCCTGCAAAGCTAAAAATACTGCCTTCAGCTCTAGGCAGTTTATATGCCACTTCGCTTGCGTGCTCGTCCACGTGCCATAAGCCGGTCTGCCTTCGCAAAGGGATCCGTAGTAACGATTTTCCTGCTGACCACTCTGCCCATCGAGACTCCCTGCTCGAACATCCTCGTGTTGAACCAGGGGGCCAGCGTCTGCATGCATTCGCGAGTCACCAAGACACGCAAATGATCGTTCTTCCACGCTGCTGCCATACGCCCTAACGGTCTCTGAAAGCATTTCAGAACCACCACTCTCCCCGGTTTGAACGAGGTGAGAGAGCTGATCAAAGACTGCATTTGCTCTTGAGAGAGACGCGCTCTCATCGATCGCAGATCCAGATCCATTCCTAAGAACACGATATTCTGCATGGGGCGAAGCTTGCTCTTCTGCACATTGATCGTCAGCCCTAGATGCTTCAGGTGCTCTAGATACTGGCATTTGTGGTTTTCCAGTGTATCCTGTGACTGAGCTATAACAAGCCAGTCGTCCAGATAATTCAGGATGCGAATTCCACTCTGTCTGAGAGGGGAAAGTGCTGCATTGATACACTTCGTAAAAGTCTGTGGAGCCAAAGCCAAGCCAAACGGGAGAACTTTGAACTGATAAGCTCTGCCCTCGAACGCAAATCTCAGAAAGCGCCTGTGACGAGGGGCTATTTGGATGTGAAAATATGCATCCTTTAGGTCCACCGAGATAAACCAGTCCCTGGGCTGAATGTGCGTGAGGATCTGCTTTACTGTTATCATTTTGAACTCGCCAGCGCGCGGTTCAGCAGTCTCAAATCCAGAATAGGGCGCAAACCCCCATCCTTTTTGGGGACTAGGAAGTAGCGACTGTAAAGGCCACACTCCGTATTCTCCAGGGGAACAACCTCGATTGCCTGTTTTGCAAGGAGAGAACAAATTTCTGCCCGCAAAACCGGTGCATCTCTTTCCTGCACATCTGACATCATCACGCCCCTGAAGCGGGTGGTCTGCGTGCAAACTGAAGTGTATACCCGCTGAAGTGTATACCGACCATGTTCAGCACCCATTCTGACACACCTGGAAGCACGCGCCACGCGTCCAAATAGTGAGGGGTTGAAGCGCCCCGTGATTCGTCCGAGGCGGCTCATTGTCTGATGACCTGAGGGGCATCGTTGAAGCCTTCTGCACTGACTGGGCCACCGGCATGAGCCGGGGAGACACTCATGCTCAGACTGAGAGAACGCGCAGGACTTGCGCCCTGCAGAGCGCCGTCTGAGAACGGGTCTCTGCTTATAACGCGTGACTGGGAACCATCGTGAGGGGGAAAAGAGCTCTTTTGCTGAACAGTGTTTGTTTTGTGTTTTAGTGCAATCTTTATTGGAAACAAACATTTCCCGCTGTTGCCTGCAACATGCGAGGGAACAGGCAGGTGAAATGCAGCAAGACGAACTCTCTTGCGAAGCGGCCCATCGTCCGTCTCTCTGGGCGGCCGCTTCCCCCTCAGACCACCGCAGTCAGGAACGCTGCCTTGGATCTTGTACCACACTGGAAGGGCGTGGTCCCATCTTCTTCGGATAGCGGAACTGCCTCGCTTTTGGCCTCACGGCTGGCTCCAGGTCCACCCTCGCTCCCAAGGAAGGAGTAGGCAGCGGTCTTTCGCGCCTTTTTGAACGCTACAAAGAAGAGGACCTGGAACATGGTGGGGGTGCAGCGGACCGATCTCTCTTCGGCAGGAAATGGCTCATTGCCTTTGACTGTTTCTGGGCCTCCAGAAACTTCTCAGAGAACTAGCCCACAGCATCCCCGAACAGGCAGAGTGGGGAAATGGGCGCGTCTAACAGCTGAGCCTTCTCCGACTCCCTCATGTCAGTCAACGTCAGCCAAAGGCTCAGGGGGTGACCAATCAAGACCCAAATCCTGTACAGCCTCAGACAGGATCTTCACCATCAATCGGGGCCGGGGGCTCGCACACCTCACTGTGGGAAGCCTCCGACTCCAGGCAGGTGGACCAGTCACCTGAACCAGAGGCTGCAGTCGACATGGCGTCATCGTCATCCAGGTCCAGCACCAAACGAGACCAGATCCCGCGCAACATCCGAGGGGCGGAGGCTGGCCTTCGTGAATGAAACAGGTGGCTCTTTCGAGTGATGAGCATGCAGGAACTGAGTCGACATGCACTCATCAGAAGGGCCTTCTGCACGTGGCTGCCTTTCCTCCTGAGGCTTGACGGCGACGGGGGGCGGAGGCAATGGATTTGCTGGCGCGCAGTTTAGGATTACAGAATCCCTGGCCCGGAGGGTTTTGGCTGTCCTTTCTGTGAAGGCCCATCCAGCGTGGCCTCTGCGTGGGCTCGGCCCAGACAGAAGACACACGCGTCGTGTGCATCAGGGAGCTCAACAGGGCCCCCGCATGCACAGCACTCCTTAATCGGCATCTCGTCTTCTTCTTGTCTGATCGCCAAAGGGGAACTTGAGGCAAACGGCGTCCTCTTAGGGCGTTGTCAACGCGAGAAGAGTTAACAGCGGTGAGTAGAAGTCTTCGATGCTTGCTTTGTGAAGGAGAAGGATTCTGAGTTAATGACGCTCAGCCCGACGTATATGTAGGTTGAGCGTTCGAGCGTCATTGGCCGGTAAAGTTTACCGGCGCGATGCAATCAGGCTTCAGTATTTGGGAGGAGGGGGATAACCCCCAAGCGTATGCTAACGCAGTGTCGAGAGACCGAACTTGATAGAGAATTAATAATAATTAATATCAATGCAAAAAATAATTCAGAAAGCATTTTGTATTTAATTCATAATGCATTACTTCTTATACGAATATATGAATTTCAAAATCCAAATTCCATCAGACACACTGATAATGACAATAAACTGTTTCCTTTGTACCATGAGAGAGTCACATGACTCACATTCACCACTGAACACAACAATGAACAATTCTGCTGTGATGATGATGAACACTGTGAAGAGTTACTGATGATGACTGGAACATGCTGACAAGCTGGAAATGAAGTGGTGGATCAAATAGCGAAAATAAATAAATAAATAAATAACATTAAAACATTGAGGCATAAAATGTAATGTTCCGATGAGTAAATTACAAATAAAAGGACTAATTAAAAACAACAACAACAACAACAACAACAACAAAAACATTAAAAGATATGTGGCAAAGTAAGTGAGAATAAAGGATGACATTTATATAATATTCAAAAAACAGTTGGAAATGAGAGGAGAATTTTTGGGAATAGAAAGAAAGACAGCATAATATCTCGTCTTAGAATTGGACACACTGCACTTAATCAGTCATTATATATAACAGGAAAACATGAGTCTGGACTTTGTGTTAAATGTGATCTTCCTGAAACAGTTGATCATATTTTATTAAAATGTAAAGGATATGATAACGAAAGATTACAACTTACAGAAGCACTTCATATAGAAATTAATCAGATCTCACTTCAGAAACTCTTAATTAAAGATGCAACTATAGACATGTTTCACATACTATTTAAGTATCTCAAAGATACAGAATTAATAAACAGGATTTAAAGAAATTAATACTTTTTAATTAATACTATTTAACTTAATACTAGCGTGACAAAAATAACATTAGATTGATGTGCGCATGCCCAGTAGCCGTATTCCTTCTAGCCTTAACCCATTGGCTGGGTAAAGGCTAGTAGGACGTTACGCTTTTTCCGGTGTTGCAGTCGATTCTGTTCCCCTCCGGAATTCCTGTTCGCCCTCGATCAAGCGTATCTGCTGAGCGGGTTGCCATGTCTGCGTAATTTGCCCGACCAACTGTTAATCAAACTTTGCTTAATTACGCGGAAATAAAACTGTGGTTTTGGCAACACTGGTGCTGAAAACACGTCCAACGCACCCTAAAACACAACAAGATGTACGGAAAGCGAAAAGGGACAAAAAGTGTTGGCGCTACTTTCAAATGTCTTGCGACACTGCAGCGTAATAAAATTATTCTCCCCCTTCCGTTAATGTTCTGTGGTTTTAATTATCCTTTAATTATTGTTCCTTTGTTTTTATCCAATATCTGAGTTTATGCAGTTAAATTTTGCGTATACATTTTAGTCTAATCTGTCGGTGCAGACAGATAAAACTCGATAACTCATATTATAGACTATATGCCTGGACCACAAAAAGTCTTATGTTGCACGGGTATATTTTTAGCAATAGCCAGAAATACATCTGATGGGTCAAATTTATCGATTTTTTTATGCCAAAAATCATTAGGATATTAAGTAAAGATCATGTTCTATGAAAATATTTTGTAAATTTCCTACCGTAAATATATCAAAACGTAATTTTTGATTAGTAATATGCATTGCTATGAACTTCATTTGAACAACTTTAAAGGCAATTTTCTCAATATTTTGATTTTTTTGCACCCTCAGATTCCAGATTTTCATAATCGTAAATCTGTAATTCGCAGACTTTTTTCCAACTTCCAAGTTGATAAGCAAACACTACTCTATATTTATATCTGCTGACAGTGAAGACCTGATACAAAGTTAATACTTTTCAAAAAATTACAATGTTAAAAATGACCTGTTCTTTAATGTCAGTTTAAATGGACCTATTTCTTGTATTGGGCCTTCAGAACATATTTTATTTATTTATTTATTTATTTATTACATTGGTGTGGGATATTAATGAATAGACTAGAACAATTGCTGACAATGCTGGTAACATTCTTTTTTATTCTTATTATTTTTACAGATTTCCTGTGATGACTGTAGGCAATGGTTCCAGGAAGGAAAAAGGAAGGGAAAGGACGTGGCGTGTGGCCAAGTATGGTGACCCATACTCGGAATTTGTGCTCTGCATTTAACCCATCCAAGTGCACACAGACAGTAGTGAGTAGTGAACAAACACGCACACGCACAAACACGCACACACACACACCGTGAATACACACCTGGAGCAGTGGGCAGCCATATTGCTATTAATGTGGCACCCAGGGAGCAGTTGGGGGATCGGTGACTTGCTCAAGGGACTCACCTCAGTCGTGGTATTGAGGGTGGAGCAAGCGCTGGTTATTCACTCCCCCCACCTTCAAAACCGCAACCTTTTGGTTACAAGCCCAACTCCCTAACCATTAGGCCACGGCTGCCCCGTCCACATAGGCTGTGTTAATAATCTATCCAAAGAAAAAGAATACAAATGTTTTTTTTACAAATTCTTTTATGCTTTAATCAAAATTAATTCTGAACCCATTGTTTTTGTAGTCTTATTTTTTTCTTTTTTTGTAAATTGTTAATCCTGCTGGAAAATTTGTCTCTTTGTTGTTTATTTCACTCATAAAATTAAGTGACATTTAAAAACACCCGTGACAGACACTGTGTTTCAAAAAGGCCTGCGCTAGAGACTTCTTCGTAATAACCAAAGCCTCAAACATTACACATAAAACAGTTGTAAGTTGGGGAAAACCTCTCTTTTCAAATCCTTTTTCAAGTTTCGGAAAAAAAGACGGTACTTTTTGAACTATTTTGCATCCCGTACATCCAGTTGTGCTGCACGAGTACGTTAGTTCTGATAATACGTATGGTAACTCGGCAACTACGCAATACATGTAGTATCATTGCGTAAAGGGGAACAGACATTCTGAGGGGAACAGAAATGGCTGTTACACCGGAAACTTACAATGTTTGACCAAATGGCCAAAATAACGTTAGCCTTTTCCCACTGAGAGATTCCGAGTTTATTTCAGCGTTTAGCGTTAAAGAACAATGCCACTTATGATTTAAAATATTTATTTTCCTGAGGGAAAAATTGATGATAATGGAGCGCTTCTTTATTGTACTCGGAGTAGCTTGGTTTTTACGGGACCATGGTGAGATCTTACAATCTCTTTTCCGCTCGTTTTTATGTCCTTTTAGGCCTATACACTGGGTGTGTATGGATTAGGATTATTGTTGGGAAAACAAAAATTGATGCTCAGTGAAACACATTTTGACAATAAAAAACAATGCTATCGCAGTTGAAACGAGATCAGACCAGTGTCGTTTGCGCGAAAATTGTGTGTGTGTGTTTTAAGTAGTTACTGGGTATAAACAAGTAATTTTAGATGACGTTTCATTTCAGTGCATAAACTGATCCAGTTTAGCCTGGATGCAGTGTGAGTCTCTTTTGTTAAAAGCGTCTGGCAAATTAATAAAATGAAGGCCTAAATGTTGTCTACAGATGCTATTTACGTGGGAGATTAAGGATTAAAATATAATTATAAAATAGAAAACACTGCACAGTAATGTCTGTATGCGGTGTAAAATAAGAGAAAAATAATTCTCTTATTATTATTTTTATTTGTTTTTATTATTATTATTATTATTTTTTTCGTAGGAACTCCTCTATGTAGTATTTACTATGCGTCTATGAACATCTGTAATTGAAAGTTCAAATATATGTGTAGGAAAATATAGGTTTATTTCTCGCAAGCACTCTTATCACTGTTGTTCCATAAGCGCCACCTGCTGTCAGAGAATGAAACAGCCTGTCTGCTGTTTTTGTTTTATGCAGGTCATAGCATAGCATAAGTCAGAACATTCTGATTTTCCCTTAAATGTTGAAATTATGCAATCAAATTAAGAAAAAAAAAAAAATGCCCCTACATGTGTGTAGCATCTTTCTGTGTATTGTGATTAAAATGCAGTGGTTGGTTGTAGTTTCTAATGGCTATTTATGGCCGGCAAATTTTCTTAAGTCACAAGATGTTAGTTTTAGGCCCTGCTTGCAAGTGTAGAAATTAAACAAAAGTATTGTAATTTCCCTACTGTAGAATAAGGTTGAATAATATACCTGTGAAATACTCATTTTCATTTATTTTACTATGCAACTGTTTTACAGTATGTGGCTATTACTGTCATAGGAATAAAATATAAAATTATATTTACTATTATATTCTAATTTGTTTGGCTTACAAATTCACCAGTGTGAATGTAATTTAGACGGAGCCACTATATCACAACTAAAAAGAGGATTGCGTCCACTTTAAACCTCAAGTACAAGTAAATTCACCAGCTTTATCTTTGTTTAGTTTGCACACTGAACCTGTGTTGGAGCTCTTCATTTTAAGTGCACCAGATAGATGAATTTAACTTTAAAATGTACAAAATTTTATTGCATACCCCTAGAGGGACAGAGGTCCACCCATCACAGTCTCATAATATATATTGTTGTTTGTTTCTTCAGGTCTGTCTGGTGTTTATGCAGACAGTGTGTCAGTGCCGGTGACGGAGGGAGATTCAGTCACTCTACACACTGAGTTTGAAAGAAAGCACCAAGAGAGTATTAAGTGGTATGTCAGCAGCGTTCGCATTGCTCAAATCAGTGAAGATCTTGTCTGTACAGATGTTCAGTGTAATGAAGGAACTGAGAGATTCAGAGACAGACTGAAGTTGGATCATCAGACTGGATCTCTGACCATCACAAACATCACAATCACAGACTCTGGGGAATATACACTAAACATCATCAGTAGCAGTGACAGTGAGAGTGAAAAGATCTTCAATGTTTCCATCACTGGTAAGTCATTTAATGAGTGTTCGAATGCAGTTTAAAATACATGTTTAAAATACAAGATCCTCCAGCAGCTGTTGGTTTGTGTTTCAGATGTTCCTGCTACTGAACTATATGAAACAAAGGAGGGAGAATCTGTCACTTTGGATGCTGGTGTAACAAACCCCCCAAATGATGTGATAACGTGGTATTTTAATGACACTCCCATCGCTAAAATCAAGGGAGATCAGAGTAAGATCTGTACAGATGATCAGTGTAATAAGAGATTCAGAGACAGACTGAAACTGGATCATCAGACTGGATCTCTGACCATCACAAACACCAGAATCACAGACTCTGGAGATTATAAACTCAAGATTATTAGCAGCAGCACATTCAGTATCACCAGAGTGAAGAGATTAAGTGTTTCTATCACTGGTAAGTAACTGAGTCATTCAATGCATTTTCCTTTGAGGAATTAAAAAAAAAAAAAAATTACAACCCATTATGTGTTGGTTTGTGACTGTTTAAAGCAATAATGAATAATTTAAGCCAGTTTACCTGTGAATCATGCTGCTTCCTATTGAGGTAAACATGCTGTGATGTTGTTTTGACTGTGGTTGCTCAAAAAAATAAAATAAAAATGTGCCATTTAGCAGTTAAACCAATATCATGCAACTCATGACTAAAGTAGAAAGTGAAAGTGATGTGATGTGTGGCCAGGTGTGGTGTACCATACTTGGAATTTGTGCTTTGCATTTAACCCATCCAAATGCGCACACACACACACACACACTATGAACACAGCACGAGCAGTAAATATAATTTGAAGATATTGTCAAATATTGCATTTATTATCATTCACTCTCTAGTAATAACGACTGTCTGTCTTTAGCTGTTCCAGATTCAGGTTTGTCTGCAGCTGCTGTAGCAGGAGTAGTTGTTGTTGCTGTTCTGCTGGTTGCTGCTGTAGCTGCTGGTGTGGTTTACCGTAACCGCAGGAGGCATACAGCATTATCACAGAAAGTAAGTATTGCATACAGCTGATTTAATAAGATATCATTTTATGATTTCACTAATATGATATGATTTCAAGACACATTGTAACAACACAGAAGCAGATATTTACTACTGAGACAATGTCAAAACAATCAAAAACACAAAAGAACTCCCAAATGAACTAAGTAACAGTTAATATGACAACACAAAGTGCAACTTTTGTCACAGAGCAATTGTCTTATTAGAAAACACTGTTTAGAAAACACTTATTAGAATACATCAGTTCAAAGAATTCTAGATGTGATATTTAAATAACAATAGTTCAAGTTTATAATAATGAAGATGTCCATTTGATGCAGTTTAAGACATTGTATTAAAAGAGTAGTTCACTGCCAGACGAAAAATACAGATAATGTACTCACCCCATTGTCCTCCAGGATGTTCATGCCTTTCTTTCTGCGGTCATAAGGAAATAGTTTTTTGGGGAAAACATTTTGGGAATTATCTCCATATAGTGGACTTCTATGGTGTCCACGAGTTTGAACTTCCAAAATGCAGTTTAAATGCAGCTTCAAAGTGCTCTAAACAATCCCAGCCAAGGAAGAAGGGTCTTATCTAGCAAAGTGATTGGTAATTTCTCCTCCAACTTTAAAATTGACCTACATCGCCGTTTTACCTTTTTTTGTTAAGGGCGTTTGACCTTTTTTGCATGTTCACTTCCGCAAAGCGATGTAGGATGATATTTGTAGGTTTAGGGTTAAATTTTGAACATTAAAGGAGAAGTCCACTTCCAGAACAAAAATTGACAGATGATGTGGGGGTGAGCCCTTGTCATCCAAGATGTTCATGTCTTTCTTTCTTCAGTCGTAAAGAAATTATGTTTTTTGTAAGGAAAACATTTCAGGGTTTTTTTTTTTTTTCTTTTCTCCCATATAGTGGACTTCTATGCTGCCCCGAGTTTGAACTTTCAAAATGTAGTTTAAATGTGGCTACAAACGATCCCAAATGCGGTTGTAAAAGATCCCAGCTGAGAAAGAAGAGTCTTATCTAGCGAAACAATCAGTTATTTTCATAAAAATAATACAATTTATATACTTCTTAATGTCAAACACTCATCTTGTCTCACTCTGCCTGAACTGTTTTGTTCCGGGTCATGACAGTTAGGCTATGCCTCATGTTCTCCCTCAACTTCAAAAATCCTCCTATATCGCTGTTTTACCTTTTTTGTTAAGGTGTTTGATCTTCTTTGCGTGTTCACTTTGCAAAGACTGTGTCAGTACTTCTGCAGTAATGTAGGATGATTTTGAAATGATTTTTGAAGTTGAGGGAGAAAATACGATTGGCGTTCTCTGGCATACCCTAACTGTCTTGAATCAGAATACACAGAGTTTAGGGAGAGTAAGACAAGACGAGCGTTTGAGATTAAAAATGATTTTAATTGTATTTTTTTTTTTTTTAATGAAAATAACAGATCGTTTCGCTAGATAAGACCCTTCTTCCTCGATTGGGATCATTTACAACTGCATTTGGGATCGTTTGAAGCTGCATTTAAACTGCATTTTGGAGGTTCAAAATTGGGGCGTCATAGTCAGTTATATGGAGAAAAATACTGAAATGTTTCGCTCAAAAAATATCATTTTTTTTACAACTGAAGAAAGAAAGACATGGGATGGATGACAAGGAAGTTCTGGAAGTGGACTTCTCCTTTAAGGGAAAAGAGTCGATATCAGATGTTTCTTGTGTGTCCAGCAGCTGAAGACAATTTCTCGAACACATGAGGGTTCATATGGTCACATGTGGTTTGGCACTGTAAGGATGATGATCAGCTGTCCTTCTGTCTTGCTGTAGCTCTGTCTTAGGTGTTTTACATTACAGACACTGCAGTTTATTGCTCTGTTCACATCTGCAGTTCTCATGACTCCTGCAGCAGATTTATGACATCTTCACATAGTTGATCAGAAACACAGAGTCAATAGAAATGTCTCTTTAGTGCCATAAGTGCACCTGTAAACTGTTACTGTGTTAATAACTGTGTCACAAATGCATACAATAAATGTTTTTATTTATTGAGTTTATGTGTTTATTTTTGTTTGTTTAACTAAAACATCAGACCTCCTCATTAATTTTACTCTTTTGTGAATGTGTTTTCTTACAGGAGGAAGATGATGATAACTCGCCTGATCCAAAAGACATTCATTTGAGGTAGAGGGGATGTCCTTAAACCCTGTTCACTCACAAAGCGATCCCAAAATGTATAAATATATTTATGAGAAATAATGTGAGCAACACGGTATTGGCAAAAGAACAGTGAGTGCTTGATGTGTAGTTACAGTTATAGTTATACTTTACTGCCTTTTATGCTTTGCCTATAATACTTTATTCAGACAGAAACAGAACAGTTAAACATCTGTTTCATGTCTTTTCCACAACAAGAAACATTAATGCGCTGATCTTGTTCTATTAGTCCTCACTGCACTTCCACAAATACTGCATTAAGTGAAAAAGAAAACAACTTTATCAGCTGAGAGTCAGAAGATGCAAGCTTGACTGAAAGTGACATGACAGAACTAACGCTCTGCTTATTTATTTTACTAAGGTTTATTATTTAACCACTAACGCTTAAATCATCCACTTTCAAAACACTGGTTAACCAACTCTGAATAACAGATTTTTATATGAATTGTTAGATTTTGCTGTATTTGGCTGAGCAGTGGTTTGGGTGGCTCGCCATATGTATTAGATAAAATACATAAAATAAGTAAGATTGACCAAAGTTCAGGGGAAAAGAGTTTATTGAAGAAAGTCATGTAGCATAACCATCTTCTAGATCTTAACCCGTGTAAGGGTCTGAAGCTTCTTCCTAGTTTCTTCCAAAGTTCTCCATAGCTTCTGCACAGCTTCTCCCATAGGGAAAGTACGTGTCTGTAAGTCAGAACTTTATACCTAAAGAAAAATAAGAGATCCTGCAATCTACAAAAAGTTCCGGAGAAATGCTGTTACTTTGTTATTCTAAATGTTTGGACCATTTGGTTCACACCTTTAGAGAGACAGTTCCTGTTGATTGCATCTGGGGCACAGTCACAATGTAATGCATCTGTCTAAAATTACACATAATCTTTCTGTACACTAGAGCTACAGCTTAAACCTATGTGCATTAACTTAAATTATAGCTGCAATCAGCATTTATCAGGGGTCAAGTGCCTTTAAAGCAATGGCTGAAAAATAAAAGTAATGTTTTCTTTAGCAAGCAAGTAACTACTTACATCACTGAGAGAAAAAAAAAAAAAAAAACATTTACAGCCAACACAGGCAATATATGTGTTTTAAGTGCTTTTAACATGTGAGAAAGGGTTTTTTTTTTCTTGAATTTCTCAAAGGCCTCTAGGGGTGTGATTTAATTCAATCTGCCTCCTTGTCTGACAGCTGCTCAAAACATTGGCTGACAGCAGCTGTGGTTTCCAAGATACACAAAAGTCCTCAAAGGTAGTCTTGGCACTTTGGACAAAAACACCACCTTTTTTTTTTTTTGGATAGTTATAGCCATTTTAATAATTTTCCATGCTATAGTGCCACAAAGTGGCCAGTCACTGTGTCATTTTTCATGCAAACACAGAATGAGCTACATATGTGTGCTGAGTTTGATGAAAATATCTCAACCCTGTCACAAGTTACAGACATTTTAGTAAAAGTGGTTCCATTCACTTTTAAGTTTTAGTGCCCCTTAGCGACCAAGATTTAAAATTACACCTTTTTAGATATCTAGTATCTAATATATATATATATATATAATGCATACATTTCCTTTGTAAACTGCCTTTGTTGGCTGTAAATGGTCTTTTCTATCAATGATATAGTTTTTATATGTTTTTTTTCAAAATATCCAAAATGCTTAAAAAAAAAAAAAAAAAATAGGCATGATTGAATCATATATAATATAATATAATATAATATATATATTTTTTATTATAATTATATAAGAGGATTATATAAGATTATATAAGAGGATGTCACAACGTGATGTCTTGCAGAGTTGAACTCCTGGTTCAGGTGTGTGTAGTGTGTAATTGGGATTGGAGTGAATTTGGATTTAGTTATGAAAATGATGTGTGTATATATGTATGTTTACACACACACACACACACACACACACACACACACACACATGCATATATACATGCACATGCACAATTTATAAATCATGAACATAAACAACTGCTAGAAAGTCAAAGCCATAAAGGTAAAGCTGTGCTCCAAATTTGAGGTAGATGTTTCAGAAAAAGAGGCCAAATCTAAAGATGCTCCATGTTGTGAAAAAATAGTACAAATTTTAATTTTGAAGCCTTAAAAGCTATTACCAAAGACTGCATTATTTTATAGATAAATGGCTATGTATTTAAAAAAAAAAAAATCAGTTTTAAAGGGTATCGGTGGGGACATTTTTATTCTTGCATGTAACTAATTTGTGTACCTAGTGTAAAATAGATCTATTGAAATAATTTAAGCCAAAATAGCATATATACATATACATATACATATATATATATATATATATATATATATATATATATATATATATATATATATATATATATATATATATATATATATATATGTATGTATGTATATATATATGAAGAGTTCAGATGCAAAACCAGCTAAATCCATCTGACATCTTTCTTTAAAACATGCATTTTTATCAGGCTCATATGTATAGGTTTCTATGTAAGTACTGGTACTTCTGATTGGGCTGAGGCTGCTATTTTAGCGAGTTTGAAGTAAAAGTAGTTGATAGACATATAATATCTGTCGACAGCATTCACTCAGTATCATTATCTCATTATTGACCATGATGGCTTTTAGCTGGTTTTGCATCTGAACTCTTTATATATATATATATATATATATATATATATATATATAGACCCCCACCCCCCTTTTCTCACTTTGTGGAGTCTTTATTACTGGATGCTTATGATACAGGCTCTGTTAAATCATATATTAAACCTTGAAAATTGTTTAATTTGTTGATTTTACTCTGTTACATTCTATATGTGTGTATATTTACTACAGTGACCCACAGTTTCATTCTTAAGATATTATTTTTATTACGAAAACCCTAAATCGTCGACTCATGAATATTATGTTAATTATGTGCAAAAGTCAATTTAATCAAAAGTGGCTTAAACCCCCACCCTCTCTCATTCTTGTTAAATTTAACTCTAGTTCGATCCGTCAGGCTTATGAATAACAAAAAAGTACATTTTTATGCATTATGATGAATTATTCAAAGATTATTGTCATTGTGTTTTTTTTCTGTGTATACTATGTATACAAACCTATATTTATGTTTTGTTGTTTTGTCATTGTTTTGTTTAAGATTCATCCATCATCTGATGAGTTATTTTTATATTGTCTGCATGTGTCTTGTGTCTTTCAGTTCTGTTGTGATCGTCAAGTGTGATTGTGTTTCTTTTCTTTTTTCTTTTAATTATTATATTTTGCTCCGGTGTTTGTACTGTAGAATATCAACACATTTTGATGAATATGATTGCCTTCCTTCAGATGAATCCATTTTCATGATGATTTTTTCTTTTTGGCATCATTATTTTTTCTTTGTTGTTGTTTTTTTTATTCATCTTCCACTTGGTGCTCATTTTCTTTTGTTTTCTCTGAATTGTACATCAGTCAAGAGACTGAAACCAACACATGGATTTTCTTTTCTGAAACAAAACTTCAAAGATCTTTATATGTATATGTGATAATCATTATTAAAAACATGATTCACTCCATTTTTGTTTTAATTGATCATAAATAGCTTTTCTTTTCCTTCAAGGATTAATATTTATATGCTTCTGTAAACTGAATGAATACTAAACTTCTCGGGCCAAAGATTGTGGCTGTGTTTGAAACTGCATACTGAGTAGGTACTTAATTTTAATTTAGTATTTATTTAACAAGCGCTAAAAGATTATGTACTATTTAGCCTGAATGCATGAAGTATCAATGTGATCCGGACATCATCCGCCATGTTGACATTATCGTGTGACTTAAGACATTATAACAAGCGCAACAACTTACAAGATATGAGCGACAGGCTTAATTCATCAATCTGTAAATATCTTGATATTGATGAAATTTGCTCATTTTGTGGTCTTGATGAAATAGATGTTTTTGTTGTTGTTGTTGTTGTTGTTGTTTTCTTTTTGTGATTGAAGAGTATCCAATATACATTCGGTTGATTTAAGTTCTTCCATTTTAACCCTACTAATGTGACCCAAAGTTTTATCCTCAAGATATTTTTTATTACGAAAAAAAAAAAGACTCTTGAATACATTGTTAATTTCTTTATGTCCATAATTTTTCATCCACAAGCAAAGGTGGCTTAAATTTCCTTTTCCCTGCTATTTTTCTTGTTAAATTTAACTCTCTTGTTTCATCCCTCAGGGTTATACAAAACAAAACAAAAAAAAATTATATATATATATATATATATATATATATATTCGTATGCATTATGATGAGTTATTCAAAGATATTTAACCTTGTCAATGTGCTTTTGTAAGTGTATATAAACTATATATATACACTATGTAGGAAATCCATATTTATGTTTTTTTTTTTTCCATTATGTTTGTTGTTTAAGATACAACCATCTTCCTGATCTTATATATAATTATAATTATATAATTAAAAGTAAAAACAAAAAGGTGAAAAGAGGGACAGGGTGCACCAACACCACATAGCATACTTACTACTTCTAAAATTACTACTTACTACTCTTAAGAATTAAGATTACCCCAAAATGAAGTACATTACTATCTAATCTAAACCTTACAATAACGATGATAAATTCTCTGGACCTGTAATTTAATTATACTACTTTTATTTTTATTTATCGAAATGACCAATCGTTTTGCTAGATAAGACCTCTTTCTCCCTCGTCCGGGATCGTTTTAGGTTTCTCAAATGAGCCAAACAATGTTTCTTACCGGATCAAAGAAAGAAAGACACAAACCCTGGAGGATAGCAAGGGAATACCTGTACATTTGTTCTGGAAGTGAACTTTTAAAGGTGAGAATCGAGATATTTCAAGGATATATTTAATGCGTTTGGGAATGTTTCTGAATAAAAAGGAAAAAAAAAAAAAAAAAGTGTATGGCTGCTGTCTTACATGATGACTACACGGTCTATTATAACCTACATACTTATAGCAGCATAGATATGTAGCCTATTTGCGCGCATCAGTGAGTAGCTCTCAAAACACGCGTTTTACTTTCGGTTTCGATTTAACGATCGCGCGAGTTTTCGGCGTTGCTGCGTGTATTCTACAATACAAGAACGCAGCCTAGTCATGTATGTGCGTTAATCCGCCCCAGGATACAGTAAAAACGGATTTTGGTGTTTTTGTACCAGAATTAGGAATTTCAATGAAGAGAAGAACTACAGATCACTTATGTACAATATGTACAGTAGGGTTGATGAAGAAAGTAATTACATGTTCATTCTCCAGTTCAGCATTGATTTTAATTAAGTCGATATAATCAAAGAACGGGCAGGATTGCATATATGAAGTATATGAAATTTTATTTAGACTTCAGAGAGTAAAAGCTAATGGTATTCATGGATTCCAGCACACAAGAATTAAAGGGAACGAAGTTGCAGATGTTTTAGCTTAAGGAGGCATGTAGACTAGATGAGATTATAGAAAGAGCATATAGAAAATCAGAGGCAAAAGTAATAGTTAAAAACAGTATAATAAAGGAATGGCAATATAACTGGGATAGGGGAGTATTAGGCAGACATTACTATAGAATCCAGGAGAAAGTAGGAAGCAGGAGGGCATGTAAAGGAAACAACAAAAGGTATAATTACACGATTGAGAATGGGACACACTGGGTTAAATAAAACATTATATCTAATAGGGAAACATCCCACTGGCTGATGTGATCATTGTCAGGAGGAGAAATCAGTGGAACACACTGTCGCTGCTAAAAGTACATCACAGAAAGAGAAATATTAAAGAAAGAAATTAGGGATCAAAATTCTATAGACATTCGCATTAAAGACATACTTAATGGTCATAACAATGAACGTTTATTAAATTATCTGAGAATAAGTGGCTTCGTTAACGGGATTTTTGTTGTTGTTCTTGTTATTGTTGTCTGGGAGGTATTTCACTCAGGCCCACACTCCTGTATAGTAGGTGGCGGTAATGCACCTTAACGTTGGATGTCGTCCGCCATTAAAACAACAACGAAGAAGAAGAAGAAGAAGAAGAAGAAGAAGAAGAAGAAGAAGAAGAAGAAGAAGAAGTGGAAACGACGCTCGTCCTCTAGTGGTCAAGCGATGTATTAGTTTAATTTCTGATGGTATGTATATCTGCTTTTTGTGAGTTTCTATGCATATAGGGCAGCTTTTAGGTTTACAATACAGAATCATTAGGTGGATACACATGCATTTGATACAGGATGTCATTTATGTAAAAGGAAACAACATGACAGCAGACCAACACACACACAAACACACAATATCCTAGCAGATGAATCGCAACGGGTGCTAGTATTGGTGTTGCGGGTGTTTTCTAAACAACAAAGATGGAAATTGTGTCACTATCATATAGCGTGAAATTCTCCACACTTTTGTTGCTCTATATTTGACTGAACTGAAGGATGTTTTTTTTTATTATTATTATTATTGCTGAAAACAAGAACATAGAAATTAATACAAAATACAAAATATCGACAAAAATGAAACTTGAAAGAGACAACAACAACAACAATAATAAAACAGTACAAAAAATACAATAAATAATAATAAAATAAAGTAAAATAATATGCAATAAAGGGCCATTGTTTTGCATAAGATTCTCTACACAAAAACTTTAAGTGCAGAACAAATTCTAACAGTTTTAATTGCTTTCTTATTAGTAGATATTGAGATCAAATGGATATAATTTTCCATATCTCTTAGAAAGACCACAAAGCAGTTTTACAGTTTGAGAATTTGCATTTGTGAATGTAAAATTTACTTAAGAAAAGAATTAAATTTATAATAAAACAAATATTTTCTTTAGTGGGGTCTGAGTCAAAGTACCCAAATATAATATTTGTCATTTGTAAAGAAAATTCTGGCAAAATCTTCAACTTAACAAAAGCACGAATATCACAGAAGGATGGTTTTGTGTGACCGCCGCCCATGTTCGCGTGACGTCATAGAAGCATCCGCTACCGCAAATAGTTGGCGTCGTTTTGTTTTTGTTTTTTCTACTGATGAACGCAGGAGTGTTAACTTTACTGCATAGTTTTAGCACTGTGTTCCTGACACATATCTGATGTGTTGGGATTTTGGAAATGTACATATTCATATAAGAAGTTATGTATTATGAGTTAGTTATGAAAACGTTTCATGAATTATGCTTGACATTGCTATCAATGTTCTCTATTAGTAGCTTTTAAGAATCATGTACCCAGCTTCTCTGATGTGGGACAAGAACATCTTGTGCTGTGCCCGTGTGGTTAGACATGTCTATGTTTAATTTCAATCTAAGCGTGTTTGTGCATAGAAATGGTTATTTTGGAATAAGAAGATATGAATGCTAGAGTTCTAGAAGCCTCTGTTTAGATATTTTGCGCTTATGGTCCGGCTTATGCCCTTGGGGTGATAATAACCACAACCTATAAATATTATATTTTTCAGACATCATGAGACGTGGCAGTCATCATTGACCTTTTTATGCATGTTCAGTTGGTCGTGCTAGCAGAGCAGAACCAAGTACGACATATTCCTGGATCAACATCTTTGTTGACCCTGGAACAACATTGTGTTTAAACCAATCAGATTTTAAAAAACAGTTTATAGTTTTTGTGAAGTTTAGGCTTACAATCAGTGTTTGGTGCTTGTACATCAGTGTCAATCATCTATCATTTCTTCTGATTTTAGGGATTACTCATGGGTAAGGTTAGGTTTAGGTGTAGGGATGTGGTCAAGATTAATTTTTTGGATTAAAATGTTGTTCCAGGGTTAACAAAATATGTTGACCTAGGAACACATCTAACTCAGCAAAATCAGGACATGCACATAGCAGGAGCTGCTTTTTCTGGGTGGTTTCAAATCCTACAGGGTATAAATTGCCCCTGTGAACAGAGAGCTGGGGGCTTCTTCTCTTTTCTGCTCTGAAGCTCCTAGACGAGCCTAGAACTTCTTAATAGACTTAATCTTCTCAGATATGTAAGACCTATATGATTGATACAATTGATAGATTTCTTAGAATTAAACTAACTTAATTTGTTGAGTTTGTGTTATGCAGTTTATTTGTGAAATGATAGATTGAAACTTGATTTTACTTTCTCATTTTCAAGTTATGATTAATTCTGTTATTCATTTACATTGCTGAAACCTTTTGAATAAATGTGTAACTTCTCCAACCCATCCGTCTGACGTGGATTTGATTTTGCATCAATATCATATTAGAAATGTGTGCTCTTTTGACCAGTAAACAACCACCCATTTTTTCTACTAAAATTTCAAAAACAAGTGGTTTGTATTATTTGTTGGATAACACTCCTTCACTCAAACTCATATTTTATTTCCTGATCCTCAGGTAGCGATTACTGAGCTAGAACTGGAGCTGGAGTGTTTGATCTACCATTATCATAGGAAACTTAAGGTGAGATTTGATTATGATCCTAATTTTACACTCCAAATCTTAACCATTGTTTTACCTATGGACAGGACCCTGTTATACTATTGGAAAAAAATCTATTTTCTCATCAAAGCTGATGCAAACAAAATGAATGATCAACCACTATCAAACACAAATCATAATTTGTAAATCATACATTGCATTTATTCTTTAAATGACCCAGACACTGGCCAAAATAACAAAACCAAAACCAAAATCAAAAAAAAAACATGATATAGCCTTTATAAGAAAAAGCATGGATCAAGAATCTGCTTAGAATGAATAGAAACTGCTGAAACTACACTTTCAGACAAAAAGATACAACTCTAACAAGTGCATTACTTTTTGGCCATTTAGAAATGTGTTCTTTTTCAAAAGGTACTGCACATAACAGCTTTTTTTTTCTAACTGTACTACTGCTTAACTGCAGGATCACTGTATGAGATCATCGTGCACACGATGCATATAATATTTTACATTTTCATACTGTACATATTACTGTTTGATTGAGACATTTTTTTGACAAAAATTAATGCATTAATGAATTTAGTATTTTGAAGTAAAATGGCTTCCCTGTAGAGCAAAAGTCAACGTTTCATGTGATAAAAAAATCCTTGCAATGACATGTTGATCACACAGCTCGACACCTCAGACACACTCACATGGCACATGCTATACACAGACAAAATACTGACACCGCAGACTCATACTTGCACAGATGCACACTCAAACAGACACTATTGACACCTTAGACACGCACTGACAAACTGACATCAAATGCAAACATCCAGCAGTAGACACATTCTCATGCACAAGCTGTTTTTTTCTGCCCAACAAATCAAACCACATTTCTGTTTAGTTGTAAATAATGGATACCACAGCAGAGTTCACTTTGTCACCTTTTGACAGATAGTTTGCATCTATGTTTTGCAAAAATGAAGCTGTGAAGCTGCGATGAAAATGCTCAGAGTCTGAGGTCATTGCAGGAGGTTTCCAATGAAAATGATCAGACAATAAGGGTCTTGAACTTAGAACAGTAATATGTACAAAATTTAAGTTTGATCATCTTTTGATTGTGATTGGTGTATATACCACACGAGTCTCCTCTTCAACATTCTGTAAAAAGAAAAAAAGCATAACACAAGAAATTGACTCAAAGCTGCAATTCACTGTTGTTGTGCATAAATGTAGCAATGCAAAATGGTGCTTTCTCACAGCTAGTGTTAAGGGAGTTTCACAAGGGAGAGAATGTGTTTTTGCATTTCACTTTTGCTGTCCAATAATAATGGCAATAATATCAAAATTATTTATGGGATATACATTCCCCAACAAAAGTAGTTATCGTTAAGCAAACAAACAAACAAACAAATAAATAAATAAATAAAAATTGACACGCAGAGTCAAAATTATGAGATTAATAATTCCAAATTCTGACATACTTGAGTATATTATAATATACACAAATCAAAATTAGTATGGCATAATTTCAAGAATTTGTACTTTGTATATGATATTTTCAAGTTTTTAATGAACCATTTTGATTTTTTTAATTTCAATTTAGTATGTCATAATTTCTGAATTTGTCATAATTCACCAGAGCATGATTTGTTTTTTCTTATGTAGTGGAAATGGACTTTATAATCCAGACAAAATCAAAAGTACACACTGATCTAGATCAGACTCACTGCTAAAATTATATGGTAACACTTTACAATAAAGTAGTTAACATTAGTTAATAAAAATGATTCTGTGGTGTACAGAAAAACAAATCAAAATAATTGTTTCAAATAATTTCTACATGAAAAATAATTTCTACATGAAAAAGTTAGTTCAGGCAATAATTAAAAAAATATTAATAATAAAGTAATTTTTATATTAGTACTTAATTCAAGTTTGTAGAAGTTAAAGCGTAAATATAAAATTAATTAAAACCTACTCAACTTTTTTGATACTGGTGTTCCCATCATGCACAGAGGAAACAATAATCAATAAGTTTTTTTTTTTGTCCCCTGTTTCCCAACTGTATTTACATAGTTGTATAATTGTTTTTGCTGTTAGATTTAGTAAATTGTGATTTTGCTACATCTAGAGTTTATTTTCTATTCAAAATGAGTAAATTTTACTTAATTCTATAAGTGAAATTATATATCATTATGCAATGTTTACTTAATTTCATAATTTCTTTATGAATGTTAAAAGGTTAATAGTAAGTAGATTGTACAGAGCAGTAGCAGTAAAATTTACGTTTGTGCAAATTGTTACATTGTTTTAAAGTAAATCCTACAAGTTATTTAGAACTGAGAATGAACAATACTTCTACAGCATTTATTCATCCTAGTTAATATTAATTTCAACATCTACTAATGCATTATTAAAATCAAAGTTGCTTGTTAACATTAGTTAATGCACTGTGAACTAACATGAACAACTGTGCTTTTTATTACCTATATTAACAACGATTAATAAACTCTGTAATAAATGTATTGTTCATTGTATGTTCATGTTAGTTAATACATTAAGTAATGTTAACAAATGACACCTTATTGTAAAGTGTTACCAACTGTACAAATACTCAAATGAACAATAAATTGTCTTACCGATTTCTGTGCTTTTCTTTTGTAGAATGTCGTCTCAGCATAAGTGATCTCTACTTCACAAGTCTCAACTGTTTTAACAATAACAGATTCATTAAAACCACAAACCTCAGTCTTAATTAGATCTGGTCGTGTTGTTATTAACACCAAAGTAACACTTAAAAAGTTTAAAAATTGCACTAACAAATGTAATTATAGCTATTAGGCCTAGAACTTTCCCACACACAAATAATTCCTAAAACAGTGTGTATCATTACATTTAGAGACACATAAATCACACATTAATGTATACATGAATCAAACCCAGATTTTTAACAGAGTATTTTACATTCTTTGAATTTAATCAGCATTTAAATTCAACAAGCACAACAAAAGTTATCATTCATATAAACTTCAGAGCACCAGCCACATCTTTGTCATACAAGATAGAGACTGAGATGAAATAAAATGGACAAAGATTATTATTATTATTATTATTATTATTATTATTATTATTATTTGTTATTAAAAATAAACATTTTTCTTTTTGCATTCCCAGTGTTGATGCAGATTAATAAATGGAAAATCTGTTTTGTGTATGTGTGTGTGTGTGTGTGTGCACCTGGTATTTATCACGTTATGGGGACCAAATGTCCCCACAAGGATAGTAATACCAGTAAATTTTGACCTTGTGGGGACATTTGTAAGGTCCCCATGAGGAAACAGGCTTATAAATCATGCAGAATGAGTTTTTTTGAGAAAGTAAAAGTGTGCACAGTCTCCTGTGAGGGCTAGGTTTAGGTGTAGGGTAGGTGTAGGGTGATAGAAAATACGGTTTGTACAGTATAAAAACAGTTACGCCTATGGAATGTCCCCATAAAACATGTAAACACAACAAGTGTGTGCGCGCGAGTGAGATGACTAAAAAAGGATGGTTAGTGTCATCTTGTACAAATAGGCATTTATAATAACTGAAAATTATGAGAAGAATTTAAATAAAAAAAATAGGGATATCAGTTGACTAAGATGTTTAAAACATATTTTTAATTTTTTATATATATTTATTTTACTTGTTTAAAAGAAGAAGATAATACTTGCCTTCTGTATAAGTTTTTCTGTGTTTCTTGCAGATGCTGAAGATCATGATTGCAGCTACAATCAACAAAGATTCAGCAGCAGCAGAGATCAGTACTGTCAGAGAAACTAAATCTAGAGGATATAAAGGACAGCAAAAGAGATGTAATGTAAGTGATTGAATCAGTCTGATCTACAACATAAGACAGAGATCAGATTAGTAAAAAAAAACACATATTAACACTGTCATACCTGCACATGTGTGGCAGAGTTTGCTGATGTCCAGATGTTGAATCTGGTTAGTGAATGAATTGTTGATCACACAGCTGTAGGTGTTTTTATCCTGATATTCCACCTCCAGAGGTAGAGAGAGACTGATGCTGAGATCAGACACACTGATGCTGGACAATAAACTGTTTCCTTTGTACCAGGAGAGACTCACATTCACCACATTCACCACTGAACACAACAATGAACAAGATGATGGTGATGATGATGAACAGTTTGAAGAGTTACTGCTGATGACAGGAACAGGCAGACGAGCTGAAAATATGAGACAATAAGAGGAATATGAACACAACAAATGGCTTATTTTCAGTGTTGTGAATTGTAGTAAATAATCAGTGTAATGCATTTTGTGTTGAGTGAGTGTTTCGTGTTTTAACAGTCAGTGAATGTGTCTGTCATCTCAAAATATAAAATGAATAAACATTTGACTATGTAAATAGAATATGAATATTTCAACAAATGATCTCTGCTCACCATAGACAGAAACATTGAATGTTTTTAATGTTAGATTCGCTCCACTAATCTCTAGTTGATAATATCCAGCATGTTGAGTTGTGATGTTTATGATGGTCAGAGATCCAGTTTGATTGTCCAGCTTCAGTCTGTCTCTGAATCTCACATCATTATCATTATACGTGACAGTGATTTGCTTCTTTTTCTTCATTTTAGCTATGGAGTTTTCAGCTCCATATTTCCACAGTATGTCATAGCCTTCATGTAATTCAGTTTCATCAGTGAATAAAGTAATAGAATCTCCCTCCATTACTGACACTGATTCACCAAACACACCTGATGAACAAACAGATTTTACACAGATTTAAGACTCTGATGGTTTACAAAGCCTGAAATCGGCTTCATTATTACTTGAGAACAGCAGCAGAAACATAAAACTAAATGAAAAATATCAATGGGCTTTGTAAATATCTACTGTAAACTGCTAACTGTTACCATAATAGAGAGACTGTTGCAGAGTGGTATTTAATTAATTAAACATGTATGTATATACAGTACATAATGCACAAATCTGTACATAATTTTTTTCTGTCCCAGATGTACACTACATTAGTATTATTTTTTTTCCGCCCCTGAATCTTACTGATTTAAATGTTCTTTGTTCTCATATGTTCTTGTGTCATATATGTATATATGTGTATACATGTATAAGAGCTCCTGAAAACCACAACACATTATTTGTGTGTGTTTTGCGCACACTTGGCAAATAAATCTATAATGAGTAAATAAAAGTTTACGTTAAAGTAAAAGGTAAAAGTGAATCTATTTTAAATGAGAAGTAAGACTAGGATCAAAATGATGAGTGTAATCTTTGTAGTGCAACAGATTTATTAGATAAACCTTTAATCTAGTTTTAAGATTAATCCTTATTGGTGTGTCACATCCTTAGTGTTTAATTTGGTTTAAAGTGTAGAGGGCAATCAGTGTTTAAAGTTTCTTAATTTTATGGCAATAAATGCATGTTAATTGTTGCAGGTTAAAAGTACAGTTTAAATATATATTTTTTTTAAATAAATGACAGATTTATGGATGGTCTCCTATGGACTATATGATTTATGCACTTTTATTAGTACATTTACATGACTTTTTTGGATGTTTATGGTCAATGGAGAAGTATTTTTAAGTATGTATAAATGTATTTTTAAAAAGACAAAAGAATTTCTGATATTTGAAAGCCACTCAACAGAAAGTTCACACTTTTTGAACATTTACGTTCACTGTAAGGATTTCCATTATTTGCATGACATTTTCCAGATCTGGAAATGTCAGTGTAAACTTTATAACCTTAATCTAAAACTAAATTCAAAATTAGTAGATCTTGTACTATATTCATATAAAATTCATAGTTATGTTGGTATAACAGGAAAAATTTAAATAAAATAAAATAATTTGATCAGCAGATTTATTACTCTAGGGAAAAAAAACAAACATATATATGTATATTTTAATAAACTTACCAGTCTGATTCCAGCAGCACAAACAGAACAAGACAAACTTGTGAAACATTTTCTTCAGTGGTTCAGTGTGTGATCTAACAGCAGAACTGCTAAAGTGTTGTGTGAATTCTCCCCTGACAGCGTTCGGCCCTCCTAGTTCACATCCTGCATTTGCATATGATCAGTTTCGGCTTCGTTATTCAAAAAACATAATATATTACTCATTACTTGTTACTCATTTCAAAATTAATATTACTTCACTTATTACTCCCAGCCAAAAGTAATGTGTTACAGTAATAGTTACAGTACTTTTTCATTACACCCCAAAAAATTGCTAATTGCATAATTTTTGCAGCCTGTGAAAAGTTAAAATAAATGAAGAGTACAACTTGCTCAAACTGATGGCAAACCACAATTTTTAAAACTTAACTCAACGAACTAAACATGTTGGCATTTGCAGTAGACAAAGCCTTGTCTACTACACAATTTACATTATTGTTTTTGTCATTCTCTCTCACTACCAGAGGTTGTGTTAACTGAAAATTGTCCGTCACTGACAGATTTTTTTTAAAAAGGAAAGGAAAGGACGTGACGTGGGCAAGTATGGTGACCAATACTCAGAATTTGGTTATTCACTCCCCCCACCTTCAGTCCCTGCCGAACCTGGGACTCGAACCTGCAACCTTTCAGTTAAGCTTTACTCCCTAACCATTAGGCCACGGCTGCCCCCACTGTTTGTTTTTTTTTAATCACTGACAGAAAAATCTGAAGGCAGTCTGTCTCTTTGACAGATTACACTAAGTGTGATCTATTTTAAATTGTAGCTGTAATTCCTATCCCTGTCCAGTTGGTGGTGAATGTGCTCCAGTCTGGCAGCAGAGCATGGGATACAGAACAAAAACAAAACTGTCACAAATCTTTTGCTATGCGTTTAATTACGCACAGACGTCTAGCCTACCCACTGTAGCTACAGCGATCTATCATGCCATATTAAAGAGCGCCAAAACAGTATTTATTCCTTGAATTTCCTAATGAAATGGATAGAATTTGAAATCTAAGACTTTGTTTCATCAAAAGTAACAAAGTGCAAAGCTCGGTCTATTGCAATTTATTGGATGAGAGGTGCACTATGTACTTTTCATTCATCAACTGCAAACAGCATAAACCAAAAGATTGATTGGGATTTAAGAATCGATATTGGTTCATTAAAATGAGCATCTTTTTACCCAGCCCTAGCCCTTTTTGTTGTTTTTAAACACTGTCCTGTCGTCCTGTAGGTTCATGATTAAAAATGAAAATGTGAACAAAAATAAAAGCAATTAAATGTGTTAATTAAAATATAGAGATTAAAATGACGGGTAATAATAGATAATGACAGCACTTTTACGACCCCGTCCATCGAAATAATGCAGGGGTCACCAAACTTGTTCCTGGAGGGCTGGTGTCCTGTAGAGTTTACCTCCAACTTTCCTCAACACATCTGCCTGCCTACAAAATTACAACAATACCTGTATTTCTAGTCGGTATATGATGGGGGCTTCTCCATCTTCCGACGAAGCTAGCTTGCTGCATTGATGATGTCACATGTGTATGTGCACAACAACGATTATATATGAATAGGGATGATTAAATTTTTGAATTCCAAATCATTAGTGATTGTGACAAAGAACTAACTAGACCTTTTTTTGAATGGTGACTGTAATATTATTGTTTACATTTTCTTGGTAATTAGTTACACCACTAGTTACCAGGGAAAATAATATTATTACTGTAATGTGTTAGTAAATAGTTACTGCATGTGATATTAGGGCTGTCACTATAACGATTATTTTGGTAATCGAGTAATGTGTTGATTATTCTGATGATTAATCAAGTAATCTGATAAGTATAATAATAATAATACTAATTATTATTATTATTAATATTATTATTATTATTTGTAGTAATAAAAGACCTAAGTGAACACTAGCCTTTAAAATCACTTAAATGCATATATAACAGCAATGAGGCAATAATAGTTAGTTCAAATAAAATAAAATATCAAAAGCAAGTAATCATATAGTTTTATTGAACATAAAACATGGAAACATCCATGCTTGTCATGTGACACACTACAGCCACAATAGCACTGAATGACAAAATATTCACACACGTGTCATCAACTATCTGATATTCCAGTTTACAAAGACGTGTAAATTAGGTAATTAGTGATAGTGTAAATTAGTGTTTTGTTGTTTAAAAACCTTTAGAAATGATCTTGAATCCAACTACACTGACCAAAATTATAAACGCAACACTTCTGTTTTTGCCCCCGTTTTTCATGAGCTGAACTCAAAGATCTAAGACATGTACACAAAAGGCCTACTTCTCTCAAATATTGTTCACAAATCTGTCTAAATCTGTGTTAGTGAGCACTTCTCCTTTGCTGAGATAATCCATCCACCTCATAGGTGTGGCATATCAAGATGCTGATTAGACAGCATGATTATTGCACAGGTGTGCCTTAAGCTGGTCACAATAAAAGGCCATCTAAAATGTGCAATTTTATCACACAGCACAATGCCACAGATGTCGCAAGTTTTGAGGGAGCGTAAAATTGGCATGCTGACTGCATGAATGTCCACCAGAGCTGTTGCCCATGAATTGAATGTTCATTTCTCTACCATAAGCTGTCTCCAAAGGCGTTTCAGAGAATTTGGCAGTACATCCAACCGGCCGCACAACCGCAGACCACGTGTAACCACACCATCCCAGGACCAACACATCCAGCATCTTCACCTCCAAGATCGTCTGAGACCAGCCACCCGGACAGCTGCTGCAACAATCGGTTTGCATAACCAAAGCATTTCTGCACGAACTGTCAGAAACCGTCTTAGGGAAGCTCATCTGCATGCTCCTCGTCCTCATTGGGGTCTCGACCTGACTGCAGTTTGTCGTCGTAACCGAATCTTGAATGGGCAAATGCACACATTCGATGGCATCTGGCACTTTGGAGAGGTGTTCTCTTCTTGGACTGTACAGGGCAGATGGCAGACAGCGTGTATGGCGTTGTGTGGGTGAGCGGTTTGCTGATGTCAACGTTGTGGATCGAGTGGCCCATGGTGGCGGTGGGGTTATGGTATGGGCAGGCATATGTTATGGACAACGAACACAGGTGCATTTTATTGATGCCATTTTGAATGCAGAGATACCGTGACAAGATCCTGAGGCCCATTGTTGTGCCATTCATCCTCGACCATAACTTTGTGTTGCTAATGCACAGCCCCATGTTGCAAGGATCTGTACACAATTCCTGGAAACTGAAAACATCCCAGTTCTTGTATGGCCAGCATACTCACCTGACATGTCACCCATTGAGCATGTTTGGGTGCTCTGGATCGGCGTATATGACAGCGTGTTCTATTTCCTGCCAATATCCAGCAACTTCGCACAGCCATTGAAAAGGAGTGGACCAACAATCCACAGGCCACAATCAATGACCTGATCAACCCTATGTGAAGGAGATGCATGCACTGCGTGAGGCAAATGGTGGTCACACCAGATACTGACTGGTTTTCTTTGAGTTCAGCTCATGAAAAATGGAGGCAAAAACAAAAGTGTTGCGTTTATAATTTTGGTCAATTTTGCCGTTTATCTAAGGTGATTTTGAAAGTATTTTAAACATTCATTTGTAATTTATTTGGTTCCACAGTCTTTGCTGGCTTTCAGTTTTTTAACTCCAAGTTTTGGTCAGTGCACTTTGGTGAATTCCCTCATCAGAAAAGCAAAGTACAAATGTTCATGCGATGTAGGCCTAAATAAGAGATTTATTAATAATACACTGCAGACAGCTCCACTTATTATGACTTATTTTTTAGAGTACTAACACTCATGCTAGTACTGTGCACTCTTGTTGTGCATTCACTCCCCCCATCACTGAGTTTTATTGAATTACATTATTGACTGAAAATCTTGTGGCTTTACTTCTAGTAAATATATCAGGTCAAAGATTTTCAGCTGAGGAAAAGGTTGGGGAATCCCTGCATTGCATGTAAATTATGTGAATTTGCAGGTTTTTAGGATACCTTCTTAATGTATAAGCAAGTTTTTTTTTATTCTTGCAGCTGTGAGTTAAAAGCTTACAATTTGTAAATAAATATGAAATGAAATATTTAAAAGTTTAAAATGTAATATAATATAATTACAAGTAGTTCATTTTTAGACTTTATGTAAGCCAGATTACAAGTAATCATTTACTACCCAGCTCTGTATATGACTGTGAGAAGAGCAGCACAATAGCGCACCCTATCATAAGATGTTCTTGGAGAAAGGTGATTTTCTGCTGTGAACACTAGAGAGCGGTGATGTCCTTGTGCTGAATTTGTCACTTTTCTCAATGAACAGGAGTACAGAGAGCAATGAAAGTTGGGAACAACGTTTAATAAAGTTAGTAAATTTCCGTGCTAAATATAAAACATACATTTACATTTCTGAATGTTCTATATTTCGAGTAGGCCTACTATTTGTGAACCACTAAATTAAACGGTGGTATTTGATCGTTTAAAGCTGCAGTTTGGCTGTTAGAAATACATGCTTTGTTTATTTAAACTTGAAGTAGAATTAAATAATAATAAAAGAGAATAAATAATAAATATGAACAAAAAGGCCATCCAGTGAATTCTGTTGTAGTTAATCATCGTTTTTTGGAGACATTTGCATAAACAGGCTCCTTCTTTGATTCCTGGAAGGGGAAAAAACAGTCAGTTTGATGCAGCAGTTTAACAAAATAAATACATTTAACAACATATATAGACTATGTATGGAGGAATCTGCGGTGTTGCGATCACAGATTAACACCGTCGTTAAAGGATGAAAATGAGACTCTTAAAGGTACCACTTTCTCATTTTTTCCCCTGACCGCGACAACCAAGTCTACTGTTATAACCCGCACTGATGAAGTCGCAATGCGCTCTTTCTTCCGGTGTTGCAGGTAGTATAGGGTCTGACAGTTTCCATTCACTTTCATCATAACGAAAGTGAATGGAAACTGTCAGTCCCTATAATACCTGTCAGTCCCTATATATATATATATATATATATATATATATATATATATATATATATATATATATAAGATGCCAAAATGGTTAACGGAGACTGAGGCTGTGATTCCCCTAAACAAACTACAAAATGCAATTGTAATATTAAGGCGAGCAGTATTATTATTCGGTTTGTTTTGAAAACTAGCCTAATCATTTAAGATAATGTTAGTAGGTCTAATGATAAATTTATCTTCGTTCGCGTAAACCACGTGACATAGATCGTGCATTAAAAGTGAAAGTGATGTGATGTGACAAAGAAGAAGAAATCGTATTTAAACGCATGTTAATACCCGATGTAAACTGGCTGTGATCGGATCTCATTCAGGCAGTGTTTGTCTCTCTCGCTCTGATTTCCGGAATGAATAGGGGGCACAAACTAACGCAGGGTTAATTGTAACACACATGGTTTATATTTCCACACACGCTAGCATAACCAAATTTACCGTATTTTACTAGTTGCCATGGCAACACTATACAGAGAAAAAAAAGTGCGCCAAAATTCAAAAGCCTTTGATGATATCGCTGCATATTTATTTTACCATAGTAAAAGTAAATTTTTGGCTGAAGTAATTTTTTCTTCTCAGTTTTTAGTATTCATGTAAAATGAGACAAATCTGCTATTATTTTAATCGCCAATCTGTTGTTTATCAGTTTAGATAGTTTATTAATGCTTGGCAAACCAGCAGAAGACACGAACCACTTTTATATTCCAGTCGCCCTGATGGGGAAAGTTGCTGCCTTACAATCTGCCCCGCTGTATTACTATGCTATGCTGTTCTATAACATTAGCGATGTAATTTTCACTATTTACTTTTATGAATTTTAAAAAGAAACCACAAGAAACAGGTGAATAAAGACTAACAATCAACGTTTAATGAAATTATTATTTCAAGAAATGTAAAGCATTTCGGCTCGTTTATGTGTCTGGTGTTCTATGAGAGCTGTGTTTGGAGGGAGGTGTTTTTTTTTTTTTTAATGTCTGAATGTGATTCATCAATTTGCGCACATTGTTTGAACTATATTGTATAGTTAATGGGAAATAGAATTATAATAGCACATACACTTAGTTTAAATAGCTTAAAATCTTGATCAAGCCTGAACATCTCTATACTGACCATCTGATGCTAGTACACACAAAACTTTATTCAGACTAATTCTTACAACACAGTAAAAATTATCTTACCTTTTTTCGTGTTGTTGTTTTACACAATGCTGAATCAGTTTTGTTTTTCTCCTGGGTCTGGACTGCATCAACAATAATCACATGCATGTTAAAACAAATTTTCAATCTTATATCAAAATGTGTGCCTCACAAAAGATAAATATTTTTACATTTGCATTAATTATTTAATCTTCTGACCTGATTTTTTACATTTCCTGCAGATGCAGCAGATCACTACTGCAACTATAATCAACAGAGAGACAGCAGAAGCAGCAGAGGAGATCAGGACTATCAGAGATACAGAGTCTGGAGGAAATGAAGGAGAGTGAAAGAGAGACATCCATTAATGTAAGTCGTGAATCAGTCTGATTTACAACAAAAGGCAGAGATCAGCTCAATGAATAAATATTAATATCATTGCTGCTGTACCTGAACATGTGTGACAGAGTTTGCTGATGTCCAGATGTTGAGTCTTGTTGCTGATGGGATTGTTGATCACACAGCTGTAGATGTTTTTATCCTGATATTCCACCTCCAGAGGTAGAGAGAGACTGATGCTGAGATCAGACACACTGATGCTGGACAATAAACTATTTCCTTTGTACCAGGAGAGAGTCACATCACTCACATTCACCACTGAACACAACAATGAACAGTTCTGCTGTGATGATGGTGAACACTGTGAAAAGTTACTGATGATGACTGGAACAGGCAGACGACCTGCAAAACATAGAGAGAATAAAAAGGATGACGGTCAGTGAGTGTTTCCATCATCTCAAAATACAAAATGAATAAACATTTGAATATGTAAACAGTTGTAAGTATAGGATGCTAGGATGCTACCCTTTAGTAAGGTTATAATTTGTACCAGTTCATAATGTAATATTTTTGCTCAACAAACCTTCATTTACTTGACCCAAAATACAGAGGAAAACTGTAGTATTGTAAAATATGATTACAATTTAGAATAATGTTTTAATAAAAAAAATAATAATAATAATTAAAAAAATAAAAAATAAATAAAAATTATCATTACTCCAGTCTTTAGTGTCACATGATCCTTGTTATACTCTTTTCAGGGTTCACTGATGAATAAAAAGTTTAAAAGAACAACATTTATTCAACCTAGAAATATTTTCTAGCAGTATAAGGCTTTACTATCACTTTTTTTTAATCAATGTAACAGATCCTTGCTAATTTACATTTATTTTAATACACAAAAAATAAAAAATAAACAAAAATACTGACACCAAACTTTTCAACAGTAGTGTGTATTTTTTACAAACAATTTCTATATGAAGTAATGGCTGTTCTTTTTTAACTTTTCCTTTATTAAATTTTAAACAAATTATAGCTAGTCAACATTGCAGTATAACTGAAAGCATTAAGTCCTTCACCATAAACAACTAAAAGGAAAAAATGTTTTTGGTAATCAGCATCATGCCACAAATGCTGTTGATTGATCTCAAGTTGTTCTGGATATTCCTTTAATAATTTGAAGGACAGGTCAAATGACATCTCTACTCACCATAGACAGAAACATTGAATGTTTTCAATGTCAGATTCGCTCCACTTATCTCTAGTTGATAAACTCCAGCATGTTCAGTTGTGATGTTTGTGATGGTCAGAGATCCAGTTTTACTGTCCAGCTTCAGTCTGTCTCTAAATCTCCCATCATGAATCTCATGTGGAGAAGATTTTCTTCTTTTTTTAATTTTAGCTATGACAGATGTTTCCGCTCCATATTTCCACAGAATGTCATCACCTTCATATATTTCAGTAACATCCGTATTTAAAGTGACAGAATCTCCCTCCATCACAGACACTGATTCACCAAACACACCTAAACAAACAGATTTTACACTGATTAAAAGTCTTTGCAGCTACAATGTCATTTACATCATGAGAAGTTTAAATCACCTTGATATTTAACAACTGTGAATGATGTTACTGATAAAACAAATATATTTACGCCTTACCAGTTAGACACCACCAGCACAAACATAAAGCAAACACATGAAACATTTTCTGAAAAGTCTGATCTAATGAAACTATCTGCTGAAAGCACTTGAGTTGGTGTGAAACCTCCCACAACATGTTAACCCTTCTTGTGGGCTCTTTACAGACACTTTACAAATGATTTATACTTGCATATAAGTGCTCATCTAGCGCTTATTAAGACAAGAGAATATTTTTCATTTTATTTAATACTGAGCATTTGTCAAAAGTAGTTGCTTTGCTGTGTTATTGTGTATGGTCAAAAAAAGTTAATACTATCTTCCATCTCACTCTTGCAGCTCATCTTCTGAGTCAAACTGAAACTGTTTGGTTTACTTCAGAGATGTGGTTTGATCTGGACCAACTTGTAGGTGAAAAGTTTCTTCCTGTCAGCTTTACAGTAAAATACAATAATACTGTATCCACTTAGCATTATCCATGCATATACATCATTCCTTTATACAAGAAGTAGATGGCAATAAGCTGTGGTGTGATGCTCTACATATCATGAGTATTACAATTAGAGCTGTCAATTTTAAAAGTAACATGTTAAAGGGATAGCTTACCTCAAAATGAAGTGTATCCCACAATTTACAGTACTCACCCTCATCCTACCCACCCAGCCCTAAAACAACATCTCTTTAATCTGGCAGACACCTAATGCATTTTCACATTTTAATAATTTAAATCCGTTAAAGGATGGTATGGCTGCATAAATGAGATCAGCTGGAACCAGGAACACTTTCCACAACATCTAATGCACTTGCATCGTAAGAAGTATAACATCTAATAGTCTGTCTGCTTCATCCTTATCCAGACCAGATGGTGGACCTGCACCTATACACAACCTCATCACAGCCCTGAATGTCAGCAGAGATGGTTTCAACTAGAAGATCCCTTGTGAAGACCTTGTCAGTACGTCAGCCATTGGAACAGATCCTCCGCAAAAACCACCAGAACCAGAAAACTCCTGTGACCAGCTTTGTCTCCATACAAGTGTGATGAATTAATCTGCTCTTCAAGCAGAAGGAAATGCTACCAATCCCGATTTGATTTGTGATGCAGGCTGAATAATAATCATACAGTGTTTGTTTGTTGGCCAGAGCAGAACTGCCCCCCAACCGTTATCTCCACCAATAAAGTCTAAGCTTTTGCATCTGGAACTTGAGTGAACTTGCAATCAGGGAAAACTATTTCCACAACAGCTTCAGCTCAACAACATCCAAAATGCATCACTTGTTTTGCTTAGAAACAATCTGTATTATTTAAAGTGTTATATAAATAAAAGTGTCTTCTTTAATATGTGAACTCGCTACAGTAGCCACGCCCTAAACTCACGCTATAGGCTGAGATGAAAGTGATTGACAGATCTAAACAGACTGCTCTCATTGTTTTGATGACGCATGGGAGACTCAGTGTTTACACGTTTGGAGAGATAAACCCATAAACGGCATACTAATGTCGGTCAATGGACAAAAAAAATGGGTCAAGAGAATATATTTGAGGTTCAAGGTTTTTTCTTTATCATTTTTAATACGCTTATTAGAAAATGCCAGTAACGCTCCCTAGGTCATCACGTTCTCCCTCCATAGGAAGACTCCCACCCAGTTTCACTTTCTCTGAGCGCCATTAAAGAACAACAACACTGGTGATTGAGAATTTGGTGGTGAGCCATGGTGAGGTCTTCATCGTTACGATCTCTGTGCCGTCGGTTTGCGCACCGGGCGCAGTAGTCTTGTTGGTTTAGGCTTACTGGTGTAATAGTTAGGCTGAGAACAGAGCCTATAGTGTTGACGGAAATCGATGGTCAGTGAAACACATTTTAACAATATAAAAACCCGATGCTATCGCAGTTGAAACCTAGAGATGTGCCGAACGAAGCTTCTGAAGCAGTGAAGCTTTTACAACAAACTGGGTTGATGCTTCGAAGCTTTTTGACACAGTGCTCTACTTCGCCATCTGGTGGTAAAAAAAATCGCTACACCAGCTGTGCCATTCACATGTTTTGTTCACTGTAAGCTTTTGTTTGTATATTTAATAAACATGTCATTAGCAAGATGGTGGTGTGTGTGTGCAGAGTTTCCATTTTTTCTCCTTTTTTTGCACAATATAATGCCAATAAAGACTTTCTGTTCTTCATTTGTACTCACATCAAACTTTCCCCCTTCTACATAGAGACCTATAGGCCTGTGTGAGTTTTTTTTTTTCATTGCTCCATTTTTCTGTGCTCCTTACAAAACATCACAATGTATATTGTAAAAAAAACACAACAGCAACAAAAAACAAATGCAAATGCAGCTACATATTTTTATTCAAGAATAGTATTTGTTCTGCTGTGTTGGAGCTTAAGCAGCTCCTTTTTTTACTGATTACATCACCAGCTTTAGAAAATATTTGTTGACACGGAACAGATGTGGCCGTAATAGCTAGATATTTTCTGGCCAAAGTATATAGATGGGGTACTCTTTATGGGCATGTCAGTATTTGAGAGGGTTCTCACTTTGAGGGAGGTATGCATCACTGATGTACCTCTTGACCTCTATGGTGGCATCAGCATTACAGCTATGATGCCGTTGTTTTTCACTGACTCGGCTATCCAGGAGCTGCCACAGGTCATCTGAGGATGGAGGATTCTGAGCTGCCTGAGACGATGATGCCTCTGCTTGTGAAGCATGCTCACTGGTTAGTCGGATGATTGAAGCACATTCAGCCATCAACAGCCGTTCAGCTTCACAGGCATTATCCTGGTTGCCAAACCCAAGGGTCTTAAATCTGGGGTCTAGCAATGTGGCCAGTGCAAGTACACGGATTGATTCAACATTACTGCACCGCTTGTTGATGTACCATCCCTAAGGATGAAGCAGATGCATTTCTTGCCAGGGCTGTTTTTTTCTGCTACCTTGTGCTGAATCATCCTAATGATTGGGATTATCTTTGAAGCTGACACTCTCTTCTCCCCAGAGTTCTTCAGTGACATACTTGAAGGGTGCCAGTACTTTAAGGCTTTCTGAAATGATGCCAAAATCAGCACTTGAAAGTGGCATGATGTCATTTGACAAACTAGCCAAAGCAGCACCAACAGGCTCTCTGAGGTCAACGAGTCTTTGCAGCATATCATGTGTGCTTTCCACCTGGTGTCCACCTCCTGGAGAAGCTTTAGGGGCTGCCTGTCCATCCTTTCATGGGCAAGGATGAGCTTTTCAGTAGCGTTAGTCTGATATCAGATCTGACAAAGCCTCTTTGATGTTGTCAGCTGTATGTGATTTCGCGAACTTCAATACTCCCAGAACTACTGAGCCCGGCTCAGTGTTGCTATCAGTGTAGTGGCATGTGACCCCCAGATAGGACTCCATAGTGAGGGAGGTCCACATATCAGCTGTGAGGCAGACAGATGGGATGTTCTTTACATGTGCCATAGCCTTTTCCTTCTCTTCTCGGTATTTGTGCCTGACCATTGTCTTCACAGTTTTCCGAGTTTGCAGCACATAGGTGGAGTTCAACTTGTTAACAAATGCTTTAAATCCCTCATCTTCAACGATGGAGAAAGTCTGTAAGTCCTTCACAATCATGTTGATAAGGGCGTTGTCAAGCTCCTTCTGTCTTCCTAATAATACACAGTACAATTCATTATTGGCAGAGTAATTCAAAGTAACCCCTTCAAAATCAGCCCATGGTGTTTAAATAGGTAACATAAAATGTTATCTTTTTATAAATGTGCATTGGCAATAAAAAGTCTGCACACCCCTTGGAGTTCAGATGATTACAATATATTGTAGATGTAGACACAATTCAGTAGTGTTTGTTTGGAGTTAGCTTTTAATCCATAGTCTATATGTATACCATAAATATAATATAACAACCCGACCAGCTAATGTTTACTAAAATACAGGGGTGGGCAAATGTCCCAAATTTTATAAACACAGGCTATTTTACACAAAAAGGTGGATACAATGTGTACAGGTCAGTGTGAAAGACATGAATATGACAAACATGTAATTGGTTGACTTCTTCATAGGCTAAACAATGTTTGTTCTAGCAAATGGCTTTGAACCTTTGGCTATGCTATTAGTGATTTCTTTATACAATTATATTCAGTGTTCTCATATTCCACCACATGAACAAATGGAATACAATATGAAAACTTGAACTCCAAAAGGGTAACTTTTCTTGCATTTTTATTAGTTTATCACTAACTTATTATTATTTTTTTTTTTCCAGTTATTTGTGGATAGTCTTTATTGTTCCAAAGAAAAATTCTTTCATTATTATAATTCATTTTACCTTCTCCAGTTGGTGCAGAATAGTGCTCTGTTGTAGGAGTCTCATTGGCCAGAGCATTAGGATGCTTGTAGTGCAGATGGCAAAGCATTGGTGATGTGTTATTGGAATAAGATAAAGTTTGATCACATATTAAGCATGACACTTTATTAAAAGTGTCCAGAATGAAGTGTTCCCACACTTGAGAACGGGGTCTTTTGCATGCATTTTCCATACTGATGTTAAACAAACAATGTGAGCTGAGGACGGCGTTCACAAGGACGGCGTTTACAAGCAGCAAACAAATTTGTAGTTGAGGAAGGACTTTTATTCTTTTTGGGAACAGTGGTTGAGCCCGCAAGGTATTTTAATTTACATTCATACAACAGACATTCAAACGTTATTTTTTTATTATATATATATTTTTTTAACAATAATACACCACATAAAAACATATAGGCATACATATAGGCATGACAATTATGGATATAATTATAACATTGGAATAAATGGGACAGCGCAATAGACACACTCTGTGTTTGAGCCCTGCGTGACGTGTCAGTGAGGTAACGAAGCTTAATTTCCACAGGTCACGTGACAGCCTCATTTCAAGCAATGCTTCGGAACACTGTTTCAAATGAATTTTGAACATTAAAGGAGAAGCCCACTTCCAGAACAAAGATTCACATATAATATACTCACCCCCTTGTCATCCAAGATGTTCATGTATTTCTTTCTTCAGATGTTTAGAAATGTTTTTTTTTTGAGGAAAACATTTCAGCATTTTTCTTCTATATAGTGGACTTCTGTGATGCCCTGAGTTTGAACTTCCAAAATGTAGTTTAAATGTGGCTTCAAACGATCCCAAATGCAGCTGTAAACGATCCCAGCCGAGGAAGAACGGTCTTATCTAGCGAATCGATCGTTTTTTTTCATTAAAATAATACAATTTCTATACTTTTTAACGTCAAACACTCATCTCGCTCTGCCTAAACTGTTTTTTTTTTTTTTTCGGTTCATTACAGTTAGGGTATGTCTCAAAACTCCCATCTCATGTTCTCCCTCAACTTTGATATCGTCCTCTATTGCTGTTTTACCTTTTTTGTTAAGGGTGTTTGATCTTCTTTATATGTTCACTTTGCAAAGACTGGGTCGGTACTTCTGCAGTGATGTAGGATGATTTTGAAATGATTTTGAAGTTGAGGGAGAAAATATGATTGGAGTTTTTTAAAAAACATACCCTAACTGCCTTGAGCCAGAGTACACAGAGTTCAGGCAGAGCAAGACAAGACAACCCTTTGAGATTTAAAAGTATTTAACTTGTATTTTTTTTTTAATGAAAATAACCGATTGTTTTGCTAGATAAGACCCTTCTTCCTCAGTTGGGATCGTTTACAACCGCATTTGGGATCGATGAAATGTTTCCCTCAAAAAACATAATTTCTTTATGGCTGAAGAAAGAAAGACATGAACATCTTGGATGACACGAGGGTGAGTACATTATCTGTCAATTTTTGTTCTTGTGTGTCCAGCAGCTGAAGACAATTTCTCGAACACATGAGGGTTCATATGGTCACATGTGGTTTGGCACAGTAAGGATGATGATCCGCTGTCCTTCTGTCTCACTGTAGCTCTGTCTTAGGTGTCTTATATTACAGACACTGCAGTTTATTGCTCTGTTCACATCTGCAGTTCTCATGACTCCTGCAGCAGGTTTATGACATCTTCACACAGTTGATCAGAAACACAGAGCATCTTCACACTGGTGTTTTTCAGTGTCAGTAGAAATGTCTCTTTAGTCCCCTAAGTGCACCTTTAACTGTTACTGTCTTAAGAACTGTCACAAATGCATGCAATAATTGTTTTTATTTATTGAGTTTATGTGTTTATTTTTGTTTGTGTAACTAAAACATCAGACCTCCTCATTCATTTTACCCTTTTGTGAATGTGTTTTCTTATAGGAGGAAGATGATGATAACTCACCTGATCCAAAAGACATTTGTTTGAGGTAGATGGGATGTCCTGAAACTCTGTTCACTCACAACAGCATGAATGTGCTGGTGTTGTTCTATTAGTCCTCACTGGTAGAACTGACTGGGCTTCGATAAATACTGCATTAATTGAAAAAGAAAACAACTTTATCAGCTGAGAGCCAGAAGATGCAAGCTTGACTGAAAGTGACCTGGCAGAACTAACACTCTGCTTCTTTATTTTGCTAATGTTTATTATTTAATCACTAACGCTTAAATCATCCACTTTCAACAGAAAACACTGGTTAACCAACTTTGAATAACAGATTTTTATATGATTTGTAGATTTTGCTGTATTTGGCTGAGCAGTGGTTTGGGTGGCTCGCCATATGTACTAGATTTCTCTAATACATAAAATAAGTAAGCTTGACCAAAGTTCTGGGGGAAAGAGTTTATTGAAGAAAGTCATGTAGCATAACCATCTTCTATTTAAAGTGTTGGGGGTAACGTATTACAAGTAATGCAAGTTACGTAATATTGTTACTTTTTCCAAGTAACTAGTAAAGTAACACATTACTTTTTACTAAAAAAAGTAACTTTTTTCAAATAAGTAATGCCAGTTACTTTTCTCCCCATTTATTTATTAAAAGCTCTCCTGTCCCCATGTTGAGAAAAATCAGGAGTAAGATGTTAGTTTTAGAATAAATGTGAGCATGCATTAATTCATCTCACATACAAAAAAACAGATTCAGTATTCCTGGAAATGAATAAAAACAGTGAAATTCTACTCAGAATATGACGCAAACATGCAATAATTAAATATGTTAAATAATACAAATATCCCATTTTATTAACCAATGTCTTTGCTGCCGACCTTCAATGATGCAAAAATTACTCAAGATAATCTAACATTTGTTTTCCTTTTTTATTGCTGGAGAGTTAATATTTTTTCTTCTGCGGTCTACTGTACAGACATGAATTTACTTTTCTCAAAGCCTGAGGCTTTTGGTGTGAAAAAGCTTTTACATTTGCCAAAAATAGAACTTTTTATATTAAAAACAAACAATCAAGCCCCGCCCAGATTTAAAAAGTAATGCAAAAGTAAAGTAATGCATTACTTTCCATAGAAAGTAACTAAATAACATAATTAGTTACTTTTTTAGGGAGTAACTCAATATTGTAATGCATTACTTTTAAAAGTAACTTTCTCTAACACTGGCGACAGGTGCACTAACACCTCATAGCATAATTCCTACTTAAAAATTACTACTTACTACTTAAAAATTAAGATTAATGAATTACATTGCTAGCCCACTCCAACCCTTACAATAACAATGATAAATGCTAATCAATATTTAATTATATTACTTTTTATTTATTTATTTATTTATTTATTTATTTTTTACGAAAACGACATTTTAGTAAAACAGGCAAAATGCAATTTGTTTCAACATATCACATAGCTAGTCAATATTTGAAGTGGTTAAAAAAAAAAGTTAAAGTTTTCCTAAGACAAAAACGGGTATTATTTAGATTTTAGGACTACTTTGATGAAAGGTTTTGATCCACTTCAAATGTTGACTGCTGTATAAACAGAGGCGTCATGCCCATTGGCATGTGCCCCCTCAGAAGGCTGTTTAGCAGTCTTGCACAGCGGGCTCTGATGCTCCTGTAGCATCTTCCTGATGGCAGGAGCTGCAAGAGATGATGGGAGGGATGGGTGGAGTCCTTCACAATACTGGTGGCTTTAAATGTCCAGAAGGGAGGGGAGAGGGGTACCGATGGCTACACATTGCCATCTAGTGGTTGAGAATTGTAATTGCATATTTATTTATAAATGGAAAGACAGTCAAATTATATCGTATGTGTATGAATGTTACATTTAACAGCTTGAGGGATGCATACCATCATATTATTAAATGCAATTAAACTTTTGAAACATATTAAATTAGCATTATTTTGGCATAATTAATAATGCTATATTTAATAATGCTATAAAATAATGAAATAAAATATAAAATAATGCTAATTTAAACGTTTCAAAGGTTTACTTGCATTTAATAATAAGCTGCGTGGGGATAAATGACATGTTAACAATTTTAGGACTATTTTGGCTCATCGCTGGTCTGATACTGGGCTGTAGCCAAGCCGTTAAAATTAGACCACTGATTGCCTCGATTTCGCCGGTTGGGCTAAAAGCAGGCTACACGTAGCCCATCCAACCCAGAGCTATCGTAACTACATAGACCATGTCATGAAATGCTCCACTCCGCTCCACTCGCTACGCTGTAGTGGAAATACACCGTGAAAGGGCAACAGTCTCCGCCCCATCATGACCAGCGTATCAACAGTCCAGTGTGATTAGTCTATTAGACACTTTTTGAAACAAAAATACACAAAGCAACATATAAAAACAAAACACATTCATATAAAATGAATAAACATTTCACATGATTTGATCCCCTAGCAAATATAACTGGGATAGGGAAGTAATAGGCAGACATTACAATAGAATCCAGGAGAAAGCAGGAAGCAGGAGGGTATGTAAAGGAAACAACAAAAGGTATAATGACACAATTGAGAATGGGACACACAGGGTTAAATAAAACATTATATCTAACAGGTGTTGGAAACTCAGAAGCGAAGACCAGGAGACTCTTGGGTATCTTCAGCAGAATTCTTTATTGAGAATGCGCTGCGTAGCTCTGCAGTCCTCAAAAGTCTGACAATATCTCAGCACAGCAAAGTATATAGGTTTGAAGGAGGCGGAGTACATAGAGGTGGAATCAATCTAAACAAAGCATGCAAATGTGATACAGGAAATCAGCCCAGTAAAAGATTTTTCCCAGCCTTGATCTATTTAGCATACAAGTGTCATTCAAATGCAAAGGTGCTAAACAAAAGGCACGGTTGTACCTTGAGCTTAGACTTCACACTTAACTTGGGAAACCTGCCAGATGCTCAGGAAATGTATAAAGACAAAAGGTTACCGTCTCAGGGCTTGGGCTGTCTGCTAAATCACAATATACATAACCTTTTAGAAATTTGTAATCCAACAATTCCTCCTTTGAGAGTTCTAAAAAAAACTCTCATAAAATACAAATTTAGACACTTAAAAAGTTCTGTGTTGTTTGTAGTGATGAAAAGCATGCTGACACAGAAACAAACATGCTTCTAGGGTCCGTGAAGTTCTTACGGGTAATAGTCTTTTCTGGTTGGAACTGTTGTTTCCTCATGATGGTCATGAGTCATTTGTTGAATGAAACACTTGATACTGTGGACGCATAGATAGTATACCAGTAGGAAGAATAACAGCAGAATTGCTATTTCCTTGATCCACAGCCAGGGTTTACCTAACAGTTCTCCGAACCATGAAGAATTATCTTCAGTCATTTGGTGTAGTTTTTCTGAAAGATCAAGAATGTCTCGTTGGACTTTGTTCATGCAAACGTTCTTTCCAGCAAACAAGGCATTTCTTGACATATTCATCAGTTCTAAGAATATGTTGTTTCTGGAGTCTATAGCTTGTGCGATGTTCACGATGATTACTAGAACGGCAATCTTGATCATGTTGATGGATGACTGAAGTTCTTTCATTTAATTCTCTGCGTTGTGTTTTTTTTTTATGTTCTGTCTTCCGTGACAGTTGGCTCGGCAGTGGGTCTAGTTGTCCTTTAAAGTTTGTAGCTTCATACACAGGTGAGGGGGTCGATGTGTATGGGTCTCGGGACAGCCATCAAGGGGTATCTGCACAGAGTAAGAAAGAAAACAAAAGACGACAGAGCAGTATTTGTTGTAAAAGGCTGCAAACAATAGAGTTGTAGCCTCTGTTCAATCTGAGTCTAGTCTTGTTGTTCCTTCTTTCCCTAGTTCTTAATTCCTGTGACACCTAAAGAACAGTGAGGTAAGGATGGACTAGTGGATGGGGAAGGCCTATGAGGAAGTCTTCACCTCAGGGTTGGCCCCCGAAGCCTGTTGCATTCGGTTCTTCCCTGGGCTCCTCACTGGTCTGTGTGTCCTATCCTATCCCTGTAGGTGGGGGAACAACTTTACAGTGTGACACATGAGTCCAGGTTTTCCTTCCCTGACACAAACTGCAGCTGCTGTGATCAACATCACTTGATGTGGTCCGTGCCACTTAGGCTCTAATGGTTTGTTTTTGAATGACTTTATCATAACCCACTGACCTGGGATGATTGTGTGTCCACCTTCTGGTGGATTCTGCCAACATGACTCAACTCTTTCTCTGGAACTCTGTACTGCCTTTGTAAGGTTTTCACAATAAGTGATCAGGGCATCTGAGGCAATGTGGACATCAGCATTTCTAAGATCAATTGCACCTGGCATCTGCATTGGGCGTCCTGTAATAATCTCATGAGGGCTTAGACCTACTGATCTGTTAGGTGATGCTCTCAGACTACACAGTACCGCTGGCAGCGCTTCGACCCATACTACTCCTTCCTGATGCATTTTGCTTAGCCTGGTTTTGATTGATCTATTTGCACGTTCGACTTGCGCCGATGCTTGTGGCCTATAAGGACAGTGAAGATTCCACTTAATTTTCAACATTTTAGACACTTCCTTGACTACCTGTCCTGTGAAGTGGGTTCCTTGATCTGAGTCAATGCTATCTGGTAATCCCCATCTGGGAATGAAATCAGTGACAAGACATTTAGCAGTATGTGCAGCTGTGGCATGCCCTGTTGGATAAGCTTCTATCCATCTTGAGAACTTGTCTATTACTATCAAAACGTCAGTTTTTCCCTTACAAGGAGGCAATGATATGTAATCAACTTGTAGGTGACAAAACGGTCCTGGTGGAGCTGGGGTATGTGTTGCTGGTGTAGTTGCTGCTGGCACATCATTATTTTTTTTTGACATGTAACGCATCTCTTGACTGTTTCAGTGGCTACATTTCTGAATTTTGGATTCCACCATTGATTTGAGAACCTGTGATTCATTGTTGCTGGACCACTGTGACCCAAATTGTGTATTTGTTGAGCCAAATATGGCAGCAGTGATTCGGGAGCAACATATTTTCCTCCTTTGGTCCAGCAACCAGATGAATCCACTGTGGCTCCTTTGTCTAACCATGTCCATGCTTCATATAAAGGAACGTCTTTGTACAGATCAATGATTGATTCAGGAGGCAGAATTGTCTTCTGTGCTGTACTACCTGAACACACCTGTACATTTGCATATGAACAAGCCTGTTTAGCAGCTACATCAGCAAGAGCATTACCTTTAGCTTCCGTAGTATTAGTTGTGAGATGTGCTTTCACTTTGATCACAGCTAATTTCTTTGGAAGTTTCATGGCAAACATTAGATCTTTCACTAATCCAAATAATTAGTTTTTTTCCTGCTCTTTTTGTGCTCTTAGAAGAGCCTGAGCGAGCTGTCCTAACGTTTCACTGGTCACTGGTGGAACTACTTCAGGGTTGTAGGCGGGCTGAGAAGGAGCAGAATTATGCATAGCATTTCTTTTATTATCTTGCAACTTCTTCCTACACTCTTTCTCCCAATGTCCTAGTTTTCCACAATAATTGCATTTCCCTTCTTTTTTAGACCATCTCTTGTCTCGATTTGTTGTGCTAAACGTAGCTGCTGCTACTCTCACTTTTGCCTTAACATCAGAATCTCTTTCCCAAGTAGCTAACGTGTCTAAGTTACTTCTGAGAGTTTTGTTAGACCAAGTTAGATCTAGGAATGGCAAGGCTTTTCTGTACTCAGCTACAAGGCCATCTGACCAGATGCAGACTAGGGGTCCCTTGTCATCTAGCACACTTTCAGGATCATCAACTATTCCACTGTAAGTTACAGCTGACTGGCAAAACTTCTCAGTGTATTCACTTACAGTTTCCTCTTTCTTTTGTACACAGTTAGTGATTCTGGACCAGTCTATTTTGGGTCCCATAATATTCTTTAGAATTTTCAAAACACCTTCTCTCAAATCCGCTTTACTGGCATGTCGTAGTTCAGAAGTAACAGCAGACTCAAAACTGTTGAATTCAGATTCAGTTAGAATTTGTGACATCAGCTGTGTGACTTCTACTAATGACATGTCGTAGAGACGCATTTTGCTAATCAGTGCTCTTCTAAATTCACAAAAATTTGTGCGTGCTGAGGGTAAGTCCTGGGACAATCTCTCTATATCTTTAGGTTCCAGCATTTTTGCAATTGCTTGAACCTGGACAACAGCAGAGTTGGGAGGAACACTTTCAATTCCCTCAATTCCCTGAGATCTTCTCCTAGCACCACATACCTTCACCGAATCTACAGGCACATCAGTTACTGATTGGATGGCTACATCTTTTTCAAAGAAAGCTTGTAAGTCAGGATAAATGTTATCAGGCTGACTAACTTCCATATCAGTTTTTTCTAAAGCTTTGTTGCGGTTCAATTTCTTAGTCAAAGCGTATATTCTAGCCCGAAGCTCTTTGTTCTGTTCCTCTAGCTCTGAGTTACGCTGAGACTGTTGTGTAGCTAGCGCTAAACCAAATTCTCTGTGGCAGCAGATAATGCCTTTCACATTGTTTTTACGAATACATGCTCCAAGTACTTTTTTACATTCATCTACAGACCAAGTCTTGTCTGGATGGATCTCATATTTCTTAGTTAATTCGTGTCTAACTTTTTCAGTTACTATTAGGTTCATTTGCACTCCTAACAGTGATTTGAATTCGCTATCTGACCACAAAGGAGTTGCGAGACCACCTTTTTCAGTTGTGGGGATCAGCCTAGGGTTCTTTCTAACCATTTTGTGAGTTTCTTTGCTACCACACAATCACAACACTAAAACTTCTCTGATCAACAGAGGGTACGCTTGTTAACACAGATCAACTATAGTTAACCTTTCCTGAATTAACAGAAGACAACACAAACTACTAGCACTTTACACTAGTCTTCTCTGCCTAAACAGAGGGTAACAGATATTAGCACTTTACGCTAAACTTCTCTCCCTGAAGAGAGGATCAACAATTCTTCTCTGCCGAAACAAAGGATAACAGATATTAGCACGTAATGCTAATCTTCTCTACCTGAAATAGAGGATAACTGATATTAGCACATAATGCTAATCTTCTCTACCTGAAATAGAGGATAACTGAATTAGCACGTAATGCTAATCTACCTGAAATAGAGGATAACTTGTCTGTTAAACAAACCCTGCAGCTGTTTGTTAACACTTCTCTGGCGGCGCAGAGGACAACCACATGTACTGGCTTCTAATGGTTCTTTTGGATAGAGTTATACTCACCAACCCTTGGTACAGAAAGATTCAGTCTGGAACGAAGTCAGATCTTTGTTGAGCTTGTTGAGCTTCAATCTGGATTCAGGTGAGGAGCTCTATCCGGGTCACGGCACCAAAACTGTTGGAAACTCAGAAGCAAAGACCAGGAGACTCTTGGGTATCTTCAGCAGAATTCTTTATTGAGAATGCGCTGCGTAGCTCTGCAGTCCTCAAAAGTCTGACAATATCTCAGCACAGCAAAGTATATAGGTTTGAAGGAGGCGGAGTACATAGAGGTGGAATCAATCTAAACAAAGCATGCAAATGTGATACAGGAAATCAGCCCAGTAAAAGATTTTTCCCAGCCTTGATCTATTTAGCATACAAGTGTCATTCAAATGCAAAGGTGCTAAACAAAAGGCACGGTTGTACCTTGAGCTTAGACTTCACACTTAACTTGGGAAACCTGCCAGATGCTCAGGAAATGTATAAAGACAAAAGGTTACCGTCTCAGGGCTTGGGCTGTCTGCTAAATCACAATATACATAACCTTTTAGAAATTTGTAATCCAACACAGGGAAACATCCCACTGGCCTATGTGATCATTGTCAGGAGGAGAAATCAGTGGAACACACTGTGGCTGCCAAAAATACATCACAGAAAGAGAAATATTAAAACTTAGGGAACAAAGTTCTATAGAAATTAGCACAATGAAAGTTTATTAAATTATCTGAGAATAACTGGCTTTATTAACGGGATTTAAATTATTATTATTATCTGGGAGGTATTTCACTCAGGCCCACACTCCTGTATAGTAGGGGGCGGTAATGCACTGGATGTCGGCCGCCATTAAAACAGCGAAGAAGAAGAAGAAGAAGAAGAAGAAGAAGAAGAAGAAGAAACGACTCTCGTCCCCTAGTGGTCAAACAATGTGTTCGTTTAATTTCTGACGGTATGTATATCTGCTTTTTGTGAGTTTCTATAGGGCAGCTTTTATGTTTACAATACAGAATCATTAGGTGGATATACATACATTTGATTGATACGGGATGCCATTTATGTAAAAGGAAACAACATGACTGCAGGCCAACACACACACACACACACACACACACACTATATATATATATATATATATATATATAAAACAACATGACTGCCGACCAACACATCCACACACACACTATATATATATATATATATATATAGCAAATAAATCGCAATTGGTGTTAGTATTGGTATTGCGTACGTTTTCTAAACAACAAAGATGGAAATTGTGTCACTATCATGTAGAGTGAAATTCTCGACACATTTGATGCTCTATATTTGACTGAACTGAAGGATGGATTTGTGTGACCACCGCCCATATTGGTGTGATGTCATGAACTTGGAGGCATCCGCTACCGCAATAGTTGGCGTCCTTTTGTTTTTTTGTTTTTTTCTAGTGATGAACGCAGATTTATCAGTGTGTTTACTTTACTGCATAGTTTCAGCCCTGTGTTCCAGACACAAATGATTCCTCTGTTGATCCGCTGATCTTTGTGCTGCTATTGAAAATGACCAGGCTTGATTTTAACCTGCTGGACCATGAATCTGGTGAAAACAGTGGGTTGTATCATTTGTTGGATAACACTCCTTCACCCATACTCATATTTTCCTCAAGTAGTGACTACAGAGCTAGAACTGGAGCAGAAGTGCATTACTTGGAGCAGTGTCTGATCTACCATTATCATAGGAAGCTTAAGGTGAGATTTGATTATGATCCTAATTTCACAGGAGCCTTGTTATACTATTGAAAAAAAATCTATTTTCTCATCATAGCTGATGCAAACAAAATTAATGATCAACCATTAAAAAAAACCCACATCATAATTAGTAAATCATACTTTGCATTTATTCTTTAAATGACCCAGACACTGGCCAAAAAAACCAAAACAAAACAAAACAAATTATTATTATTGTTATTGTTATTATCTGGGAGGTGTTTGTCACGGGCGTCGTGTGCGGGGAATGAGAAGTAGGGACGAGGAGATCAGGAACATGAACATTTATTAGATAATCCACAAATGGAACAGGAACGAACAGGTACAGCAGGGAATCACACGCAAACAGTACGCAAGAGACTTTAAGAACTGACAAACACACAGGGAACAGAACCAAACTTAAACACACAGACTAATCAGACGAGGACAGGTGTGATAGATTAGACAATGACATCATAATTGGAAACAGAACAGGAAAGACCAAATAAGGGCATACACAAGGGGAAACCACAAAAACAGTCCACAGGGGCGTGACAGTGTTTGACTCAGGCCCACACTCCTGTATAGTAGGTGACGATATCGCACTGGATGTCGACTGCCATTAAAATCTATTTTCTCATCAAAGCTGATGCAAACAAAATGAATGATCAACCACTATCAAACACAAATCATAATCCGTAAATCATATGTTGCATTTATTCTTTAAATGACCCAGACAAAACAAAAAACAAAACAAATTAGTATTATTGTTATTATTTGGGAGGTATTTGACTCAAAACAAAACAAACAAACAAACAAACAAAAAAACAGGATATAACCTTTATAAGAAAAAAACATGGATCTTCTTAGAATCTTCTTAGAATGAATAGAAACTACTGAAACTACACTTTCAGAAAAAAAGGGTACAAGCTCTAACTAGTGCATTACCTTTTTGCCCATTTAGAAATGTGTTCTTTTTCAAAAGATACTGCACATAACAGCTTTTGTACCTTTTTCTAAGTGTAATACTGCTCAACTGCAGGGTCATCTACAGAGATCATCATGCACACGATGTGTATAATATTTTACATTTTCATACTGTACATATTACTGTTTGATTGAGACATTTTTTGCCAAAAATTAATGCATTTATAAGTTTAGTATTTTGAAGTAAAGTGGCTGTAGAGCAAAAGTCAACGGTTTCATGTGAGTATAAATGGAAAAAATACTTGCAACGACATGCTGATCACACAGCTTGACACCTCAGACACACTTGCACCCACACACTATTAACACCTCGGACACATTCCCACAGTACATGCTGTACACAAACAAAATACTGACACCTCAGACTCATACTTGCACAGATGGACACTCAAATATACACTATTGACACCTTAGACATGCACTAACAAATGGACATCAAATACGAACATCCAGCAGTAGACACATTCTTTGTGTCTACTTGCAAACATGAAAAAGCTGCAATGCAAATTAGGGGTGCTCTGATCAGGACTTTTGAGGCCGATCACAGTATCTGCCATTCCGATCACGATACCAATCTTTTTAAAGCCTCCTATTAATCATGTAGAATTATTTATACTCAAATCAGGATTTATAGACACTTATTCAGGGCCTAAAGTTATATATATATATATATATATATATATATCACATAAATGTTTAATCATGCAGTGCATTTTTGTTTTTAGAATTGTGCAATTATTGCACAATAGCTTACACACAGCACAATCCTGATTTCCACAAACACATTTATCCATTATTTTGATTTCAAATCCAAACATTGTTATTGAAAATACTTTTTCAGCATATTTACCGCAAACAATGCGCCCATCAAACGCACTACTAGACCGCAATCGTGTGCAGCTTGAACGCTTTAATAAGTTAGCATGAGCGCGGAATAATACGCACTGCAAACCAAGGTATGTGAACGTGGCGTTATGTGTGTACGCTTCAAGTGTGCATGAGCGCCGAATGGTTAAACACTGGAAAGAATTAAAAAGATGAAATGCACTTTACAAACTTTAGCGACGATGCGACACTGATTCTATTGTGCAAGTAACAATTCCTTTGTCAACTGTGCAGCTCGCTTATAGTCAGACGCAATGTAGTGACTGGAAGCCATTTGCGCACTTTTGAGAGAGAAAGAGAGGGCGCGCGGTCATTCACTCGCGCTGTTTGTGTTTGTGCTCACATAGGGTTTTTTTTCAATTCCTTTACAAGTTGTTAAATGGAGAAATATGAATTGTACCTCACCTTCAGCATTATAATTGTTTTATCCGCGCCGAAAAAAGAGACAGTGGCTGCGTCCGAAAGCTCTAAAATGCTGCCTTCGGAGGCAGCATTCTAAAGCCTCGTTCAGACTGTTAACCCAAATCCGATTTTGTCCATATCTGGATGGAATCGGATTTGAATAACTGACTGTCCACACAGTCATATCGCAACTGTTCAAATCCGATTTGTGTGTAGCGCTCTTTCGTTTTAAGGAATGTGCGTTGGTTTTTATGGCAATGCCGTTGCGTTGTTATGCCAACGCTAAAATCAACAATAACAGCATTACAGTTTGCAATATAGATGCTGTCTTGTGATATGACAACGTTGCCGTCGCGTTTGATTTTATTTCGTCTTCTAAAGCAGCGGCAGAAACGCAGCTGGAATGTGCGACTTTATTCTGTGCTGCCGTCTCCGCTGGTTTCAAAACTCAAAGAGGTGTGTATACTCAGGGCCGTTTGAAGGAATTTGGGGGCCCCAAGCAAAATGGACATGGAGGCCCCCCGCACGCACGCACGCACGCAAAGGAACCACAGCGAAACCACCATAGCAAAAGTGACTAGTATTTACACAGTTTGATGGGAATTCAGTAGTGATTTGCACTGTTTTTTCTAACAATATGACAGCACACACTTATCAGTTTAAACTCTGGGCTGTGCAGGATATCAGCTATAATTATAGAGCTTGTGGTACCTTGTGCTGAAGAGGAAACATCAGCACTGAGAAGTGATGCATCTGTTGATGTTGAGGATGAAGTTGATGGTGTAGCTGGGAAAATAATAATTAAAAAAAATCTGAAATTACCATTTCACTGTTAGCATATTGAAAGAGGTCACTTTTAACAGCTCAGCTCAGGTCAGTGAGAGAAATTCACTCTACCTTCATCAGTGGAGGTATCCTTAGGAAGAGCCTGAGGGCTGAGAAATTTAAGCAAAGCACCTTGAGGGAGGAAGAAAAGATGGTAACACTTTATAATAATAACAATCATTAATAGAAGGTAAACTGACAGTTAATTAATCTTTAGTCTTTAGCTATGCATTTACTGAATGAGCACTGTGCAGCTGTTCGTCCGACTGTACTGACAGTATACAGTACAGTACAGTACTGTATTTTATTTTATTTTTCTAAACTGTTTTAATTATTCTTATTTCTTTTCATTATTTTAATTTCTTCTATGTAAAGCACTTTGAATTGCCATTGTGTATGAAATGTGCTATATAAATACACTTTTTACTGTTAACAAACAATGAAATTATAATTAAATGTTTACTAATTATTAGTAGTGCTGTGAGTCGACTACCAATGCTTAAAAACATCCCAAGCTAATGTTTGATGCACAGAATTTATTGTGTGGTTTTCCTAAATAGATTATCACAGTGGAATAGTTAGTATAGCATGCTATGCCAATTTCATCAAAACCTATTACAAAGCTATAGCAATGTCATGTCATTAAATATGATAAACAGCGATTCTGGAACAGATCTGCGTCTTCCTTATCCCGTTAAAAAACATATTACAGTATGTAACCATATTCCGTCCGTTCAAAAAAAAAGTTGCTCTAACTGTTCGTTACAAGCAGCATTTGCTGTCAGGCAGGTAGCTTAGCTAACATACATAAACATATTTCTGCTAGCCTACCTGCTGCAAAATTGCACCATTTGTACAAGACAAGTAGAGCTATTTTATGTGTGTAATTTATCACTTACCACTGTCTTGTTTTTTCTTATCCTCCTCTTCCTTTCTCTTCTTTCTTTTTTGGCTTCCTGAAGCATAATTCCGCTTCATGACTGCCGAGGAAGTTTTGTATTTTGCCGGCAGCAGAGATCGCGTGGTTGGCTGGCTGCTGTCAGCGAGGGGGGCCCCCTTGAGGGGGATCCCGATAACAGTATCATTGCACTTTACTGCATTCACTATCAATGGGGCGCTCACACAGTTTGTCGCTGCATTTTATTCTTAACCAGTCGTTGTCTTGGGGCCCCAGGCCAGCTCGGGGCCCCAAGCAATTGCTTGGTTTGCCTGCCTTGTCGCGACGGGCCTGTGTATACTAGCTGTATATTGTCTTTTCCCACTTGATTTGCAGTTCGCAACAACACAAGCTTGTTTCTGCAAAGACGTTTGTTATGTTTTCCACAAAAACGTCTGACGTGAAAAAGCAGAAATCCGATTTGAATAGGATTCCAAACCACATACGAATGTAGCTCGAAACGGATTTGACCAAATCGGATTTCATGTAGTTCGTTGTTGTTCAGACTACCTAAATATGATCGGATTTCAATCGGATTTGCATACAAATCGGATTTGGGCTGACAGTCTGAACGAGGCTTAAGGCAGGAAGGCATCAAGGCACGTCTTAATTCTAATTCTGCTTCACTTCCTGTCTCCGGAGGTACCTTCTTCTGATCGAATTTTGAAGGCAGCATAGATGTAGCCTTTGCTGTCTTCGATTTCCCATAATCCTGTGCATGTGCGTCATATAGACTACATAAATAAATATATTCTGGTGAAATTAGACTTGTTACTTTATATAATAGATGAGAACTTGACCATTATATACTTTATGAATCGTAATAGTGTAAAAAGCATAATAAATAATATTGTTTGTAATAGTATTTCATAAAATGTTAAAAGGGTTCAAATGAGTAGTGAATAAGAGTAATATTTACGATCTACTACCAATAATGAAACAGCCACCAATAACAATGATCTGTTCTGCAATATTACTTGCATCAGTGTTTTTATTTTTTTAAGCAAAAAGTAGCTGCCATTCTCAGACATTGAGGTCTTTATGTATTATGAAAGCATTCATATATACCTGTATAAGATCGTTTTTCTACAAAATCTACAACTTAACCGTTAGGTAACCTAGCAACGGCGTCACATTCTGCTGCCTGTTAAGTCTGTCCGAAACTGTTTCTAGAGTTGCCTTCGCAGCCTTCGAAGTCACTGCCTGGCAGCGAGGCAGGAAGTCAGCTGACTAGGCTTTCGGACGCAGCCTGAGACGGTGCCGCTGCATGTCTTACCAAACTCTCACGGCAGGCGCGTCATCAGCTTTAGATCGGTTTATGAGATGGGCCTTTTTGGAGACCGCCTATCAAACATCCCAAAGGGATTTTCGGCTGATAATGATCGGTAGCCAATCAATCGGAGCACCCCTAATGCAAATGCTCATCCATACACTCAGAGGTCATTGCAGGAGGTTGCCAATGAAAATGATCAGACAATAAGGGTCTTGTACTTAAAATGTACAACATTTAAGTTTGATCTTCTTTTGGTTGTGATTGGTGCATATACCACATGAGTCTCCTCTTCAACATTCTGGAAAAAAAATAAATAAAAAATAACAATAATAAAATAAAAATAAAAATAAAAAAGTATAACACAAGATGATAATAATAATAATAATAATAATAAAAATAATAAATGTGATCTAATGTGATAGTTATTTATGATAGCCAAGTCTTTTATAAACACATGTGATAGATCATTATGCTATGAAAGCTCAATACCGCCATTAGGGCTGTTGCAATAATCAATATACCGAATTACCACACAATATATGCAAAGAACAGACATCAACAGCTGAAATGAAGGCATCATTTGAGGCCTTATAGTGTTTTCCTTACAACTTCAGACTCGGGTATGAAAGAATAGGTCTAAAGTGACTCAAAGCTGCAATTCACTGTTCTTGTGCATAAATGTAGCAATGCAAAATGGTGCTTTCTCACAGCTAGTGTTAAGAGAGTTTCACAAGGGAGAGAATGTGTTCTTGCATTTCACTTTTGCTGTTTTTCCCCCATTGTTTTTCTATGTAAACGTACATTAGATGGATGTGTTTGACTTTTGCAGCATTGTGTGCATGTAATAATAGGCATGCACTACTTGCATTATTATGCTGTTTTATTATGCATCATTATATATTCAGTGGCATAACATGGTCTTAAAATGGCAATAATAAATTATTTATAGGACAATACATTGCCCAACAAAAAGTAGCTATTGTGACAGGACTAACTGGCAAACAAACAAATAAATAATTAAATAACTCATAAATCATAATAAAACAAAACTAGCATGCATAGTCAAAATTATGAGATTAATAATTCCAAATTCTGACATACCCGAGTCATATTATGATCAAAATTGTTGCATAATTGATATTTTAAACTTTTTAATTTATACATTTGCCTTTTTAATTGCATAATGTCAATTCAGTATGTCATAATTTCTGAATTTGTCATAATTCACCAGAGCATGCTTTGTTTTTTCTTGTGTAGTGGAAATGGACTTTATAATCCAGACAAAATTGAAAGTACACACTGATCTAGATCAGACTCTGCTAAAATTATATGGTAACACTTTACAGAAAAGTTTTATTAGTTAACATTAGTTAACTACACTGATAAAAATGATTCTGTGGTTTAGTAAATACTCCAGAAAAACAAATGTAGTTTCTACATGAAAAAGGTAGTTCAGGCAATAATAATAATAATAATAATAGTAATAGTAAAGCATACATATAAAAACGTATAAACAGGGAAAAGAAGCAGAGACTGCTTGCGTTTTTACCACTGGACAAAGATACTAAGGTAAGTTATCAAAAAAAATAAATAAATAATTGTGTGTAAATGTATCTTTCTGTCTACTGCTAATTTTAACTGACTTAAGCCTACTTTGTGCATGGGCTGCGTGTAATTTAGACAAAAGATACGTGATTCTGGTCACACTAATGCTTTTTTACTGTCACACATGTAAAATTTTATAGTTAGTTTTCTGTTTTGCCCTGAGTTGATGCAGCAAACGCATGTTGATTTTTTATTTTTTCAGTGTACAATTTTATCATCATATATGTTTTAATACGTCACAATTATATCCATTGCATGATTACACCTTTGTGGTTTAAACTCTTTGTCTCACAGTAATCGTTATTTCTTTGCTGAGTTGGAACACTTACTACAGTAAAACAGAGGAAATGCGGCTTTTGAATTGATTTTATGATTGTGGCCTCAAAAAGATATGTATAGAAATGCGTATACTTTCCTTCTCTCTTAAATATCAAGGAATGAATGTGTCTGTAATCTACAAGCGACAACACCAGTGCAACTTACTTTTTTTTTTTTACAGTGTAATGCATTATTAAAATAAAAAGTTGTTCGTTAACATTAGTTAATGCTGTCACAAACCCACTCCTGAACGTCAGTCTACTTGCCACCAGAGGTCGCTGTGGCATTCGCATTACACTGACTGTTACACTACACCCTGGACTACGTTTCCCATCAGCCACTGTGGCTATCACCTGCGTCCAATCAGAGACACTATTTAAACCCCGGTCTTCCTGTCAGTCACTGCCGAGTATTGGTTTGCGTTTATCACTGTTGAGTGTTAGCAACCGTACGGAGCGTTAGTCAGTCGTGTTTTCTAGTTTAGTCTTGTCTTGTTCCTAGTCATCCTAGTCTTGATCCTTTGCATTGTTTTATCGTCTTGTTTGTCTCGCTGCCTGCCTATTGAAACCCTCGCCTGTCTGGACTACTCTATTGCCTCGACCTTCGGATAACGTTCGCCTTGGATCGACCCTTGCCTGTGTTATGGATTAGTCTTTGTCTTGTTGTCTATACACCTGTTTGCCACTGTTTGACCCTGCCTGCCTTGACCAAGTCTTTGTCGATGTCCACTAATAAAAGTTTGCAATTGGATCCGCCCGCTTCACGCTTCATCTCCCACTCCGTAACAAATGCATTGTGAACTAACAATGAACAACTGTTTTTTTTACCTACATTAACAAAGATTATGTTTGTATGATTGTATGTTCATGTTAATACATTAAGTAATGTTAACAAATGGCACCTTATTGTAAAGTGTTACCAACTATACACATACTCAACAAAAATTAACAATCAATTGTCTTACCGATTTCGGTGTGTTTCTTTTGTAGAATGTCGTCTCGGCAAAAGTGATCTCTACTTCACAAGTCTCAACTGTTTTAACAATAATAGATTCATTAAAACCACAAACCTCAGTCTTAATTAGATCTGGTTCTTCACAGCCTATGTGTTATTATTAGGGCTTTCAGATTTAACACCAAAGCAACACTTAAAGATTTTAAAAATGGCACCAACAAATGTAATTATATTAGGTCTATAACGTTTCCCTCACACAAATAATTCCTAAAACAGTGTGTATGATTACATTTAGAGAGACACATATATCACACATTAATTTATAGATAACTCAAACCCAAATGGGATATTTAACAAAGCAAAGTATTTTACATTCTTTAAATTCAATCAGCATTTAAGTTCAACAAGCACAACAAAAGTTATCATTCATATAAACTTCGGAGTAGTGTTGTCACCATACCAAATTTTTGACTTCGATACAATACCTGATTAAAATCATGATACTACTACTGAACCGATACTACGAAAACATAGAACAGGAAAAGTAATTGAATAATAGCTGATCCAAATGCAGATCAGTTATTTAATCTATTAAAACATGAATAATAATAATAATAATAATAATAATAATAATAATAATCACATGCAGGTGCCACTACACAGGATTATGGTGAACAACTACTGAGCCTACAGGTATGTAGAGACATTTTCGGTAAGTTAGTTTAAATAATAAAGCCAAATCTTATTTCATGATATAGTAATTTTATTTCACAACCACAATTTATTTCATGACATAGTGATTTTTTGTTATTTTATCTTTGTTATTAATAATAAGAACCTAACAAACTGAAGGACAAATACAACTAGATGAGTAAAGTTTGAGAGCAAACTTTAAGTTGGCCTGAGAAAGCCTAGCCAGAATGTTTGAAGCAGCTGTAAAAGTATGAAAGCAGGTAGCATGATTTAACATATTGCTTACATGATTTAACATGTTTTAGCATGATTAGCTTGTTGCTTGTATTTTTATAGGCTGATTACAATGTTGTTAGCACAATTTGCAGGCTACTAGAATGTTGTTAGCATGGTTAGCAAGTTACTAGCATGTTGTTAATGTGCTTTTTTTTTTTAGAAATACTGTGTTGTGTATTTACAATTTTCTGGTAAATAAATTCTGGTATTTTCTTTTTCTTTTTTTTTTCTGGTAAATATTCCTTAAACATTGTTTTTATTAATATTTTATTAGTAGTAGTAGTACTATCTTTACATCAAGTAATATCAATATATTTCTCACTGTCAAATTAAACCAAACTTTTATTTTGACGGATTGCTGTGAAGACCTTTAGGGTCTTTATTATATGACCATGGTTTTCCGCAAAAGAAACGGTAAATGCTCATGAAGTGACTTTCAGAGCAGTTCTAGAGATTAAGTTCTTATTAAAATGCTTTCTTAAAGTATATAATAATAATTTAAATAATTCAAATTAAATAAAAAATAGGGCTATCAGTTGACTAAAATGTTTAAAACATATTTTGAAGAACTATTTCTAGATAATCATTACTATTTGAAACTATATTTGAAGATAGTACTTGCCTTCTGCATCAGTTTTTCTGTGTTTCCTGCAGATGCTGAAGATCATGATTACAGCTAAAATAAACAGAGATCCAGCAGCCGCAGAGATCAACTCTATCAGAGAGACTGAATCTGGAGGATATAAAGGACAGTAAAAGAGATGTAATGTAAGTGATTGAATCAGTCTGATCTACAACATAAGACAGAGGTTAGCCTAGTAAATATACACATATTGACACGGTTGTACCTGCACATGTGTGACAGTGTTTGCTGATGTCCAGATGTTGAGTCTTGTTTCTGATGGGATTGTTGATCACACAGCTGTAGGTGTTTTTATCCTGATATTCCACCTCCAGAGGTAGAGAGAGACTGATGCTGAGATCAGACACACTGATGCTGGACAATAAACTGTTTCCTTTGTACCAGGAGAGACTCACATCACTCACATTCACCACTGAACACAACAATGAACAAGATGATGATGATGATGATGAACAGTTTAAAGAGTTACTGCTGATGACAGGAACAGGCAGACAAACTGAAAACATGACAGAATAAGAGGAATATGAACACAACTGTCAATTTATTTTCGGTGTTGTGAATTGTACTAAATCAGTGTAATACATATTGTGTTGAATAAGTGTTTAATGTGTTGACAGTCACTAAATGTGTCTCTCATCGCAAAATATAATAAATATTTGCTGTGCAAATAGAATATGTGAACATTTCAACAAATGATCTCTACTCACCATAAACATAAACACTAAATGTTTTTGTTGACTCTTTCGCTCCAGTAATATCTAGTGTATAGAGTCCAGCATGAAGAGTTGTGATGTTTGTGATGGTCAGAGATCCAGTTTGTTCATCCAGCTTCAGTCTCTCTTTGAATCTCACATTGGTATCATTATATCCGAAAAGTATGTTCTTACTTTTCCGTATTTTAGCAATGAAAGACTTTTCAGCTCCATATTTCCACCGTATGTCATCTCCTTCACGTATTTTAATAACATTAGTTTTCAAAGTGACAAAATCTCCCTCCATCACTGACAGTGACTCACCAAACACACCTGATGAATAGATTTTACACAGATTAAAGCCTCTTACTTTTACATGCAAAGTTGAGAGCAGCTGGAGAAACAAACAACAACAACAAAAAAAAGTTAGTTATCAACAGACTTTATAAATTACGGTGACCAGGAGGGGACACCTTCGGTTGACCGTAGTAACCCGGGATTATCAGAGATATGTTTATTACCATTTTATTTTGAATTAAGGAATTATTATATTAATTATTATAGAAATTAATACAATATTAAATGATAATATTATGCGATGCTGTCTATGCGAATGTTGTCTGTGCGCGATGTAGACAGCATTCAAAAGAAGTTGATCATTAATAAATATTACATAAAGTACATCAAATAGTCCTACAAACATTTCATGCATCCCACAGTCTTGTAAGTCCATTAACTGATCCTCTTTTTTCTGTAATATTTGTATCATTCCTTTGTATTCCTTATTTTTTTACCTTAATTTCTATCTCTTTACTTAAAGTTTTGAATGTAAATGATACAGTAAAAATTTGAATATGCTATATGACTGGGATTTTTTACTGGAATGCAGTTTAAAGGTTGAATTTGACATATATTCTATTTTATTTCGTTTAATTAATAGACTAGCCTATATATTGACGTGTAGTTTCATTTGTAAATAATTTATCGTCACACACGGGCATAAATACAATCAAAACTTCTGTCAAAACTTTATTGGCATAATTGTCCTTTACAGTATTTCCAAAATATAGCACATACTAGCATATAGGGCCTACAGAACGTTAGGCAAAGCGATACACAATAAATATAAAAATATAGCCACTTATAAGTCACTTATAATTTATTATTAGCCTATTATTATTATTAGGCTATTATTATTTTAATAACTGGTTAGGGCTAATTTTATTCATGCTTGACAATTATGCCAATAAAGTTTTGACTTTATGATTGTATTTATGCCATTTACATATAGAACGTTAAGTAACAAGATCGAAATGGAAAAATGGCTATTTTTGCTTATAACTTCTGAAAGGTTTGGCCAAAAATCACGCACATCATGCCGAGTCCAACCATATCCAACTTTCTCATGCCAACCATTTTGGGCATCGACCATTTTGAATTTTGTCAAAAAATGCTATATTTTACGAACGCATTGACATATCGTTACAAAACTCGGTATGTGTCTTCGGCACCGTAACCTGACAGTACTCAAAAAGTTTGGAAGCAGTTATAAATAAAGAAGTTAGAAAAGGTATAAAGAAATGTACAAAAATGCTAATAACTTCTTCTTACATTAGCCTATTGTAATGAATGTGATCTCAATAGATTCCGTGGGTCAAGCCGAGAACATTGATACCCATTATGCCAAAATTGGCCAAACTTCCTGTCTGCCATTTTGATTAATGTACAAAACATACTTTTCCAAACTCCTCCTCCGTTGGTCCGATTTTCACCAAATTTGACCCAGATCATCTTCAGACCTTGCTGGCAAAAAGTTATGGATTTTGTGTCGCTATACGAAATGCTTTTCGTTTAACACATCAACGAATTTGCTGGAAAAATGCCAAACTGCATCCGAGGCTGTATCTCTGCAAAGCTTTGACATATTGACACCAAATTTTGTGCTTAGCTCCTCATTCTGCCTCTTTTGTGCGTGGCCCCGCAACTGCTGCTTGCAGCTATATTTATTATTATTAGGTTGGCTTGCGGAAGCCAACCTACTGATCTGCTACTTAAGCTTTTTATTATTATTATTCTTAGCCAAATTTCTGAACGCTACTCCTCCTAGAGCTTTAACTATACAAACTCCAAACTTAGCACAGATCTTCAGACTGGTCTGACTTGAGTTGCTATAATTTTTCTAACTGATTGGACTTACAATTTTCCTAAAAATGACGTTTAAAACTGGGAAAAATCCCATAGACTTACATTGACGGAATGTTCAAATGAGCCAAGATTATTCAAACTCCAATTCTCAAAACTCCCAGAATCCCTTGAGGCTCAGTCAAGCTTCCCTTCTATGTACTTTATTTCTAATCCATTTAAACTCATTCAAACTCATCTATCTATCAATCTATCTATCTGTCAATCTATGTATCTATCACTAGCCAAGCCTAGCAACAAGAGTCATGCTAGTAACTGGCATGTTACTATGTTAAAAACATGCTAGCAATTTGGTAACTATGTTAGAAACATGCTAGCAACAGGCTGGTAACATGCTAATCATGCTAGAAACATGTTAGCAACTTGCTAATCATATTAACAACATGCTAGTAACTTGTTAATAATGCTAGAAACATGCTAGTAACTTGCTAATCATGTTAGAACCATGCTAACAATATGCTAGTAACGTGTTAATCATGCTAACAACATGCTAGTAACATGCAAATCATGGTAGAAACATGCTAGTAATTTGCTAATCATGTTAGAAACATGCTAACAACTTGCTAATCATATTAGAAACATGCTAGCATCTTACTAATCAGGCTAAAAACATGCTAACATTTTAAACTTTCAAAACGTTTTCAAACTTTTTCAAACTTTCTGGTCCGGCTTTCTCAAGCCAACCTAAAGTTACATTCAGTGCAGGCATTTCCATTATTTTCATAACCATTTCCAGATCTGGAAATGTCAATGTTAACTTCCTAACTCTAATTCCAACAGAGACCTGAATTCAAAAATAGTAGATCTTAAAAATCGTAATATATTCGTACAAAATTCAGAATTCTTTTAGTACATAACAGAAAATTAAAATAAAAGAATTTAACAGCTTTATTACTCTGAAATTGAGAGAGAAAGATAATAGTATAATAATAAACTTACCAGTCAGACTCCAGCAGCACAAACAGAACAAGACAAACTTGTGAAACATTTTCTTTAGTGGTTCAGTGTGTGATCTAACACCAGAAGTGTGTTGTGTGAATACTCCCCTGTCAGTGTTTGACCCTCCTAGTTCACATCCTGTATTAACAAATGATCAGTGTTGAGCTTGTTACTCAAAAAAATGTTACATATTACTCTTTACTAGTTACTCATTTCAAAAGTAATATTATTACTTATTACCCCCAGCCAACAGTAATTAGTTACACTTTTAGTTACTTACATTACAATTAATTATGATTAATTACAATTATTTATATCAGCTGCCAGTAGTAACTGTAGCAGAATTAATTTCCATCAACAAATCTGTTTGTCCAATGAACATTCAGAATAATTATTATATCAGCTCTAAGAAATGATATTTTCTTGGCCACAGAAAAAAACTTTCTTAAAATACTATTGCTTAAAGAGCTGAAAGGGACCCAGCTGAAGTCCTGTGATCTTTGGGAAATGGAAAGACAAGGCCGCAAGGCCTAGCGCAACTTAGAGAAGTCCCGCTGAGTTCTAGCTCATCCTCTTCATCCTCTTAGGTTCTAAAAGAACTCATGTGAAACGAGTGAAGAAACTAAAAAATTGCTGAAGAGAGAAATGTCTGTTCGAGGGCATTTCCATGAAGGTGAATTCCAGGGTTGAGTGAAAATGTCTGGCTCTTTGTGGTCGAGAGCCACAGCTCTATATGTTGGGGCCTGTCGGGCCTGCCAGGCATGCCCTGTGCCGGCTCAGGCTCCCCGTGGTCAAATACAATTGAATACAATTTGAATACAAATTCAAAGAGACCAAACATGCCATAGGCAAGTTATACTACACTAGAGATCTATCATAACAAATGCATGCAACAGAATACAATGAAAAACACAAAACTACAATGCAATAATAGTAAAACTATACACAGTGACGTGGGCTATGTGTGATAGGAAGGTCACAGAAAGGTTTGTCTGTGAATGAATAGGAAAGAGTCTATTTAGGCATTGTGCCTTTCCAATGGGCAAATGTAGCACAGGCAAATGTGCATTCCTCTGGGTAATAAAACCCATATTATCAGATGGTCGCCCTGGCAACTGAGCCCTTTTGGGGTGTTAGTTGCTTTGGGGGGTTGTCCCCAAAACTCCAGCATATAGCTGGCTAGTTGGTTTTAAAGATTATTTGTTAAATGTAACAAATAACTGTATGTCTGATTGGTCCAGATGCTACCCCAGATGTGTGCTGTGGTGGTGTAGGCAGTAGCAAGGTGCAGGTCCTTGAGTTTTTGCAGTAGGTGTCGTGGTAGTGTCACCTGTCATCCTGAAGTGAGTTGGCCTGGGTCAAATGGTTGCTTTAGGTGTTGTTTGGAACAACTGGTTGAACTCTCACTTGTGAGAAGGCAGGTGATTCCGAGGGTCGCAGGGGTCGTTGCTAGCCCTCTGTTCTGCTTGAACGTCACTAAAAGTCTGATGTTGGCGGTGTTGCTTTGCTCTGGTGGCAGCACTGACTTAAGCTTGCCTGAGTTGTGTTGGTAGAGGTTTCGCTGTTGGCCACGTGGGCCTGTTACTCTATCCAACGTTGTCTAGCTGCTTCTGGGGTGTCTGGTTTGCAGGATGCTCCTCCCTTGGAGGAGTCTGATGCTGTGTTATGTTTGACAAGGAGTAAAAAGTTTGTCCTTTCCAGTATTTCTCAGTGGAGTTTTGTTCAAGGAGCTCTTTTGCTAGTGTCAGCAACTCCTGTAGCTCAGAAGTGGGTGTGTCCAGCTGTCATTGTGCAGCCTCCATTTAGCACCTGTGCGTGGGCTGTGGAGGAGGATGTTGTGGTGGACTGCTGTTGGACATACCATGGTATTCGCAGGCTGAGGATAACGTTTTTCATGGCTTCTCCCAGTGGATGGTCTGGAACCTGGGTCGGTTGCCATGGCGACAGTTCTGTCCTCTGTTGGCTAGTGTCTTTCTGTAAAAGGGCCTGGCATTGTGGAAATGCTGGGTGCCTTCTGGTGCTCGCTTTGGATTCTGGGTTGAGCAGTTCAGAATCAGTGGGGACAAACACCTTTGGTGGAGGCCTTGTGCTTGTTATAGGCCTTCTCATCAAAGTCTGTGGTAGTAAGCATATGGAGTTTCATACCGGCCCTGTTTGGTGGCCAGTGCAGTGATCAGTCCATGTTCAGACTCTGGGTCTGAGAATTCATGGAATGATGGCTTGTCTTAGCTTCTGGTAGTCTGATTGAACGTCCTGGCTGTTGAGCCAGGAAGCATTGCACCTCTGAGCTAGAGGTGATCCAGAGCAGATAAAGTCTTGGTTGTTCACACATTTCTAAGACTGAAGGAAAAAGACAATGTCTTTCAGGTAGGCATGGACGTCATGGTCTCCTGAAAGTTCTGGTGTAAATGCAAGGATGTTTCTGGCCAGTTCTTTGAGTGTCGCTTCATGTGTCACTTCAGAGTTCATGTGAATTAATTCTGTTCCTTCTGCGGCTGCAGAGGTTTCCTGGAAACTGACTTGTGAAGTGTTAAGCAGAAGGCTTTGGTGTTAAGAGGTGTTAACCTATCTGTATATGGAACGGCTCTGTAGGCCGTGTAAGGTGTGAATAGCTGGTTAGGGGCAGCTAGTGAGGTAGGGGTGCTAAAATTTTGTGCGGACAGCACAAAGAGAGGGTTTGAGTAACTTCGATAGGGCTGTAAGCAGGGGTCAGCTAATGACCAGGCTGTACCTGTAGTCAAATTATTGGTTTGAACAGTACTTGTACCTCATGTAATAGGCCTGACTGCTAAGGAGTAAGGAGAGACAGGAATTAGTCTACTAATAACGTGTACGGTTCATTAAAAGGACATCAGTTGTTAGAACTGCTATGGTCCTATACAGAGAGGGAAGATAGTGATGGTCAGAGAAACTAAAATAAGGTGAAAGAAAAATGAAAATATCCTAATAGCTTTAGGAAACTAAAAGGAAAAGTAAATAACTTGATTTAATTAAATTTGTGACTTAATTAAAATCAAATTAGCTGAATTGGTATGTTCAAGCTAAACAAAGGTAAATAAATAAAAAAAAAATCAAAGAGAGGTAGAACAAAGTCAAAATAAAAATAACACAGTTAAAACCCAAGTATGTGAGGAGGGGCCAAACTAACTGAGTCTACACAGAAGGTGATAGCACAAATAGGAGGTGAAACCAAGAGAAAGGGGGAGAGAGAGAGAAGAGGTTCGTGAACGTTACACTTTACACTCCCATGTATCTAAATGTTAGTCGGATGCTAACAGCTAACAGTTGAGGTAAAGGGCTTAGCTTATATGCCTGTACGGCTGCTAAAGAGTTAGCTTTGGCTACACTCAGCTCTACTCAGTTTACACAAGGGTCTGTGATGTGTATGCTGTTATCAGATCGAACCGGAAGAGGCTGCTCTCAACTTCTGGGGTCAGGCGTTGATAAGAGACTGATGCTTGTTTACAACAACGAACAAGCTGAGCAGAACTTGTGCTGCTGTGAAACAGGCATGGGAAACTTACACGCAGTCAGTTATGACTTCTCGCATACAACTTAATTCACAAATCAATACAGGACATTCACTTCACAGACAATGGCAAATTACTAGTTAGCTAAGCTAGAATGTCACCATTAATTTGCTATTAGACCTTAATTCAGAGAAATGAAGAACATCGCTCAAATCACCATTAGAATAACTACACTGTAGGAATATTTCTTTGTCGCCCAGTTTTAATATCAATGCAAGTGGGATTTCTTTGCCATGCAGATTATTTCGTGCCGCTAATCTGACATTTCCTTGTCAGACAAGACTTGAAAGCTGAGAGTGGAGATTTCTTTGCCCAAAATCAGATTAATTTAGTCATTTATGTGGGCTGCTAATCTGATTGTCTGATTGGTCCAGATGCTACAGCTACATCACCACCACCCGCAATGTATGGGAATTGGAGGACAGGTTGTTGACATTTGATATCAGATAGACAAGAAAACCAGTCACCTCCTTGCCGAATCAATGCTTTGTTGCTTGGCCAATTTTGTTTGCAGGCAAAAGGAGGTTCTACATGTTATAATGAGGGACATCATTATATCTAATAAAAGTCTATTATAATCTACTATAAAAAAAAAAAAAAAGTCTACTATAATATAATAAACATTCTGGTGAAGCACCCCAGTCCAAGCCTGCCCTGAGGTGCTGTCACAACAATATAATAATAAAAAGGATTTTTTTTTTTCACAATTCTGAGTTTTTTCTTGCAACTGTGAAAATCTTGCAATTTAAAAATATATATACTCACTAAAAAATGTTGGGTTAAAAATAACCCAACTAGTAACCCAACTATGGGTTGGTATAGCACCTTCCCATCTATGGGTTATTTTAACCCAATGAATTGGGTTAAAATCCAGTTGGGGTAAAAGTAACCCAACAGTTGAGTTAATTATTTAGATTCATTTATATCAGTTTTTATTTATTTATTTTTTAATAAAAATACACTATAACACTACTTTGTTTTCAAATAAATATTTTGTTTATTTAAATATGCAAATATTTTTTTTTACAAATATATTTTTAAATGTAAAACAGTCATACTGCAAATGTTTACAAAATAAGTGTACAAGAATGTGAAAATATAATACATTCAAAACACAAATATGCACACACAACTGACATATTTTCAAGATGTACACTGAATTCAAAACCAACTATTCAAAACTAATGTTTATTTATCTGATTCTGGTCCACAAAACCTGTCATAAGGGTCAAGTTTTTTTGTATTTAAATATAAACATCATCTGAAAGCTCAATAAATAAGCTTTCTATTAATATGTGGTTTGATAGGATAGAACAACTATTTGAAAATCTGGAATCTGAGGGTGCAAAAAAATCTAAATATTGAGAAAATTGCCTTTAAAGTTGTCCAAGTGAAGTTATTAGCAACACATATTACTAATAATAAATTCAGTTTCAATATACTTATGGTAGGAGATTTACAAAATATCTCCATGGAACATGATCTTTACTTAATATTCTAATGATTTTTGGCATGAAAGAAAATTTGATAATTTTGACCCATACAATGCAATTTTGGCTATTTCTACAAATGTACCCATGATACTTATGACCGGTTTTGTTGTCCAGGGTCATAAATGTGTATCAATTCATATTTATTTATATCAACACATACACAAATGTGCACAAATAAAACAAACATAACATACAAACTTTTATCAATAAAACAAAAATAAAAAATCATAAACACAAGTAATAATAATAATAATAATAATAATAATAAAACAAAGTAAATCTGCTGGCTGCTGGACTTGCTGATAATCAGCAACATAAAAAGTTTTTACGGATCAATAAATACAAAGTTTCTAAGGAAGAGGTAATGTGTTGAAAGAACTCCTGGAATATTAAAGACTGTGTGCTGCAAATGGGTGCAGAGGAGCTTTGGGTAGTAGATGTCATAAATGTAGAAATGTCTGAAACACAGATCCACTGCTTGTAGTAAGGTCTTCTGTTCCACTGTTTCACCGTTGAAAATGCTAAAAACTTCTTCTCTTGGAGTTAGTGCAGCAATGCTGGTGTCATCCGGTCGCATAAAACTTCCTTCATTGACTCCTTCCTCTGTGATAAGATGAAGCAGAAGAAGAAACATTTTACAGATAAACTAGAAACATTTTTTCATAATTGTTGGAAAACCTACACTACTAATCAGAAGTTTTTGAACAGTAAGATTTTTAAAGTTATTTAAAGAATTCTTTTCTACTCACTAAGCCTGTATTTATTTGATCCAAAATACAGTAAAAGCAGTAATATTGTGAAATATTTTTACTATTTTAAATAACTGCTTTCTATTTTAAAAGCTTTGAAAAGACTGGACAATTACATTTTAAATATATTCAAATAGAAAGCGGTTATTTTAAATGCTGTATTTTGGATGAAATAAATGCAGGCTTAGACAGAAGGGAATTCTTTAAAAACATTAAAAATCTTGCTGTCCAAAAACTTTTGACTGGTAATGTATATGGATCACTAATATAAATAGTTTACTTACCTTGAAATATTTCAGTTAATTGGCATGTGGATGTTTAATGTATGAGATTCCACTGTTGTAATTTTTCCTTCACTGAAGAACCCAATGTCTAAAAATAAGTATAAACACATTTAGTACACATTAAAAAAAACATGCAAATCTGTCATAGCTTTATAATAGAAATGGCTGTAATTAGAGGCGAATCTAATATATGCATAACAATATTCAATATAAATAAACCATAAAAACACATTTAGTGTTATTCCAATTAGTGCTCGCTTTCCAAACAACTGACGCTTGCCTTGTTTTGACCAGCAGGCGTCGCCGTTGTGTCACGAACGATTGGAAGCAGTGAATCATTTTGCGAATTAAGCGATTCGTTTAATTGATTCGAAACTTTGAAAAGCTTCGTTTCTCCCATCACGTCTTGCTTTTGGGAAATGTGATTATTTGTAGACTTTTCTAAACAGAGAATTAACTGAATTTGAGCGCATCTCTCTGAGCTGCCGCTGAGCTAAGGTTACATACTGGACCGAAGTTGAAAGGTTCGTGCGGCGCGGTTTAAATCAACAATGTCTCATTTAACATTAGCCATTTCCCATATAAAGTTAAATGTGATAACCATTAATGCGACCAAACAAACTGTAGTCAGAAACCGTATGTCTAGAACCCTTCATCAGCTGTAAAATAATACTAAACCTGTAGTAATGGTAGACGGTGATTTCAGTAATATAAGTAGTCCTGTATACATTCCACCATACATTATTAACTTTAGGTTACTGTAATACATCTCTAAACAGTTTTACAACTTTCTGCTAATGTTTATTTAATTTATTACTGCTAGCAACCTAACTGGGACAGCTAAGTTAACGTGACGTTATTCGTTTACAATGGAGCTCATTCTCTGCAGTAACGTTACAATACACTGACTAAAGGAAACTACATCTTCGTTAAAAAAAAACAAACATACAACAACAAAAGTTCAATTTTGAAGTGCATTTCACGTTCTTCGTATAAGTATAATGTTATAAGAGTTATTTAAACCCTATTACTTACCTCACACTGATGCAGCAGCAGCTTCTTCTGTGGTCAGACACTGTCGACCGTTAAAATTTGAACTGTCGCCGCGGGAACCAATTAAACCCAACGCTGGGTTATTATTAAAAACAACCCAACGATGTTTAAAAAAAATAACCCAACGTTTTAGAAAATAACCCAACACAGTGACCCAATATGTGTAACCCATCTATTGGGTTAAAAAAATAACCCATCTATTTTTACTGTGTAGAAAGGAAAATTTAAAACACAAAAATGAAGTACGGGGAGAATCTGTGAATTATTCATGATTTGCTGTATTGTAAGAATAACATGAATTCAAAAACTGTAGTCTGATTACAAATAGTTTAAAATGTAATATAGTCTAATTACAAGTATTTCATTTTTTAGAATTGGTTTACAATCCAGATTACATCTGGGGGGTGTTCCAGAAAGCAGGTTATTCTAAAAACAGAGGTAACTTTCAGGGTATGTAAGCAACCATAGCAAATTGCTCTCTGAAGATAACCTGCTCCGGAGAAGGTTGTGTTTCAGGGTTAGCTTATTTCAGAGCGATCAGCGCATGCGTGAACTATACTGACGGGTCTCCAGTGGGCGTGACAGATCACAATAATGTTATATATATAGTTTTATGATACGTAAATTATAAAGCACTAATGTAAGTAAAATATAATGTAGTATATTATTCTAATATGGTTATTATATTTATTCTATTCGCATATATAAGTTATCTGTACAAATCATAAAACACTATTATATTTCATTATATATGTTTAATATATTTTATTATCATCTATAAAAATACGTATCTGATATGACTTGTTATAATTAGCATCAAACAAACAATATAAATCTTATTCTCAAGGATTAGAGATTAAATATAAATAAATAAATAAATAAATAAATAAATAAATAAATAAATAATTAAAAAAAAAGATTGCACAACCACCAATTAGGGGGCGATATGCACTAAGTGTGCAAATTATCTTTTGAAGATAGAAGAAGAAAGAAGCAGTATGGCGCTTTATCTTAGCAGCTGCGTCCGAATTCAAAGATAAAGAAGACCAGAAAAATATTGCTGCAGGTAAAGACACAGAACAAAGAGCACTCCTTAGAAATTTATTGCTAGAGCGTTGTTTTTAAACATCAATATTTTAATGAAAATGTTTTCACAAGGATTAACTATGCTGATTCCTTCTGAGTTTCTTAAAAGCATCATCACACTCTTTGGAACTGCGTCAAGAACAATAGCAAATTCTCTTGGTTTAATTGGTAATTGGAATTTTTAAAGAAATTCAGAATTTGACAACAAATACCCATGAAAATTAACTGTCTTACTAAAATAATATGTTCATTGAACCAAGTATAATAGAATAAAGATTTGTTTTTAAATAAAATATCCTTGTTATTCCATATAAAATAGTTCTGGGGTGAACAATTGTGCTTATACACCAATTTCCCCAGCCGGTCCTCGCTGCAGCCTGTAGCACGATGACGTATTGGATCAGATCCAATACGTATTGGATGTTATACGTGCATGCGCTGTAGTAGGTCTCTTTTTTTTTTTTTTTTTTAGCCTGAATTTCATATGTTACCGCTAGGATGCACATATCAGTGTTGTGTCCATTATTAAATGGATACAACAAACACTGTAACATGATTGATATGCAGACATTGCACTGCAAATAGCTAATTACACTCTGAGAGAGTTAGCCTAAATGTCTTTTTGATTATATCCGTCATGTTTACTTAAATTTAATTGGGGATATTAAATTAATTTAGTTTTATTTTATTTAGATTTTATGATATTCTAATATAGCTATTACAAACATTTTCAATAATACTGAAAAACAACAACCATTAAACTTAAATTAATTTAATTTTTTATTGGGACTTTACCTCGCTAATAACACCTCAGTCAGGTCAAAGAAATGTTTTATTAGAAAGAGAGAGAGCTGTCGGAATGGATGGTCTATGTCTTTAGCCATTAGGTCGATCTGTCTCCAGGGATTTCACTTCCATATAATACACAAAAAATAAAAATTGTCATCTATGTGTTAATATACTTTGTCCCCGACCGTGTGTGTATTTATTTGTTGGACATGGGATTAACTATAAAAACCAGGTATAACCCTTTATAACGAGTCTATCGGTTAAAGGAACCCCGACTGACAGGATTGTTTTCCTTCTTTTTATTTTTTATATATAAAAAAAGATGTCAGCATATTTTTGTAGGCCTATAACTTTTATACTCTGTCACGGCACAGAGAGTGAGAACGAAAAATAATATTTGATTCATTAACAAATTATTGACAGAAAGACTAGGTTTGGATCATTTTACCGACTCGGACCTTTGAGTCTCGTTCAGCAAAATGAACGAATCTTTTTTTCGAGTTATTTCGTTCATTTTAGCAAAATATAATAAAAATGTTATGTGTTACTTCCTTAACACATCTACTGCTTACACAAACATTGATCACATTACAAACAAGACAAAACTATAATTCTATAAGAAAAAACGGGTTTTTATGCGTGTAGTCAATAGATTACTGTAGGGTACTTTGCCCATCGCCCATCATAAATCAACTAATTATAGATCTTCATAGACCAACTAACATATTCTATAAAAGTGCAAAATGCATTTGAGAATCGAGATATTTCATAATATAGATAAACACGTCTGGGAATATTTCGAATAAATAAATAAATAAATAAGCAAGCCTATATCAGCCACACTCCTCAACCCACACCCCCTCCCCCATCTTAACATACAAAAATAAATAAATAAAACTAAAAATATGAAATGTTTACTTTTTTTCCCCCATTAATTCTCTCCTTTTGCCATCCACCCTTGTGGCAAAGCACTAACGTATGCTCTGTTCATTATACAGTCATGCTATGGTATTTAAAATTGCATGTTTGGTTACATTTTAAATACAGTTAGATTATATTATATGTATTTTATATATGTATTGTTATATTATATTATATGTATTTTATATATGTATTGTTATATTATATTATATTATATTACATTATATTATATTATATTATTACCTTATGTTATATTCTCTAGAATACATGTTAAATACACTTTCCCAAGGGAACAAAACTCTCCAAAAATGAATGAATAGTCTTACAGTTAAGAATCAAAATGTAGGCAACAGTCCAAGGAGCACATATGATTTTATAGCCAAAAAAAGGAAAGAAAGAAAAGGACTGCCCCCTTTTCCATCATTAACTGGTTAAACCTGAAGCTATTAGTGTTTGTTTAATGGTTGGGTGGGTAACAGTGAAATTAAAAGCAAGAAACATAAGCTTACAAAAAGAAACCGAAACCCTGCATTTGCAGAGAAACTAATGACACAGAGTAGTAAAAACTCTTATTCACCAAGAAATATGGCATATTCCTTAGGTGTCCATATGTACTATTTGGTGCCACTGTATACATGGGTTAAATCATGTTGGTTAAAAGAGAAACATTCATATCTGACATTGTGAAGAACATTCATGAACACCTGCATGTTTGCACTTTGTTACGAAGTGTACTGTGTTCGTAAATGTTACCTAAACCTTAGGAGTCACTGAGTATGAATTTTTCTTCAGCTCAGATAAAGCAACCATCACAGGAATGTTGTTTTCTAGGATAGAAGGTTAATTTATAATCATTTGTATCTGTCTGTGTCACTTCTTCACTAGCCCAGTATTAACCTTACAATCTAAATTTTAGATTAAAACTAGGCTAAAAAACGCAAATTAAGTTGTTTTTTGCTTTGCTAATTTTATATACATTTGTATACTATACCTTTTAATGACACCTTTTCAAAGCTTTATTTGAATATTTCAAACATGTTATTAGATAAACTGTTGTCTGTCTTGTTGTCATTTAAAATCCGGACATCATTGGTAATGTTGTTGGTGTAGTGTTTATGCAAACATAAAGTTATTTATTTATTTATTTATTTATTTTTTTTTTTTGTTGATTTTTCTAATAAAACTTGGTGAAATGATTCATGTGTCAGTATGTTTTGAATATTTCCAACACATTTTAACAATACTGTAATAATACTGATAACCGTAAAACTTTTGGACACTGTAATCGTGATAAGAAATTTTCATACTGTTACATACCTAATTGGTGTGTGTATATATGAATCTGTGTATATATGAAAAGATTTTCTGTGAAAGAAGTCAAATGATAGGTGTTATAATTTAAGTTTCAATACCTTAGAAAAACTAATTGAAGGATCGTCCATACCCGTTGGTGGCAGTAATGCGTCAGCCAGTAAAAATAAATAACCGCCCAAAAACCCTAGAAGAAGAAGAAGTGAAAACGACTCTCGACCTCTAGTGGTCAAAATGAGGGTATGTATATCTGCTTTCTGTGAGTTTCTGTGAGATATAGCGTGGCTTTTAGGTTTACAATACAGAAGCATTAGGTGGATACACATACATTTGATGCGTGAAATAATTTATGTAAAAGAAAACAACATTACTGCACACCAACACACACAATATATAACGGATGCTGTTTTTTTATTATCATTATTTGTTTTTATAACGGATGTTGTTATTGGTGTTGTGGGTGTGTTATGAACAACAGCGAGCGTCATTTAGTGTCACTGCACGTGTGTTAATCTGTTATTATCATGTATCTGAAATCCTCGACACATTTAATGCTCTTTATTTGTGTTTTGTGTGACCCCGCTCATGTTCGCGTAACGTCATAAACTCGGCGGCATCAGGCACGAGCTGTTTAAGTGGTGACTTTGTGTCATTTTTTCCTACTGATGAACGCAGGTGTATTTATCAGTGTGTCAAGTTTACTGCACAGTTTCCGTCCTGTGCTCCAACCACGAACGATTACTCATACTGTGTTCCTGTTTGTTGCTGAGGGGTGCTGCTATTTAAAATGACCAGGCTTATGGTTTTCACCTGCTGGACCATGAATCCGGTGAAAAGTCGCTCAGGTGCACATCAAACGAGGGACCTGGACACATCTACTGACCAGAATATGACAGAGTCTGTATTATATCAGACATGTGGGCTCTTTGGACCAGTAAACAACCAACCACCCACTCACTAAGAGCACACTAGGTACTAAAATCTACCACAACACAAAAACAAGTGGTTTGTGTGATTTGTTGGATAACACTTCTTCATCCCATCACTCATGTTTTGTTCCCTGATCCTCAGGTGGTGTTACAGAGCTGAAACTGGAGCAGGAGTGAATGTCTTGAGTCCACATAGTCTTTTTGTGTCTGAACTACCATTATCATTGGAAACTCAAGGTGAGATTTTCTGTTTGATTATGATCTTAATCTCACATTATAAATTTCCACCATTGTTTTACATATGGACAGGAGCCCTGTTATGCTATTTAAAAAATCTATTTTGTTAGTTTCTCATCAAAGCTGATACAAACAAAATGAATGATTAACCACGCACAAGTTATGAATTGTAAATCATACATTGCATTTATTCTTTTAATAATACTGGTCGAATAAACAGGATATGAACATGGATAAAGAATCTGCTTAGAAAGAATAAAACACTACTAAAACTACACTTTCAGAAAAAATGTGCAAGCTCTAACTGGTGCATTACCTTTTTGTCCATTTAGATATTAATATGCACCCATAAGGGATACATAATAAGCAGATGTACTTTTTGAAAAGATACTTTTGACAGCTTTTGTACCTTTTTTTCTGAGTGTAGTACTGCTTAACTGCAGGATCATTGTTTGAGATCATCATGCACACAATGTATATAATATTTTACATTTTCATACTGTAAATATCACTGTTTAACTGAGATGTTTTTTTGCCAAAAACAGCAATAGTGAGTGGCATCCCTGTAGAGCAGAAGTCAACGGTTTCTTGTAATAAATGCATAAATGAAAAAAAAATCCTGTTGATCACACCGATTGACACCTCAGACACACTCACACGGCACACGCTATACACAGCCAAAATACTGACACCTCAGACTCATACTTGCACAGATGCACACTCAAACAGACACTATTGACACCTTAGACACACACTAACAAACTGACATCAAATGCGAACACCCAGCAGAAGACACTTTCTCATGCACAAGCTGTTTTTTTTCTGCCGAATATCAAACCACATTTCTGTTTAGTTGTAAATAATGAATACCACAGCAGAGTTCACTGTGTCACCTTTTGAAGGATAGTTTGCATCTATGTTTTGCAAATATGAAAATGATTTGACAATAAGGGTCTTGTACTTAAATGTTGTTCTAAGTTTGATCATCTTCTGATTGCGATTGGTGCATATTCCACACGACTCTCCTCTTCTACTTTCTGTATATAAAAAAGAAGCATAATAATAATAATAATAAATGTGATGTAATGTGATGATGATGATGATTTTTTTTTTTTGTAGTACCAAGTCTTGTATAAAATCGTGATAGATTTGATAGATCATCATACTATGAAAGCTCATTATTGCCACTAGGCCTGTTGCAATAATCAGTATATCGAGTATATCAGACAATATATGCTGAAAGATGAAAAAAGGCATCATTTCAGGCCTAATAGTGTTTCCTTACACTAAAGAAGAAAAATTAGTATGGCATAATTTTGACGATTCAAGTTAGAATTTATTTATTTTATTTATTTATTTATTTATTTATTTTAAATGACATTATTTAAACATTGTATATGATAGTTTCAGTTCTTTAGTTTATAATTTTGATATTTTAATTACATCATTTCAATTTAGTATGTCAGAATGTCTAATTTTGTTATAATTTACCAGAGCATGATTTTTTTTTTCTTTTTTCTTATGTAGTGGAAATGGACTTAAATATTATCAAGACAAAATCAAAAGTACATACTGATCTAGATCAGACTCTCTGCTAAAATTATATGGTAACACTTCACAAAGTTTCATTAGTGAACATTAGTTAACCACTTTAGTGAACATGAACTTAGAATGAACAATACTTCTACAGCATTTATTAATTTGGTTTATTAATTTATTGCATTTACTAATGCATTATTAAAATCGAAAGTTGTGTTTAACATTAGTCAATGCACTGTGAACTAACATGAACAAACAATGAACAACTGTACTTTTTTTTACCTATATTAATAAATACTGTAACAAATGTATTGTTTATTGTATGTTAGTTAATACATTAATGTTAACCAATGACACCTTATTGTAAAGTGTTACCAATTATACAAATACTCAACAAATGAACAATTAATTGTCTTACCGATTTATGTGCTTTTCTTTTGTAGAATCTCGTCTCAGCATAAGTGATCTCTTCTTCACGAGTCTCACCTGTTTTAACAATAATAAATGTATTAAAACCACAAAACTTAAATCTTAATTAGTCTTAATTAGATCTGGTTCTTCACAACCTATGTGTTATTATTAGGGCTTTCAAATTTAACACCAAAGTAACACACAACGATTTAAAAAATGCCACTAACAAATGTAATTATAGCTATTAGGCCTATAACTTTCCCCACACACAAATAGTTCCTAAAACAGTGTGTATCATTACATTTGGAGAAACACATAAATCGCACATTCATTCATTTATACATAAATCTAACCCAAATCGGATATTTAACAAAGTATTTTACATTCTTTGTATTTAATCAGCATGTAAGTTCAACAAGCACAACAAAAGTTATCATTTATATAAATTTTAAAGCCCCAGCCACGTGTTTACACATGTAAGATAATGTTCATAAAATGGAGATAAGATAAAATGGACAATGTTATTATTATTATTATTATTATTATTATTAATAAAAACAAACATTTCTCTTTTTGCTTTCCCAGTGTTGATGCAGATTAAGAATTGGAGAATCTGTTTTGTTTGTGCACGCAAGTGAGATAAGTAAAAAAGGACGGTTAGTCTCATTATGTACAAATAGACATTTATTATAATGGTGACAATTTTGAGAATAATTTAAATTAAATAATAAACAACAGGGCAATCAGATGACTAAAATATTTAAAACATATTTTTGAAGAATTATTTCTTATTTTACTTGTTTAAAAGGAGAAGATAATACTTGCCTTCTGTATCAATTTTTCTGTGTTTCCTGAAGATGCTGAAGATCACGACTGCAGCTAAAATAAACAGAGATCCAGCAGCAGCAGAGATCAACACTATCAGAGAGACTGAATCTAGAGGATATAAAGGACAGTAAAAGAGATGTAATGTAAGTGATTGAATCAGTCTGATCTACAACATAAGACAGAGGTTAGCCTAGTAAATAAACACATATTGATATTGCTGTACCTGCACATGTGTGACAGAGTTTGCTGATGTCCAGATGTGTGGTCTGGTTGCTGATGGGATTGTTGATCACACAGCTGTATGTGTTTTTATCCTGATATTCCACCTCCAGAGGTAGAGAGAGACTGATGCTGAGATCAGACACACTGATGCTGGACAATAAACTGTTTCCTTTGTACCAGGAGAGACTCACATCACTCACATTCACCACTGAACACAACAATGAACAATTCTGCTGTGATGATGGTGATGATGATGATGATGATGATGAACAGTTTGAAGAGTTACTGATGATGACAGGAACAGGCAGATGAGCTGCAAAACATCAGAGAATAAAAAGGATGAATGTCAGTGTTAGCGAACATGATGATGATGATGATGAATGATACACTTGCTGTGCAAATAGAATATGTGAACATTTCAACAAATGATCTCTACTCACCATAAACATAAACACTAAATGTTTTTGTTGACTCTTTCGCTCCAGTAATCTGTAGTGTATAGAGTCCAGCATGATGAGTTGTGATGTTTGTGATGGTCAGAGATCCAGTTTGATCGTCCAGCTTCAGTCTCTCTCTGAATCTCACATTGGTATCATTATATCTGGAGTCTATTTGCTTACTTTTCCTTATTTTAGCTATGAAAGACTTTTCAGCTCCATATTTCCACCACATGTCATCTCCTTCACGTATTTCATTAACATTAGTTTTTAAAGTGACAGAATCTCCCTCCATCACTGAAAATGACTCACCAAACACACCTGATGAATAGATTTTACACAGATTAAACCCTCTTACTTCGGTTTACAGATCCTGAAATCAGTTTCATTTACAGCAGGAGAAACAAACAAACAAACAAAGAATAAAGTAAAATATCAACAGACTTTATAAATAGCTATTGTAGGCTGTAAACTGTTACCGTTAAAGAGAGATTGTTAGAATCAAGCAGACAGATTTAAGCGCTGTTTAATGGATTAAACGTATATGTATATACAATGCATAATGCACAAATTTGTACACAATTCTTCTGTTCTGGATGTATACCACATATATGTATGTGTGAACATGCAAATGGTCATGTAAATTTGTCGTCTGCACATCTTTTACGCAGATAACTTGACCGCAAATCCCACACACCACTTCAGACGTGTCTCCTGGCTGACCTCTTTCATTCGGTCTAAAGCCAAAGTATTGCCAGATAGGTCAATTTGCACTCTTTTTACCAACCAAGTTTGTCGACGCCATTATAACGACACAGATCACTGTGCCTATTCATGCCAGAGTCCCGTGGAAAAAGTGATTGACAGGTGGTAATTTGTGTGTAACTTATCTTTATTTATTTATGGTTTGGTTATGGGTAAAACAAATGCGGGCCAGGTAGTGGAAACGGTAGGCTACAATTAACAAATATCTGATATTTAAAAGCAGCTCAGTAGAAAGTTCACACTTTCTGACTGTTTACATTCACTACAGGGATTTCCATTATTTTCATAACCATTTCCAGATCTGGAAATGTCAATGTAAACTTCATAACCCTAATCCCAACAGAAACGTGAATTTAAAAGTAGTAGATCTTGTATTATATTCATACAAAATTCATAATTATTTTGGTACATAACAGGAAATTAAAATTAAATAATTTAACAGCTTTATTACTCTGAAATTGAGAGAGAGAGAAAAAAAATAAATAAATTAATAATAATAATAATAATAATAATAATAATTAATAATAAAACTTACCAGTCAGACTCCAGCAGCACAAACAGAACAAGACAAACATTTTCAAGACAAACATTTTCTTCAGTGGTTCAGTGTGTGATCTAACACCACAACTGCTAAAGTCTGTGTGAATTCTCCCCTGACAGCATTTGACCCTCCTGATTCACATCCTGTATTTGCATATGATCATTGTTGAGCTTGTTACTCAAAAAATGTAATATATTGCTCATTACTTTTTGCTCATTTCAAAAGTAATATTATTACTTATTACTCCCAGGCAACAATAATTAGTTATACTACTAGTTACTTTTCCATTACAGCGCGACAAATTAGTAACTGCATAATTTTTGCAGCCTGTGAATCCATGAAATTTAAGATAAATGAAGAGTACAACTTGATCAAACTGATGGCAAGCCACAATTTAATCTGCTTATTAGGAGAGAGACCCATGAACTGATCTAACGAGCTGATGATCTCAATCAGTTGTGTTAAACGAGGGAGACATGCAATATGTGCAGAGTAGGCGTCGCCCACGACTGGGATTGAGAGCCACTATCATAAGGAGTTTTAATTCTGTAGGGGGCGCTGTTGACATAGGTCTAATAAAACAAAAGTAAAATACAGAAATATCATGTAGTCTGTGTTTCTGATTAAATAAAGCAGTAATTGATATCATAAAATCATGAGTATGTTTTGATTTAAAGGTCAGAAGCTATAGCTTACATCAATAATAAAAAAAATCAGAAACATGACACTTGTAAATTAAATAATTTTATACTGATTTATTCATTAATATGTAATATGTTACATTTAACAAATTAGTAGTTCTGAAAGATTTTTTAGAATTTTTACAACTCTTTTGCTTTAGACCAAAAAAAAAAAAAAAAAGAAGAAAAAACCCAACAATCAGTAAATAGTTTATTTATAGTTGTTTTATAGTAATATTAATTATTTATTAAATTCTAACAAATATGTTTGTAAGGAGTAGGGTGGGTCCCACAGAGGAGCTCCGGAAGGATAAGAGGAGTAACGAGTAGAAGATGAGAGAGGACCAGGCCTGGACTTTAATTTGTGTTTTGTGTTTTACTTTTGTGTTTGTTTATTTTATTATTAAAGTGTTTAAATGTTTGCTGGTTCCCGCATCCTTCTTCCCATTCCACGAACTGTTACAATGTTCTTGTTAAAACTAACCAAAATGAAAAATTATTTGCTTATAATTTCCGCACGAGGTGTTGTTTCCGAACAAAAGGAAATATATTGGTATTGGCTATGAGCCAAAATGATTTGAATTGGCATATCGGATATCAGCAAAAATCCAATATCGTACATCCCTAATAAAAATATTCTTAATTTGCAGGCCAGTAGCAGAGGTGGTGTTATGCTGTAGACAATGTTGGGACATTTTAGACCCCATTATCCCAATAACACAATCCCTGACAGCTGTCAGGTATCTGAACATCGTTGCGGACCAAGTGCACCCACTCATGGCAACACCACCCACTGATGGTCATAACAGAAAAAAATGCGCCAAGCCACACTGCCAGAATTATTAAGGAGTGGTTTGAGGAACATGATGGTGAATTTCTGTTAATGTCTTGGCCTCCAAATTTACCTGACATTAACCCAACGGAACATCTGTGGTTCGACTTGGAAAAGGGGGTTTGCGCTACATCACCACTGTAACGAAACCTGAAGTGATATGTTACTTTATTATTTGTGTTTTTGAATTTCTATTATTATTTTCATTTGTTGTGTTGTATGTGTATAATTTATTGTGTTAAATGAAATAAGTTATGGTTGGGGACTTTAATTATGACAGCAAATTTACCAATTGCAGCAGGTGTGACGTATATAATATTAGATGCTAAGCGAAGCATGCTAGGCGAGGAATGCTAGGCAAAGCATGCCAACCAAAGCACGGGTGCATGGTTGATTCACGGACTCCAACTTATTAGTTAGCTCCTGGTTTTTCTATATTTTTCTATACCTGTAAATAAAGGAAAGTAATTACATTATGCAAGTTTTCATGGATTACATGACGAATATAACACAAAGTAAGGTACAGAGTTTATCCTGTTCATTGACTATTTATTGGATTTAACTAGGAAACGTTAGGTTGTTCTGCATCTCTCCTGTCCTGATGAACTGGATAAAGTGGTGCCCATCGGAAAGTTGTTCGGAAAGAATCTTACCATGATGCCACCAGAACTTCCCATCTGCCAAAACTTGACTGGCATGCTCAGAGGACATGCTCAAGGTTGGCTGGTTTTCACATCATAGACAGAACACGTTAATAACTCTGTCTGGTGTCCTTCCGGTCCAAATGTCCTGCCACGTCATTTCATCCAAATGTCCTGCCGGGTCCTTTCTTTCATACACCCTCCCACCTTGTCCAGCTGCCCTGTTTTTTTTTTCTCATGGCAACAGCCTTGAAATGCCGGAGTTTCCTCCTCTGCCTTGCAGACCTTCCACTGTAACATGCTGTCGGGTTCCTTTGGATCAGCTTTGTTCCAGCTCATTCTGGTGAAGCACTGTCCCAACAATGTAATAATAAAAAGGTAATTGAGTTTTTTCTTGCAACTGTGAAAATCTTGCAATTTATATATATATATACAGGGGTTGGACAGTGAAACTGAAACACCTGGGTTTAGACCACAATTAGTATGCCGTTTGGCCTCCTTTTGCAGCCAATACAGCATTATTTCATCTTGGGAATGACAAATACAAGTCCTGCACAGTAGCCAGAAGGATTTTGAGCCATTCCTTTCGCAGAACAGTGGCCAGGTCACTATGTGATGTTGGTGTATGAAAACATTTCCTGACTCGCTCCTCCAAAACACCCCAAAGTGGCTCAATAATATTCAGATCTGGTGACTGTGCAGGCCATGGGAGATGTTTAACTTTACTTTCATGTTCATCAAATCACTCTTGTCACCAGTCTTGCTGTGTGTATTGGTGCATTATCATCCTAATACACGGCACCACCTTCAGGGTACAATGTTTGAGCTATTGGGTGCACAAAGTCAACCTTCACACTCTGCTCTTATTGGTGGAATGTGCGATCAGTAAAGACTGGCCACCAGGCTGCATAAATATAGCCATGAAACCTCCAACACTATATTGGCCAGTGTTTCAGTTTCATTGTCCAACCCCTGTATATATATATATATATATATATATATATATATATATAAACCAGATAAAAGCCATCTTGGTCAAAAATGAGATAATGATACTGAGTGAATGCTCCTGACACATATTATACGTCCATCAAATACTTTTACTTCAAACTCAATAAATTCCAGCCTCAGTCCAATCAGAAGTACCAGTACTTACATAGAAACCTATACAAAGTAGCCAGAAAGAAATGCTCATTTTAAAGAAATACATCAGATGGATTTAGCTGGTTTTGCATCTGAACTCTTCATATATAACTTAAATAATTTTGGTTTGTTGTTCCATGAAATGTTATAATGTAAATAATCTTAATGTGTTCTTTCTTGTATGCCACGAGGAACAGCATAAGTGTTACTTTGTGTCCCTTTTCAGAAAATAAAATCATTTCAAAATAAAGATCCTGCTTTTTGTGATCTTCCCCATTCACTTTTAAATGGCTGGCCATTCTTGACGAGTGTGACTTTGGCAATTTCGTACAAAATAAAAGCATTTGCAAATAGAAACACGAAACCAGTCCTAAATGAAAGAAAACAAGTTGACAAAAAGATTGAATCCAATATTTGGTGATAATATAGCATAATGACAGATTTATAAGCAGTTGTTTGGAGTCCGGTCAGTTTTGACCGGGAACACCACAAGAGTGACTAAGTAAAATAAAAACCACAAAAAATAAGATATACTTATACCCTGTGTGAACAAAATCAGTAAGTTTGAGTCCAATGCGATAACGTTAACTAGTATTTCCGGGAAAAAGAAAATCTTTTCTGGGTCAATTTGACCTGAACACAACCAGAGGGTTAAATCAGAACTCACATGATTGCTTTGTCATGTTTATGTGTAAAATAAAGTTCTAATGTCGATTTCCTGAACCTGTTCTGCACGTTCTACAGACGTCCAGGAAAACCCCTTTATACGTTCAAATTTTGAACTGCACATCTCCGTTGTAGTCAGATGTGAGATACCGTACTGGATTTGCGTACAGTCATACAGACAAGGTCCTGGACTGACCGACCCAATATGGACATGATCTGCACGTCGGGCAGACGTCTCATGTTTGTTGGGATGTGTTTTCCTGACTACGTTTGACCTTGGCTTAATTTTAGCTATAAAATTGGAATTATTAGGGCCCGAGCACTGCAGTGCGAGGACCCTATTGGAATTGCTCCGTTTATTCTTCTTCTTCTTCTTCTTCTTCTTCTTCTTCTCCAAAGTAAAAAGTCTTTTTGAGGGCCTAAACATGCTCGAAAACTCATGAAACTTTGCACACGCATCAGTCCTGGCGAAAATTTACATCTGATATGGTTTTCAGAAGTGGGTGTGGCAAAATGGCTCGATAGCGCCACCTATAAAATTTCAACGGAGTGCGCCTCGAGCTGCGTTTCACGTACATGTACGAAACTCGGTACACTGGTGTAGCACACCAATACCTACAAAAAAGTCTCCTGGTGCAACTTCCTAAACCCAACAGGAAGTCCGTTATATTGAATTTCCTGTACGATTTTTGTGCAGTTTTTGCCATTTTCAGGCCTCGTACTTTAACGAACTCCTCCTACAGTTTTTATCTGATCATCTTCAAATTTGCTGAGTGTTATCATAAGGCCCTTGCGATGTTAAATTGCGAAGCTTTTGAGTTTTCGCCGAGGGGCGTGTCTGTGGCGGCCTGACAAAGTTCGACGTGTCGCCATGAAAAAGGAAGTGGCTGTAACTCAGGCAAACAATGTCTGATCTGCCTCAAACTTCACAGGTGTGATAAGATTCATGTCCTGAACACATGTCAGTGCCCATATTCAGTTATATTCATAGCGCCACCTGCTGACAACAGGAAGTGACATGTTTAACACTGTTACGGACTCCTAGCAACATATTAAAAAGCATTAGCAAGTTTTAAATAGGCTAACAACATGCTACAATCATGCTACAACATGCTAGCAACACTTAGCTAAGAGCTAATGCATGCTATTAATACAAAGAAAAAGAAAATTGCTGTAACTCATGCAAACAATGTCCAATCTGACCCAAATTTAATATTCAACATGCTACGAACATAGTGAAGCATGCTAGCAACACTTAGCTAATATGCTAAAGCATGCTAATAATACAGTGAAACAGGAAGTTACTCTAACTCAGGCATACAATGTCCAATCTGCCCCAAACTTGACATGTTTGATAAGAGTCCTGGACTGAACACATGCCCATGCCCATATTCAGTTATAGTCATAGCGCCACCTGCTGGCAACAGGAAGTCACATGTTTAATACTGTTGTGGATGCCTAGCAACATTTTAAAAATATCAACAAGTGCTAAATAGGGTAGCAACATGCTAGAAACATGCTATAACATGTTAGCGACACTTAGCTAAGTGCTAAAGCATGTTATTAATGCAATGAAACAGGAAGTTACTGTAACTCAGGCATACAATGTGCAATCTGACCCAAACTTAACATGTTTGATAAGAGTCCTGGCCTGAACACTTTTACGTGCCAATATTCAGTTATAGTCATAGCGCCACCTACTGTTAACAGGAAGTGACATGTTTAACACTGTGATACACTATTATCAACACACTAAAAAGCCATTGAGTGCTAAACTACTTAAAAACACATTCAAACATGCTAGCAACACTTACATAGTGCTAAAGCATGTTGTTAAAGACATAAAACAGGAAGTTGTTGTAATTCATGTAAACAATGTCCAATCTGCCCCAAACTTCACATGTTTGACGAGAGTCCTGGCCTGAAGATATATACATGCCCATATTCATTTATAGTCATAGCGCCACCTGCTGGCAACAGGAAGTGACCTGTTTAACGGTGTTACTGACTCCTAGCAACATATTAAAAAGCATTAGCAAGTTTTAAATAGGCTAGCATCATGCTACAATCATGTTAAAACATGCTAGCGACACTTAGCTAAGAGCTAAAGCATGATATTTATACAAAGAAAAATTGCTGTAACTCATGCATACAATGTCCAATCTGCCACAAGCTTAATATTAAACATGCTACAAACATAGTAAAGCATGCTAGCAACACTTAGCTAATATGCTAAAGCATGTTAATAATACAATGAAACAGGAAGTTACTGCCCCAAACTTAACATGTTTGATAAGAGTCCTGGCCTGAACACATGCCTATGCCCATATTCAGTTATAGTCATAGCGCCACCTGCTGGCAACAGGAAGTGACATGTTTAATACTGTTATGGATGCATAGCAACATTTTAAAAAGTATCAACAAGTGGTAAATAAGGTAGCAACATGTTACAAACATAGTAAAGCATGCTAGCAACACTTAGCTAATATGCTAAAGCATGTTATTAATGCAATGAAACAGGAAGCTACTGTAACTCAGGCATGCAATGTCCAATCTGCCCCAAACTTAACAGGTTTGATAAGAGTCCTGGTCTGAACACATTTACGTAACAATATTCAGTTATAGTCATAGCGCCACGTACTGTCAACAGGAAGTGACGTTTAACACTGTGATACACTATTAGCAACACATTAAAATAAGCCACTGAGTGCTAAACTTGCTAAAACCATACTCAAACATGCTAGCAACACTTACCAATTGCTAAAGCATCTTGTTAAAGCCACGAAACAGGAAGTTGTTGCAATTCCTGCAAACAATATCCAATCTGCCCCAAACTTCACATGTTTGATGAGAGTCCTGGCCTGAAGATATCTACATGCTCATATTCAGTTAAAGTCATAGCGCCACCTGCTGGCAACCAGAAGTGACATGTTTAACACTGTGATGGTCTATTAAAGGCACAGCAAAATATGCCATATTGTGCTAAACATGCTAGAAAAACTTTCTAAGTGCTAATGCATGCTATTAATGTCAGGAAACAGGAAGTTGTTGTAACTCAGCTATACAATGTCCTATCTGCCCCAAACTTCATATGTTCCATAAGAGTTCTGGCCTAAACACATCTAAAGGCCAATATTCCATTACAATTATAGTGCCACCAGCTGGCAACAGGAAATTACTTGTCTTACACTAACTCAACCATGTTCAATCTGCACCAAACTTCATATATTTGATAAAAGCGCTGACCTGAAGACGTCTACATGCCAATATTCAGTTATAGGCATAGCGCCACCAGCTGGCAGCAGGAAGTTTAGCACATCTAAATGACTTTGATATATTCCTCCCAAATTTACTATGTTAAAAGCATAGTGCCCACCGTTCACTGTTTCCCTAAAGCCACCGGTCGGCGGTGAGCCCGGGTGCGAGGGCCCGTTCATCGCTGCTTGCAGCTTTAATATTATCATTATAATGCAATTATAATAATACCACTTTGATGTCTACACTTTATTAAATGCTTATTTCAGACATGAAATTCTGCAAAAAAAATAAATAAATAATCTATGATGAAAAAAGTATACATTTCAGTAGAATAATCAGAAACATCTGCAAAGTTTTCAATAGTTTACATGGATATGACAACTAAAAATAACCTGCAGGGAACGTTCTGGGAATGTCCTTTAAAGGTTATTAAAAAGAGAACCTACAGGGAATGTTCCTAGAACGTTCTCATTTGGTTCCCCAAAAAATAACCAAATGGGAACCATAGGGGAACGTTAGGGGAACGTTCTGTGTTTGCTGGGATATGACAGAGTCTATATTATATCAGACATGTGGGCTCTTTGGACCAGTAAACAACCAACCAACCAGCCACCCACCCAGAGCACACTAGGTACTAAAATCTACCACAAAACCACACTAACCACATAGGCCTACGTGCTAATGCTTTTTTTCTACTAAAATTTAAAAAACAAGTAGTTTGTGTCACTTGTTGGATAACACTCCTTCACCCCATCACTCATGTTTTGTTCCACATAGCCTATTTGTGTCTGATCTACCATTATGATTGGAAACTCAAGGTGAGATTTTCTGTTTGATTATGACTAACCATTGTTTTACATATAGACAGGAGCCCTGTTATGCTATAAAAAATATATATTTTGTTAGTTTCTCATCAAAGCTGAAAAAAAAATGAACGATTAACCACACACAAGTCATGAATTGTAAATCATACATTGCATTTGTTCTTTAAATAACACTGGCTGAAAAAAAACTGGATATAAACATGGATAAAGAATCTGCTTAGAAAGAATAAAACACTACTAAAACTACACTTTCAGAAAAAAAGGTACAAGCTCTAACTGGTGCATTACATTTTTGCCCATTTACATATTAATATGCACCCATAAGGGATACATAAGAAGCAGAGAATCTTTTTGAAAAGATATTGTACATGACAGCTTTTGTACCTTTTTTCTGAGTGTAGTACTGCTTAACTGCAGGATCATTGTTTGAGATCATCATGTACACAATGAATATAATATTTTACATTTTCATACTGTAAATATCACTGTTTGAGTGAGATGCTTTTTTGCCAAAAAAGGCAATAACGAGTTTAGTATTTTGTAGTAAAGTGGCCTCCCTGTAAAGCAGAAGTCAACGGTTTCTCATAAATGAAAAAAAAAAAAATCCTTGCAATGACGTTGATCACACCGACTGACACCTCAGACACACTCGCATGGCACACGCTATACACAGCCAAAATAATGACATACTTGCACAGATGCACACTCAAACAGACACTATTGACACCTTAGACACGCACTGACAATCTGACATCAAATACAAACATCCAGCAGTAGACACATTCTCATGCACAAGCTGTTTTTTTTTTCTGCAAAAACTAATCAAACCACATTTCTGTTTAGTTGTAAATAATGGATACCACAGCAGAGTTCATTTTGTCACCTTTTGACGGATAGTTTGCATCTATGTTTTGCAAAAATGGAAAAGCTGCGATGAAAATGCTCATCCATAGACTCAGAGTGCGATTGGTGCATATTCCACATGATTCTCCTCTTTTACTTTCTGTAAAAAAAATGTTTTATAATAAATATTAATTATATTATTAATATAATATTAATAATAAAAAGGGAAAAAACTATATAAAAGTGATACATGTGTCATACAGCGCTATTGTGGCTGCGTTGTGTCACGTGAGAAACACGACGCGTCGCATGGAAACAATAAGGCTATACGTTCTAAATAACGGTCGCCTAAAAAAAACTCACTCTGGGGGCTCAGCTAGAATATTTTAAACTCACGTGTGAAAGGGTTATATAAATTTTAAAGCACCAGCCACATCTTTACACATGTAAGATTATGTTCAGAAAATGGAGATACGATAAAATGGACAACGTTATTAGGGGCCAAGCACCGAAGGTGCGATGGCACCTATTGTATCCGTTAGCGTTCTTATTATTAGGGGCCAAGCACCGAAGGTGCGATGGCACCTATTGTATCCGTTGGCGTTATTATTCTTCTTCTTCTTCCTCTTCCGCCGCAAGTCTATGGCAGCCCATAGAACCGCTTGCGGGAAAGTTGTATAATTTTGCACACTGATAGAGGACAGTCCCAACATTAACCATAGCAAGTTTGGAGTCTCTAACTCAAACTCTCTAGCGCCACCACTTGTCCAAACTTTCAAAATATTTATGCTAATAATGTTTGAACCGTAAGTCACACAACAAAAATTCTTTTTTCCTCTGATTCCTTGGCTTATGCCGAGTTGAATGGACACCAAAATTCAAAAATCGTAAGGTTTAGTTTTTTCGCTATTCTCAATTGTTCGTAAAACCTACTTTTTCGAACTCGTCCTAGGCCGTTGCACCGATTGTCACAAAAATTGATCCAGATCATCTTCAGACCATGCTGGCAAAAAGTTATGGAATTCAAGTCGATTCGTCCAGCCGTTCACGAATAACACGCGAAAGAATTCTACGAAAAGCTAGCAAAAATCAATGTGAGGCTATATCTCCGTAATAGTTTGTCATATTGACACCAAACTTGGTGTGTGTTATAACAAGCATGACCTGAGCCTACCTGCAGTGTTTCGGTGCAGTGCCCCCTAGTGGTCAGGAGATACGAAAAATGGCTATTTTTCTTTATAACGTCTGAATGATTTGTCCAAAAATCACAAAACTGGTCTCTTTAGATTCGGTGTGTCATACCGAGTCGAACCATATCCAATTTTCCCATGTCAGCCATTTTGGGTGTCGGCCATTTTGAATTTAGCTTTAAAATGCTGTATCTTGAGAACGGATTAGCGTATCGTTTCGACATTAATTACAAAAATGTTCGGCACCATGCCCTGAATGTACATAAAAATTTTGGGGCCAGCGCCACCTTGTGGTCAAAAGCTATAACTAAATTTAAAAAAATGCTAATAACTTTTGCGTACATTAGCCTATTGAAATGAAACTGATTTTGATAGATTCCTTCGGTCATGCTGAGAACACCGATACCAATTTTGCCAATTTTGGCTGAACTTCCTGTCCGCCATTTTGATTCATGTTGAAAACCTACTTTTTCGAACTCCTCCTAGACCGTTAGTCCGATTTTCACCAAATTTGACTCAGATCATCTTCAGACCATGGTGGCAAAAAGTTATGGATTTCGTGTCGATACACGAAACCGTTTTCGTTTAGCGCATCAACGAATTTACTGGAAAGATGCCAAATTGCATCCGAGTCTGTATCTCTGCAAAGCTTTGACATATTGACACCAAATTTTATATGTGCTATTGTAACCACACTCTGACCAAGCCACATCAATTTGGTAACAGTGCCACCTATGGTTCAGAAGTAATACGCCATTCACTAAACATTAATAATGAAATTTACAAAAATGCTAATAACTTCTGTTTACATTAGCCTATTGGAATGAAACTGATGCCAATAGATTCCTTGGGTCAAGTCGAGAACATTGATACCCATTATGCTGAAATTGGTCAAACTTCCTGTCCGCCATTTTGATTAATGTACAAAACCTACTTTTTCGAACTCCTCCCAGACTGTTAGTCCGATCTTCACCAAATTTGACTCAGATCATCTTCAGACTATGCTGGCAAAAAGTTATGAATTTCGTGTCGATATACGAAACCGTTTTCGTTTAGCGCATCAACAAATTTGCTGGAAAGATGCCAAACTACATCTGAGGCTGTATCTCTGCAAAGCTTTGACATAATGACGGCAAACTTTGTGTGTGTCATTGTCATTTCACACAGAACACGTCACATCAATTTGAAAACAGCACCACCTGTTGGTCAAAAGTGATAAGCCATTAAATTTTATTACAATTGGTTGTATTTATGATTTTTCAGCCATTTCAACTGATATTATCCTAAAATGGCTTAAGTTACTCACTGTTGTAGTCGGTCTGCTGCTCCTTGCCGTGCTTAACTCCTCATTCTGCCTCTTTTGTGCTTGGCCCCGCAATTGCTGCTTGCAGCTATATTTAGGGGCCAAGCACCGAAGGTGCGATGGCACCTATTGTATCTGTTGCCGTTCTTATTATTAGGGGCCAAGCACCGAAGGTGCGATGGCACCTATTGTATCTGTTGCCGTTCTTATTATTCTGCTTCTTCTTCTTCTTCTTCTTCCGTTTCTTCCGCCGCAAGTCTATGGCAGCCCATAGAACCGCTTGCGGGAAAGTTGTATAATTTTGCACACTGATAGAGGACAGTCCAACATTAACCATAGCAAGTTTGGAGTCTCTAACTCAAACTCTCTAGCGCCACCACTTGTCCAAACTTTCAAAAGATTTATGCTAATAACGTTTGAACCGTAAGCCACACAACAAAAATTCTTTTTTCCTCTGATTCCTTGGCTTATGCCGAGTCGAATGGACACCAAAATTCAAAAATCGTAAGGTTTAGTTTTTTCGCTATTCTCAATTGTTCGTAAAACCTACTTTTTCGAACTCGTCCTAGGCCGTTGCACCGATTGTCACAAAAATTGATCCAGATCATCTTCAGACCATGCTGGCAAAAAGTTATGGAATTCAAGTCGATTCGTCCAGCCGTTCACGAATAACACGCGAAAGAATTCTACGAAAAGCTAGCAAAAATCAATGTGAGGCTATATCTCCGTAACAGTTTGTCATATTGACACCAAACTTGGTGTGTGTTATAACAAGCATGACCTGAGCCTACCTGCAGTGTTTCGGTGCAGTGCCCCCTAGTGGTCAGGAGATACGAAAAATGGCTATTTTTCTTTATAACGTCTGAATGATTTGTCCAAAAATCACAAAACTGGTCTCTTTAGATTCGGTGTGTCATACCGAGTCGAACCATATCCAATTTTCCCATGTCAGCCATTTTGGGTGTCGGCCATTTTGAATTTAGCTTTAAAATGCTGTATCTTGAGAACGGATTAGCGTATCGTTTCGACATTAATTACAAAAATGTTTGGCACCATGCCCTGAATGTACATAAAAATTTTGGGGCCAGCGCCACCTTGTGGTCAAAAGCTATAACTAAATTTAAAAAAATGCTAATAACTTTTGCGTACATTAGCCTATTGAAATGTAACTGATTTTGATAGATTCCTTCGGTCATGCTGAGAACACCGATACCAATTTTGCCAATTTTGGCTGAACTTCCTGTCCGCCATTTTGATTCATGTGGAAAACCTACTTTTTCGAACTCCTCCTAGACCGTTAGTCCAATTTTCACTAAATTTGACTCAGATCATCTTCAGACCATGCTGACAAAAAGTTATGGATTTTGTGTCGATACACGAAACCGTTTTCGTTTAGCGCATCAACGAATTTACTGGAAAGATGCCAAATTGCATCCGAGTCTGTATCTCTGCAAAGCTTTGACATATTGACACCAAATTTTATATGTGCTATTGTCACCACACTCTGACCAAGCCACATCAATTTGGTAACAGTGCCACCTATGGGTCAGAAGTAATACGCCATTCATTACACATTAATAATGAAATTTCCAAAAATGCTAATAACTTGTGATTGCTTTAGCCTACTGTAATAAAACTGGTCTCAAAATATTCCTTGGGTGATGCCGACAACATACATACCAATTATACCATACTTGGCCGAACTTCCTTTCCGCCATTTTGATTAATGTTCGAAACCTACTTGTTCGTACTCCTCCTAGACCGTTGATCCAATTTTCACCAAAATGACGAAATGATTCTTAGGCTGTATCTCTGTAAAGCTTTGGCATAATGACACCAAAATTTGTGTGTGTCATTGTCACCTCATACAGAACACACCACATCAATTTGAAAACAGCACCACCTATTGGTCAGAAGTGATAAGCCATTAAATTATATTATTGGTTGTATTTATGATTTTTCAGCCATTTCAACTGATATCATCCTAAAATGACTTTAGTTACTCATTGTTACAGTCGGTCTGTTGCTCCTTGCCATGCTTAGCTCCTCATTCTGCCTCTGTTGTGCTTGGCCCCGCAATTGCTGCTTGCAGCTATATTTATTATTCTTCTTCTTCCGCTCTGGAAGTCTATGGCAGCCCATAGAACCGATTGCGGGAAAGTTGTGAAATTTGGCACACTGATAGAGGACAGTCCCATCATTGACCATAGCAAATTTGGAGTCTCTAACTCAAACTCTCTAGCGCCACCACCTGTCCAAAATTTAAATAATTTTATGCTAATAACTTTTGAACCGTAAGGCACAGAATCAAAATTCTTTTTTCCTCTGAATCCTTGGCTCATGCCGAGTCGAATGAAGTCCAAAATTTAAAAATCGTAAAGTTTAGTTTTTTTTCTATAAATTTTTGTTCGTAAAACGTACTTTTTCGAACTCGTCCTAGACGGTTTGTCTGATTTTCACCAAAATTGGCTCAGATCATCTTCAGACCATCCTGGCAAAAAGTTATGGAATTCAAGTTGATTAGTCAAACCGTTTTCGAATAACGCGCGAATGATTTCTACGAAAAGCACGCAAAAATGGTTGTGAGGCTATATCTCCGCAACGGTTTGGCATATTGAGGCCAAACTTGGTGTGGGTTATAACAAGCATGACCTGAGACTACCTGCAGTGTTTCGGCACAGTGCCACCTAGTGGTCAGGAGATATGAAAAATGGGTATTTTTGCTTATAACTTCTGAATAGTTAGGCCAAAAATCATGAAACTGGTCTCTATACATTCGGTGCATCATGCCGAGTCGAACCATATCCAATTTTCCCATGTCAGACAAATTGGGTGTCGGCCATATTGAATTTTGTCCAAAAATGCTATATTTTACAAACGCATTGACATATCGTTACAAAACTCAGTATGTGTCTTCAGCACCATGCCCTGACAGTACTCAAAAAGTTTGGGGGTAGCGCCACCTTGTGGTCAAAAGTTATAAAGAAATTTACAAAAATGCTAATAACTTCTGCTTACATTAGCCTATTGTAATGAAACTGATGTCAATAGATTCCTTGGGTCAAGCCGAAAACATTGATATCCATTATGCCGAAATTGGCCAAACTTCCTGTCCGCCATTTTGATTAATGTACAAAACCTACTTTTTCGAACTCCTCCTAGACCGTTAGTCCGATCTTCACCAAATTTGACTCAGATCATCTTCAGACCATGCTGGCAAAAAGTTATGAATTTTGTGTCGATACACAAAACCGTTTTCGTTTAGCGCATCAACGAATTTGCTGGAAAGATGCCAAACTACATCTGAGGCTGTATCTCTGCAAAGCCTTGACATATTGACACCAAATTTTATATGTGCTATTGTCACCACACCCTGACCACACCACATCAATTCGGTAACAGCGCCACCTGCTGGTCAGAAGTAATAGACCATTCATTAAACATTAATAATGAAATTTTCGAAAATGCTAATAACTTGTGATTGCATTAGCCTAATGTAATAAAACTGGTCTCAAAATATTCCTTGGGTCATGCCGACAACATACATACCAATTATACCATACTTGGCTGAACCTCCTTTCCGCCATTTTGATTAATGCACAAAACCTACTTGTTCGTACTCCTCCTAGACCGTTGATCGGATTTTCACCAAAATTGAGTCAGATCATCTTCGGACTGTCCTGACTCAAAGTTATGGATTTCGTGTCGATAGAGTAAACCGTTTTCGTACAGTGCCACTACAGATTTTAGGCTTGATGCCAAAATAATTCTGAGGCTGTATCTCTGTAAAGCTTAGGCATAATGACACCAAAGTTTGTGTGTGTCATTCTCACCTCACACAGAACACATCACATCAATTTGAAAACAGCACCACCTATTGGTCAAAAGTGATAAGCCATTAAATTATATTATTGGTTGTATTTATGATTTTTCAGCCATTTCAACTGATATTATCCTAAAATGACTTTAGTTACTCATTGTTACAGTCGGTCTGTTGGTCCTTGCCATGCTTAGCTCCTCATTCTGCCTCTGTTGTGCTTGGCCCCGCAATTGCTGCTTGCAGCTATATTTATTATTATTATTATCATTATTAAAAATAAACACTTCTCTTTTTGCTTTCCCAGTGTTGATGCACATTAAGAAATGGAAAATCTGTTTTGTGTGCATTTGTATGCAAGTGAGATGAGTAAAAAAGTACGGTTAGTGTCATTGTATTCTTGAATAATTATTTCTTATTTTACTTGTTTAAAAGATAATACTTGCCTTCTGTATCAATTTTTCTGTGTTTCATGCAGATGCTGAAAATCATGATTGCAGCTACAGTCAACAGAGATCCAGCAACCACAGCAGTAGAGATCAACACTAGAGAGACTGAATCTGGAGGATATGAAGGACAGTGAAAGAGATGTAATGTAAGTGATTCAATCAGTCTGATCTACAACATAAGACAGAGGTTAGCCTAGTAAATATACACATATTGATATTGCTGTACCTGCACATGTGTGACAGAGTTTGCTGATGTCCAGATGTGTGGTCTGGTTGCTGATGGGATTGTTGATCACACAGCTGTAGGTGTTTTTATCCTGATATTCCACCTCCAGAGGTAGAGAGAGACTGATGCTGAGATCAGACACACTGATGCTGGACAATAAACTGTTTCCTTTGTACCAGGAGAGAGTCACATCACTCACATTCACCACTGAACACAACAATGAACAAGATGATGAAGAACAGTTTGAAGAGTCACTGCTGATGACAGGAACAGGCAGATGAGCTGAAAATATGAAACAATAAGAGGAATATGAACACAACAATTGGCTTATTTTCAATGTTGTGAATTGTAGTAAATAATCAGTGTAATACATTTAGTGTTGAGTGACTGTTTAGTGTTTTAACAGTCCTCCTTAAATGTTCTTTGTTCTCGTTCTCGTATATGTTCTTGTGTCGTATATGTATATATTTGTGTACTGTATGTACGTACCAAGAGCTACTGAAAAACCACAACAAATTATCTGTGTGTGTTTTGCGCACACTTGGCAAACAAATCTATAATAAATAAAGTTTACATCAAAATAAAGGGTTAAAGATAATCTATTTTAAATGTGAATTAAGATTAGAATCAAAGTGATGATTTAAATGTAAGTCTACTCCTTGTAGTCCAACAGATTTATTATTATTTTTCTCTAGATTTAAGATTAATACTTATTGGTGTGTCACATCCTTAGAGTTTAATTTCATTTGAAGTGTAGAGGACAATCAATGTTTAAAGTTTTATAATTTATTGGTAATAAATGAATGGTAATTGTTGTAGATGGAAGGTACAGTTTTAGTTGTGCTGGATATTTTCAATACATGTTTTTTTTAAATAAATAAGAGATTAATGGATAGTCTCCAATAGACTATAATGTTTCGCCACTTTTTGAGTAGTATGTTTTCATGACATTTGTGGATGTTTATGATTACTGCAGAAGTATTTTTAAATATGTATAAATGTATTTAAAAAAGAAGAAGAAAACATATAGATAAATATAGATAACAGAATATAGATAAATATTTTAATGAACTTACCAGTCAGACACCAGCAGCACAAACAGAACAAGACAAACTTGTGAAACATTTTCTTCAGTGGTTCAGTGTGTGATCTAACAGCAGAACTGCTAAAGTGTTATGTGAATTCTCCCCGACAGCGTTCGACCCTCCTAGTTCACATCCTGCATTTGCATTTGATCAGTGTTGGCTTCGTTATTCAAAAAACATAATATATTACTCATTACTTGTTACTCATTTCAAAAATAATATTATTATTTCACTTATCACTCCCAGCCAGCAGTAATACGTTACACTAAGAGTTACATTACTTTTCCATTACACCCCAAAAAATTGGTAATTGCATAATTTTTGCAGCCTGTGAAAAGTTAAGATAAATGAAGAGTACAACTTGCTCAAACTGATGGCAAACCACTATTTTTAAAACATAACCAACCAAACATGTTTGCATTTGCAGTGGACAAAGTCTTAGTACCACTACACAATTTATATAGTTGTTTTTTGTCATCCTTTCTCTCTACAAAATTAAAATAATGGCTGTATTTCCAGCCGCTATATAATGGGGGCTTCTCCATCTTTCGATAAACCTAGCTTGCTGTATTGGTGATGTCACGTGTGCATGACAATTATGAACACTGATAGGGACAATTTTTGACCAAATTCAATATGGCCGACACCCATAATGGCTGACATGGGAAAATTGGGTATGGTCACGGACTCGGCATGATGCACTGAATCTAAAGAGACCAGTTTTGTGATTTTTGGCCAAATCATTCAGAAGTTATGAGCAAAATTAGCCATTTTTCATATCTCCAGACCACTAGGTGGCACTGCACCGAAACACTGCAGGTAGCCTCAGGTCATGCTTGTTATAACACACAATAAGTTTGGTCTCAATACGTGAAACCGCTGCAGAGATAAAGACACACATCCATTTTTGCGTGCTTTTCGTAGAATTCATTTGCCTGTTATTCGAATTCCAAAACTTTTTGCCAGCATGGTCCGAAGATGATCTGAGCAAATTTAGGTGCAAATCTGACAAACCGTCTAGGACAAGTTTGAAAAAGTTGGTTTTTCGAACAAAAAATTATAGAAAAAAAAAAATAATAAAAAAAATAAACCTTAAGATTTTTGAATTTTGGACTTCATTCGAGCCAAGGATTCAGAGGAAAAAATTCCTTCTGTGCCTTACGGTTCAAAAGTTATTATCATAAAATGATTGCAAATTTGGACAAGTGGTGCAGCTAGAGAGTTTGAATTAGAGACTCCAAACTTGCTGTGGTTAATGTTGGGACTGATTCTATCAGTGTGCCAAATTTCACAACTTTCCCACAAACAGATATGGGCTGCCATAAACTCAAGAGTTCACGTGATAAATGAAATCTGATCTGTGATGTGACTGTTGTTCGGCACACTGCATTGAGCAGCTGCGTTCAGCAATGGTATTGTCTGTTCTCAACTGAACTAAATATTTTTTTTTATTATTTTTCACTTCAAAATGAAACACACAAGGAAACAATCCCACATGAAAATTAATGCCATGATTTTTAAGACCTTTTTTAAGGCCAGCGGAAACCCTGTTAAAAAAATGTATGTGCATTTATGCTATAATTTGTATTATGTTACCTTTGGTTTGGAAAGAAAAGGAAAGGAAAGGAAAGAAAAGCATGTGACTTGTGGCCAAGTATGGTGACCCATACTCACATTTGTGCTATGCATTTCACACACAGCAGTGAGTACTGAACAAACACACACACCGTGAACACACCTCGAGTAGTGTAGCCATTATCTTGTGCGGCGATTCGGTGATTCGGTTGGTGATTCGGTGCCTTGATCAAGTCATTGTATTGAAGGTGAAAAAGGGTGTCATATATTCAGTCCCCTTCACCTTATTATTGAGATTTATTAAACCAAATTATTGACTGAAAATCTTGGGGTTTACTTCAAATCAATATATTAGGCTTTTAGGGAAAAAAGGTAATTGTGAGGTTTTTTGACTTGTTTTTTTCTCGCAGCTGTGAGTTAAATGCTTGTAATTTAAAAATAAATATAGAAAGGAAAAAGTTTACATTTACAGTGTAATATCATGTAATATAATCTATTTTTTTCTTTTTTTTTTTCTTTTTTTTTTATAAAGTAATCATTTACTGCCCAGCTGTGTATATGACCGAGAACGGCAGCATCATAGCGCACCCTATCGTGTAAATGTAAGATGTTCTTGGAGAAAGGTGATTTTCTGCTTTGAACACTAGAGAGCGGTGATGTCCTTGTGCTGAATTTGTCACTTTTCTCAATAAACAGGAGTACAGAGAGCAGTGAAATCAATCAAGTGGGATCAATATTTAAAAAGTTAGTGAATTTCCATGCTAAAAATAAAACATGCATTTAAATTTCTGAATGTTCTATATTTCAATAGGCCTACTATTTGTAAACCACTAAATTAAACGGTGGTATTTGATCATTTTTGGGGCAGCCATAGCCTAATGGTTAGGGACTCAGGCTTGTAACCAAAAGACTGCAGGTTCGAGTCCCAGATCCAGCAGGGATTAAGGGTGGGGGAGTGAGAAACCAGTGCTTTCTCCACCCTCAATACCCCGACTGAGGTGAGTCACTTGAGCAAGGTCTCTCCGGGTGTGTGCACTTGTTTGTTCACTACTCACTACTATGTATGTGCACTTGGATGGGTTAAATGCAGAGGAAAAGATACGAGTATAGATGACCATACCTGGCCTCACGTCCTTTCCTTTAAAGCTGCATTTTGACTGTTAGAAATACATGCTTTGTTTATTTAAACTTTAAGTAGAATTAAATGAATAGCAATCCTGGCATAGAATAAATAATAAATATGAAGTAGGTGTGCATCAGGTGTGCATCAGGACCCACCAGTGGATTTTGTTGTAGCTAATCATTGTTTTTTGACGACATTTGCATAAACAGGCTCCTTCTTAGATTTCTGCAAAGAAAATAATTAAATAAACATAAAAACCCCGGGCAGTTTGATTCAGCAGTTTAATACATTTAACAACATATATAGGCGGTGTTGCGATACTAGATAAATATATGCAATGTCTGCTATAAACAAATCTATAATCTAATCAGGTCTAATGTCAACTATCCCTGTTGTTCCTGCGTGATTCTATTCAAATTTCTAAGTTTGGAAATCTGTTCTCTGAAGCAAATAAAACCGCGCGATTAAAGTATGACAAGACTCTTCTTGTCAGGTATCACTTCCTCATGTTCTTTCCCCGACCGCGACAAAGAAGGAAGTCTACCGTTGAAACCCGCAAAAATGTCTGCGGTCTGCGCTCTTTCTTCCGGTTTTGCAGGTGTTATAGAGACTGAAAAAAAAAAAAATGCAAAAATGGTGAACAGTGACCAAGACTGTGATTCTGCCTAAAAGAAACTAAAATAATGCAGGATCGTAACAATACGTTTATTATTATTATTCGGTTTGTTTTTGAAGAACTAGCCTAATCATTGAAGACAATAATAGTAGGTCTAATGATAAATTTATCTTCGTTCGCGTAAACCACGTGACAGGAGAAAAGCAGTGAAAGTGATGTAATGTGACAAAAGAAGAAGAAATCGCATTCAAACGCATGTTAATACCAGTTGTAAACGACTGACCACTTGTGATCTGATCTCATTCCCAGGCAGTGGTTGTCTCTCTCGTTCGATTTCCGGAATAAATATATGAAGAGTTTGGTTCCAAAACGCTATAAATCCTTTTTTATTAATTTTGGGTAGAAATGTGTTTTCTTTATCAAGAAATTGGCTAGATGAAAACCACTATTTTCTGTTTTAAACTTTCACATTAGGTTATAATAACATTAAAAATTCAATTCAAATGCAGATTTTGATTTTCAGAAATTTATTATAAAAACTATAAAAACTTTTTCCCCCCCTCCCCACAAAATGCAATAAATCCATCAGGTCTCTATGCTTACTTTTCTTTTTAGGAGCACAGTCAACATTTTAGAAGCACCTTCTAATCAGTAATCAAAAAATCAGATTAAGATTTTGATTATATATATATATATATATATATATATGTATGTATATGTGAAAAGGTTTTCAAGCATACTGCAATGTAGTTTAAGAGAAAAAGAAAAATAAAGAAAAGAGACATTGAATACAAATACTATCCGTTAAAACTGTTTCTGTGTATGCGTCTTATTCAGGCAGTTAGTGACTAAATTGAGATTTGAATTGACACAAGTGCAGACACACTTCATAAGCACAATTTATTTGTAAGTGTGAGACCCCGAACCCGAGACTCCAAATACTATTAATTATACATATTTGGTGAGCTCAGACCCAGTAGATATTTTCCTCATTTTCACTGATATAAATCCAAGGAACTGGTTACAACAAGACTCTTAAAGGTACCACTTCTCATTTTTTCCCCCGACCGCGACAACCAAAGAAGGCTACCGTTGTAACTGCAAAAAGTCTGCGCTCTTTCTTCCGGTGTTGCAGGTAGAATAAGGACTGACAGTTTCCATTTACTTTCATTACATAGAAATAAAAATCCCAAAATGGTGAATGGTGACCGAGACTGTGATTCTGCCTAAAAAGAAACTAAAAGAATGCAGGATTGTAACATTACGTTTAGTATTATTATTATTATAAATATTTTATAAGCTTTTTTTAAATTTCTAATTAAAACAACAGAATAAGAATAAGTTACCAATCAAATGAAATCAGTATTAACAAAATTAATTTGTATACAGAGGTGGCACAGAAGAACACAAAAGTGACTTGTAGGTGTATTGTCATATGTTTAATGAGGCTCGGGGCTGGCATGCGTGTAGTCAAATTCATAAATTCATGTTGAGATTAATGTTTTAAGTATACAATTTTGAATATAGAAATATTAAATTATTTAAATAACTGAAAAGTAGACACTTTAAAAATGAAACTAAAATTGCCAGTAGGTGGTGGTTTTAATTACACTGTAAACCCTTATAAGTTAACAGAACTCAAAAAAAAAAAATAAGGCAACAGATTGCCTTAATTTTTTTGAGTTAATAAACTTAAAATAATATGTTCTCAGAAGTTAAAAATTTCTATTACATAATACTTGTAGTTTTTGATTATTTACTTAATTTTTTTCATTGGGTCTACTCCAATATTTTAAGTTATTATGACTTATTATTATGAGTTTTTAATAATTTTTGCCATTGTATTAAGTTGAATAATACAATGAAAATACTTATAAAAATTAAGTTATATAAACTCAAAAAATTTGAGTATTACTTAACTCAATATTACTTAGTAGCAGTTAACTTTAATTACACAATACTTAAAATCATGTGACTCAAAACTTGATTGCCTTAAAAACATTGAGTACATATAACTCAAAAAACTTAAGTAATGACTTTAATTGAACAATTTTCTTAACCTCTTCCATTTAACACAGTGAAAATATTTAAAATACAACAATATATTGTTTATTGTGTTAAATGAATTTCTACACACTGTAGAATTAAAATAAATAAATAAATAAATAAAATTCCACAATACCACAAAACTTTTACAACCTCAAAATGCAAAAGCATTTCATTAACAAATATCAAATGTAGATGTACTTTGGTACATCTCGATAAATGAAATAAGTCTTTTTTAACCTTTTAAAACAAAAGCATTTTTGCCCTTAATTGCCCAGCCTCATCACTAACAACAAGTAAGTTCATGTAAGACAGTAGCAATAATAAAAGTACAAAATGTAAACATTTTACAAAATTATTTCTTTTTACAGGTTTACATTCAATAACTGCTGTTAGTGATAAGACTGGGTGCATATACACTACCGTTCAAAAGTTTGGGGTCAGTAAGACTTAATGTTAGCTAAGGTACAAACGCATAAAAACTTAAAAAAAAACAAAACAATGTTGTTTCATATGACAAGTACATAAAACCTGAGTGAAAATATGCACATTCAAATACTGAATGCCTACTCTAAACTAATTTTTATTTTCAAGTTTTAATTCATTTACCTCAGGGCAGAGCTCAGATCCCACCCACAGCGAGAGACAAAGGGGCGGGGTTTATAAAGAAAACACTTCATTTAGCTTCAACATGGTTAATTCTATACGATTGAACATCCTTATGGAATAAATTCATGGTACATGATTTAAATATGTTTAGATGAGAAGCATAAATTAATCATGCAAGAAATGTAAAATGCATATTTAAAAATTCAACAGCCTCCCCATTGCCTTTTTTTCAGTGCATAGTATTTGGCCTGTTTCTTTGCCATAGTTTTGCCTTGTTCCATTGCCTTGTTTATTTGTTACTTTTGGACTGCTCTCTTGGATTTTGACCTTTTGCATGTTTTATGGGATTATGCTTTTGTCTTGCCCTGGATGTTACTGTTTGTTGGAGATCGACCCTGCCTGTCTTGACTATGATCTGTATAATAAAGCTCGCACTTGGATCTATTCACGCTTCCTATGAGTCCCATTACAATGATCTCTTAAAAATATATATTTTTTAAATTTAGAAGTTTAACCAAAACTACAATTTTTCATTTTTAAACCTACAATTTTTAGTCCTTAACATCCCTAGTGAAAAATAAATTTACTAAGATGTATTTAAAATACATTTATTTCATGCTAAGTATACTACATTTACATATTATGCACTTAATAAAAATACCCTCCAATTGTACTTTTAGCATACTAAACTGCTATGCTTAAACTCTTCTTAAAGTCAGAACAACTAATTTTGTACTTAATGCACTTTATTTGTGTGGAAGTAGTGCTGAAGTCCAACTAAAGATATGCTGAAGTATATTTGATTGTGCTAAAGTGGAACTATTGCAAGTATACTTTAAGTACACTTTCAATATTTTGCATTTAAAGACTGATATTATTTAAAGATCATAAAATGCCTCATCAACAGTGACATTAAAACATATTTTAGGCTTAATATTAAGAGATGTGCATTGTGCACAAGCAGTACTCTAAATACAGTTTAATTGTGATTTTAATATCAGTAAGTCTCAAGCGATATGTCAGTAATTATGTTAATAGACTCAAACTATACTTAGTATAAAATAAATACATTTTAAATCTTAAATCTATTACTTTTTTCCTAGGGATGTAAGATCACCATGAAATGGTTTCTTAATTGTCTTCCCTATATTAAAAAAAAAAAGAAAGAAAAAAGAAAAGAAATTGAATGTGACAGGGTTGAAGTCTGTAACATATCTGAAAAGATAGATTGCCTTCAATTTTTATTTTTGGTTTTTCTTCTCTCTCATACTGTCCCCTTATTTCTGGGTCAGCATATCTGGATGCCCAACATTGTCTTTCTGCTGCAAATATTAGTGCAGTTTCTGATGTAGGATGATTATCAAAGTTTAAGTGGACATATTACATCAGAAATTCTATTTATAGTGCCTTGTGAAAGTATCCATACCGCTTCTTTTTTATTTATTTTTTTCTGCCTTATATTAAACTGCTTTAAATTACTTTTTTTCCACATTAATCTACACTCTATACACCATAATGGCAAAGCAGAAAAACATGCTTTTAACATCTTTGCAAATTTATTACATTTACATGTAGACATTTAGCAGACTTACAAAAATGGACAATGGAAGCAATCAAAATCAACAAAAGAACAATAACATGCAAGCGTTTTTACAAGTCTCAGTTAGTACGCAGTACACATAGCAAGTTTCTTTTTTTTTTTATTATATAATAAATAAAAAGAAAACAGATAGACTAAAAAAAAGAAAAAGCAAGCTAGTGTTAGAGGTCATATATTTTTGCTTTTTGTTAATTCTATAATAAACAAACAGAAAAAAAAAAAAATAATTATTAATATAAAAAAGTGAAAACCTAAATGATTCCATTGCATAAGTATTCATACCCTCTTCTGGGACAGTTGAAATTTAGCTTAGGAGCATTTATATTGCTAGTAGATGTTACTACATTTTGAGTGAAGTTCACCTGTGGTAAATTCAATTAAATGGGTATGATTTGGAATAAAAGATCTCTTCTTAATAAAAGATCAAACAGCTGGAAATGCATATCAGAGCAAAAACCAAGCCATGGGCTTGAACCCAGTCAAATATTTCTGAAGAAACCTGAAACTGTCTGCCAGACCCCATCCAAACTGACAGAGCTTCAGAGGTGAAAAGGTGAGGTGAAGAATGGCAGATAACTGCCAAATGTTGAAGTGTAAATCTTGTTGCATCATGCCCAAAAAGACTTTAAAGGTGCTTCATGTAAGTACTAAGGGTATGAATACTTATGCAATGCACGTATTTCAGTTTTGTTTTTTTTTTGTTTTTTTTTAGTACATTTATGTTGTGACAATTCTGTTTTTGCTTTGCCATTATAGTGCATGGAGTGTACATTGATGTGGAAAAAGTAGTCATTTAAAACAGTTATATAATAAAAATAAAACAAATAAATAGAATGTAAAAACAATAAAGAAGCTTTTTTTTTTTTTAAAGAAAACAAGCACTTAGAAAATGAATAGAGTGCAAGTCTTAAAGGTTTTTAAGAGTTTTTTTTTATTAGAATATAATTATCACAGAGAGTGCTAGAGTTAGAGGGTTAAATAAAGATAATGGTAACAATAACAAAACATGAAAAAAATGAAGGGTATGAATAATTTTGCAAGGCACTGTATAACAAAAATATGAGTTGTCATGATTTTGGTAAGTATATATTTACTGAAACCATGTCCACTTTATATATATATATATTATTACAATTATTAATAAATCAATTAAATAACTCAACCCCATCACAAGTTTACAACCCCATAACAATGAGAAAGACATAGATTTGTTACAGGGTTGAGGTTTTTCAAAATGGCCACTGCTCCTCATGTAGTTAGGAGAGTAAAAAAAAGACAAACTTGGAAAGGTCTAAGACTCCTAAATAGATATTTTACCACTGCTTTTTGTTACAAATTATGTGGGAACATAGCAATTTCGGATTAAAAACTATTTAATAAATAGTAAAATAATATTTAAAAGAAAAAAAAAAAAGTATAATATTTATATATATAATTGAAAAAAAAAATAAATAAATAAATAAATAAATAAAAAAAAAAATATATATATATATATATATATATATACACATACTTAATTCTGTTTCTTCATGACATGTCATGTCATTCCAAACAGACTGGATGATGATGAGATCAGATCTCTGTGTGGAGCACTGGCTGTTGTCAGACATCTTGTGCAAACAAAAATCTGACTGAATTATTGTTACAATTAAAAGCAAAATTAATGTTTGGAAATCTAAACTGATATTCCCTACTGACACACTACAACAAAACATAGAAATAACTGACTTTAAACCATTTTTTTGAGCTGGTGAAAATACTAGTAGCCTAAGACTTTTACACAGTACTAACTATATATATATATATATATATATATATATATATATATATTATATATATATATATATATATATATATATATATATATATATATATATATACACACACACACACATACACACAGGTGCTGGTTATATAATTAGAATATCTTCAAAAAGTTGATTTATTTCACTAATTCCATTCAAGAAGTGAAACTTGTATAATGTGAATGTGACGGAGTGGCACAATTATGAAAACCAACCTTTTACCAGTAAGAAAATCCGACTACGCCACCCTAGAAATTAGCTCTAGGGAACAATACTCAAAACCCAAAAATGAAGTAATTAAGCACACAGGTTCGGTTCCCTCATGCAAGTGAACAAGAGACGTGGGTATAATATAAAAATACAAATGTTTATTAATACAAGAATGTGTTAAAATGGACACTAAAATGTCAAAGAAGCAACAGGAGATCCCACTTTAAATGGAAGAAAATGAATTTACAAAAAGAATGAATGTAGATAATAACACAAAATCAACTTTAAATATGAAAGCAAAATAAATACCAGCAGGGCTGAGGCTCCCAACGGCAGGAAACAAAATGGAGTCTGGTTTTACAAGGGCACACTTTCACGCACACACACCAAGGTGCACTCAGATCACACTACCACACACTCAAAGTGGTACACAGCACGCAATAAAGAAGAACCACCACCACAAAGAGGAGGATCCGTTCACCCGTGGGACCCCAGCTCCTGCAATAAACCAAAAATAAATGAATAAACTATAACAAACAAATAAACACCATTAACTTAAAGCAAAATACAACACAAACATCGATTAACTAATAAAACAACTCCAAACAAAGGTGGGTATCAATACCACATAAGACTAGAAGAAAACATTAGGAAAAAAAAAACAAAAAAAATTACAAAGCAACTTGAAGTTAGATGTAAACGGCATATAAATCAAGTTGCATTAATAAAGGAAAAATAACATACAAATAAAACAGCAAACACAACAGTATATAATTACATATATATATAGTACGATAACCAAAAAGAACACAAGACAAACTTGACTCCCACAAAATTAATCAAAAAAAGAATAAAGGACAAAACTAAACAGTTATTTTCTCTAAATAAAATGAGATCGTCATATTCTCCATGTTGATGCACAAGCAGGAAACGAAACAATAGGAACCAGACGAACAATCCCCTTTCAACAACGATGATGATGGCGTCTGCACGACAGTGTGAACAGCAAAACCGTAGGATTGTGAGCAGAACGTCAGCAGCACAAAGCGGAAAACAGCAGTAAATACAATATAAAACAAGAACGAACGAGAGGGAGAATCCTATAACGAACACAAAAAGAGACGTTACAAATCCTCATACTTTTTCATTCATGAATTATAATTATACTTAAAACACTTACCGTCAAGGTATCATGCAAAATAGAAAATGTACAGGCACAGATCTATAAATCATGCCCACCGATAGCACCCTGGGGTACAGGAAACGCACCTATTCAGCATGTAACAATGTTAACAGCACATCGAAGGATCACAATACAACAAGCTTATACAAATACACATACCTGAGAGGCAAACAGTCATTAAATCCACCAAGCAGCACCGACAACACACTGACACCAGGCCAAAACGACACTATAATTTACGGAAGAAAGCGCTTTAAAAAAAACCAGCCAGTTTTAAAATAACCGCCTGTTCAGCACAGCGCGCTTACCTGCAACCACCGTAAACACGGGCACAAAGGGGGAAAATCGGACGTGACGCATCACGGGCAACAACCAATCAGCCTTTATATTGAGGATACTAGTCGCTGATAGGTAAATTCGGCTGTCAGTCACCTAATTTCATTACATATACATTCATTCCACACAGACTGATATATTTCAAGTGTTTATTTCTTTTAATTTTGATGATTATAACTGACAACTAATGAAAACCCCAAATTCCGTATCTCAGAAAATTAGAATATTGTGAAAAGGTTCAGTATTGAAGACACCTGATGCCACACTCTAATCAGCTAATTAACTCAAAACACCTGCAAAGGCCTTTAAATGGTCTCTCAGTCTAGTTCTGTAGGCTACACAATCATGGGGAAGACTGCTGATTTGACAGTTGTCCAAAAGACGACCATTGACACCTTGCACAAGGAGGGCAAGACACAAAAGGTCATTGCAAAAGAGGCTGGCTGTTCACAGAGCTCTGTGTCCAAGCACATTAAAAGAGAGGCGAAGGGAAGGAAAAGATGTGGTAGAAAAAAACTGAGATACTGAATTTGGGGTTTTCATTAGATGTCAGTTATAATCATCAAAATTAAAAGAAATAAACACTTGAAATATATCAGTCTGTGTGGAATGAATGTATACATTATTCAAGTTTCACTTCTTGAATGGAATTAGTGAAATAAATCAACTTTTTGGAGATATTCTAATTATATGACCAACACCTGTGTGTGTGTGTGTATGTATATATATATATATATATATATATATATCGTGTGTAACCACTACAGAGACATCAAAGCCTGCGGTAAATTCCAGACGAGCTGAGACGCTCTCGGGTGGGATTGATGAGTTCAGAACGCCCACTGACGATATGGAGCTGACACGTCCGAAAACGTCGAAGCAAATTTTCAAATAGACGTTATCTTTAATAACGAACTGAACATTTAAACCATAAACAAGTACATTCTCACCTGAAAACCTCTTGAAACTACATTCCGTAACACAAATACAATGTTTATAAAATGATACAGGATTTGGGCGTCTGATTACACTCGGGAAGAAAAAAAAAAAAACAGACCCGGCTAGAATAAGCGGAGTGCTACAAACTTGTGAAAGGGCGTTCCTGTAGCGATACCAGTATAATATCTCACAGTTCTCAACCAATCAGATTGCAAACACATGAAACACTGTCTAAAAAGTCTTGTGAAACTACCTGCAGAAAGCACTTGAGTTGGTGTGAATCCTCCTACGACATTTTAACCCTCCTTGGGCTCTTTACGGGCACTTTACAAATGATTTATACTTGCATATAAGCACTCTTCTAGCACTTATTAAGACTTAAAAGTGGAGAGAATTTTTCTTTTTCTTTTTTTTATTTTTTATTTTTTTTTAATACTGAGCATTTGTCAAAAGTAGTTGCTTTACTGTGTTACTGTGTATGGTAAAAACAGAAGTAGAAGAAGTTGTTAATACTATCCTCCATCTCAGTCTTGCACCTCATCTTTTGAGTCAAACTGAAACCTGCTGTGGTTTTTTTTCTTCAGAGTTGGTTTTCTTCAGAGGCGGCCCTGCCAACTGAGCGATCGTGGGAGAAGGACCTCAGTCAGAGAGACAAACAAGAACCCAATGGTCCCTCTGAAAGAGATCCAGCATTTCTCTGTGGAGAGAGAAGAACCTTCCAGAAGAACAACCATCTCTGCAGCACTCCACCAATCAGGCCCACCTGGAGTTTACGAGGGAATCAATCAAAATCAACAAGAGAAATATGTAAGTGCTATGACAAGTCTCAGTTAATTATTAATAAGAATAGAATTAGAATAAAGAATGCTACAGTTAGAGGGTCAAATAAAGATGGAAGAGTTGTGTTTTAGCCGATTCTTAAAGATGGCTAAAGACTCAGCTGCTCACATTGAGTTGGGCTGGGATTGAGATTAATGTTTTAGAATACTTATTGAAATGTATAATACACAATGTTTTATAATGTCACAATGTATAATACGCATACACGTACACAAACTATGATGCTTTTTGTGAAAATAAAAGCAAATTCCACTCCAAAACGTAAGTGGCGCTGCTCTGTTAAGAACGTAAGCTCCGGCTTCACTTCCGGATCTGTGTGGAACCGCGTAACTGCGGAACTGCGGAACATCGCCATTAAAGAACAACGCCACTTTCGATTTAGAATTTCTGTTCGTTTTCTGAGGGGGGAAATTGTGATAATGAAGCTTTTCTTTAATGTACTTGCAGTGGTTTGGTTTTTACTCGACCATGGTGAGATATTACAGTTTTTTTTTTTTTAAGTTTTTTTTTTTTTAAGTGTCGTTATTTTCCGTGGGAGATTTAGGACTAAAAAATTAGAGTAAAAAGTAGATTTTGTGTTGTGTAAGATCATTCATGAGACTTACATATGTGAATGTGTAAATCAATGATGTTCATCCACTGTTTGTTTATATATATGCATATTATATACATATGTTTGTGTTTGTTTCTTCAGGTGTGTCTGGTGTTTATACAGAGAGAGTGTCAGTGTCAGTGATGGAGGGAGATTCAGTCACTCTACACACTGGTGTTGAAACAAAGCACCAAGAGAGTATTAAGTGGTATGTCAGCAGAGTTCGCATCGCTCAAATCAATGGAGATCTCAATTATATCTGTACAGATGTTCAGTGTAGTAATGAAACTGAGAGATTCAGAAACAGACTGAAGCTGGACAATCAGACTGGATCTCTGACCATCACAAACACCAGAACCACAGACTCTGGGGAATATGAACTAAAAATCAGTAGCAGTATCAGTGAAAAGATCTTCAATGTTTCCATCACTGGTGAGTCATTTAATGAGTGTTTGAATGCAGTTTAAAATATGTTTAACATTTTAACTGTCACTTCCGTTTTTTAACGCAGACATAAAAAATGCACTATCCAGACTTATATTTTTGTAATTCATGAATGAAAACATTTTATAATATGATTTTGATGTACATTTTCCGTGGTAATGCAATGTCTGATTTTAAAATACCTTTCAAAGAATGAATTTTGAGATTTTAAGTTTTTAACTGATATATAATTAAGTTGGCTTAAGAAAGGCTGAAGAAGTTTAAAAGATTGCTATTTAAACGTATTATTATTATTATTAGTGGTGCTTGCCAAAGGCAAACACATTATTCATGCTAGATACATGTTTCTAACTTGCTAATCATGCTAGTATATTGCCAAGCATGCTAGCAACATGCTACTAACACGTTAATCATGCTAGAAACATGCTAGCAACATGCTAGTAACTTGTTAATCATGGTAACAGGTAGCCCAGGTAGCATAGCAACCACCTAGCAACACCATAGCAACCACCCTGAGTACCCTAGGAACCACCCTAGCAACCACCCTGGATACCCTAGCTACCACATAGCAACCACCCCAGGTACCCTAGCAACCGTCCTAGCAACCACCCTGAGTAACCTACCAACCACATAGCAACACCCTATCTGTTTTTTTCTAATAGACTGCATTGCCTTCAAAACATTCAGACTTTAATCTTTCAAACTATTTTAAACTAACTGGAAATTATTTAAAACTGAAAACAGTCAAACTTGAAACTTTTTAAAACTTTTAAAATTTTCTGGCTAGGCATTTTAAAACCAACTTAAAGTTTGTCTACAAACTTTACTATCTAGTTATGTTGGCTTGGCAAAGTCAACATATTGTTATTCTATTTAAACTTCTTCTTCTTCTTCTTCTTCTTCTTCTTCTTATTATTATTATTATGATGATGATGATGATGATGTTGGCTTGGCAAAGCCATATATCTTTTCAGACTGATCCGGCTTACGGCTTTCATAAACTAGACTATCAAAACCACCAAAAATCCCATAGACTTATACTGACGGAATGTTCAAATGAGCCAAGACTATTCAAAACTCCCAGAATCCTTTGAGACTCAATCAAGCTTCCCTTCTATGTTCTGTATTTCTAGTCCATTTAAACTCATTCAAGCTTACTTTGCTAATCACGCTAATAACTTGCTAATCATACTAGAATCATGTTAACAACATGCTAGTAACATGCTAATCATGCTAACAACATGCTAGTAACATGCTAATCATACTAACAACATGTTAGTAACTTGCTAATCATGCTAACAACATGCAAGTAACATGTTAGTAACATGCTAGTAACATATTAGTAAGTTTCTAATCATGCTAGAATAATGCTAACGACATGCTAGTAACTTGGTAATCATGCTAGAATCATACTAATAACATGCTAATCATGCTGTAATCATGCGAGCAATGTGTTAGTAACTTGTTAATCATGCTAACAACATGCTAGTAACTTGCTAATCATGCTAGAATCATGCTAACAGCATGCTAGTAACTTGTTAATTATGCTAACAACATGCTAGCAACTTGCTAATCATGTTAAAATCATGCTAACAACATTATCTACCTATCTATTCCGATCTATTAAAACTACTTCAAACTGAAAACCTTCTAACTTCTAGCTTTTAAGACTTTTTAAACTTCCTGCTTAGCTTTCTCAAGCCAGCTTCAAAATTTGTCTTGACAAAGTTTTTTATCTAGTTTCTTAAGATATCTAAAGTGTGATGGGAAAAAGGAAACGAAGAAAGTCTTTTGTGACAAAGGTCAGAACTCATGTTATGATGTAGATTTTTTTTAAGTTGCACTCTTGACATTTAATAATCTATTACTTTTCCTACATAATTTGTTACACAAAAATAAAATATCTAATACCTTTACAACGATGTATAGTTTGTCATGATTAGATTAGGATTTATTTGTAATATGGTGAAGTAAACTTAGGCGTCCCACAGAGCGGACGGTGACAGTTAAAGGGTTAAAATACAAGATCCTCCAGCAGCTGTTGGTTTGTGTTTCAGATGTTCCTGCTGCTAAACTATATGAAATGAAGGAGGGAGAGTCTGTCACTTTAGATGCTGGTGTAATAAAACACCCAAACAATGTGATGACGTGGTATTTTAATGAAAAAAAAAAATGAAAAAAAAAAAACCCATCACAACCCAGTATGTGTTGGGTTGTGAACTGTTTAAAAAGCATGTTTCGATCGAGTCAGTAATACTTTGATGTTGTTAACATGCAAAATTTGTAACCTTGGCAGTTTCCCTATGAGCAATGCTGCTTCCTAATGAGCTAAATGTGCTGTGATGCTGTGCTGTGTTGTGTTTTTGTGGTTGCAGTTAAATCACTATTGTAAAACTGATGACTAAAGTAGAAAGTGAAGGTGATACTTTCTCATGATGCGTGAGAAAGTATGGTGCTCCATACTCGTGATTTGTGCTTTGTGGTTAAAACATCCAAGTGCACACACACACACACACACACACATTCTTGCATTTGTGGTTTATGGGGACTCTCCATAGGCGTAATGGTTTTTATACTGTACAAGCCGTATTTTCTATGGCCCTACACCTACCCTATACCTAAACCTAGCCCTCACAGGAGACTGTGCACACTTTTTGAATTTCATAAAACACTGTTTAGTATGTTTTTTTTTTTTTTGTTTGTTTGTTTTTTTAAGCCTTTTGTTTTACGGGGACTCAGGAAGTGTCCTCATAAACCATGTTTACGTTGTAGTACCCATGTCATTATACACATTTGTGTCCTCATAAACCATATATACCAGCACACACACACCATGAACACAGCCAGAGCAGTAAATATCACTTAAAGATATTGGTAAATATTGGATTTATTATCATTCACTCTCTAATAATAATGACTGTCTGTCTTTAGCTGTTCCAGATTCAGGTGTGCCTGCAGCTGCTGTAGCAGGAATATGTGTTACTGTTAATCTGATGTGGCTGCTGTGGCTGCTGTAGTTTAATGCCGTACAACAGTACCACAGAATGTAAGTATTACATACAGCTGATTAAACAAAATATAATTTTATGATTTCAATATGATGATATGATTTCAAGATATGATGAATTTGTAACAAACCGAAGCAGATATTTACCAGTGAGGCAGTGTCAAAACAATCAAAAATACAAACAACTCCCAAATAGGGTTGGGCAATGTCCACTAAATGTGAGCCACTAAAGAGACATGGTTAGCTGCTTGCTAGTGGTAGCCTGTTACGTTACAGTATCTAAAATTGTACTTATCCCATAAACAGAGTAAGGAGAGATGACAGAGGATGATGGTGATTGATTTACAGATCCTGAGCACCACTGACAAGCATCTAATCTTGTAAAACTGATAAGTACTGCTGCTCTACAGAGCAAGTGCAAATCTCGAAAGTGAAAGTAAAAATCTATCATGTATTCAAAATTAATTTCAGTGCCACCCATATTAGCCTAACAGCGGCTCCCTGATTCCTGTAATTTATATACCTACTCCCAACTAAATAAATAACAGTTAATATGACAACACAAAGTGCAACTTTTGTCACAGAGCAATTGTTAGAAAACACCAATACATCAGTTTAAAGAATTCTAGATGGAATATTTAAATAACAATAGTTCAAGTTTATAATAATGAAAATGTCCATTTGATGCAGTTTAAGACATTGTATTAAAAGAGTAGTTCACTTCCAGAACAAAAAAATACAGATAATGTACTCACCCCATTGTCATCCAAGATGTTCATGCCTTTCTTTCTGCAGTCATAAATAAACAGATTTTTGGGGAAAGCTTTTTAGGAATTATTTCCATATAGTGGACTTCTATGGTGTCCAAGAGTTTGAACTTCCAAAAAAAAGCCAAAGCGATCGGTCACCAAAAAGAAAAAAAAAAAGGATTTTTTAACCTCAAATGCTCATCTTGTCTAGCTCTGCCATGCGCATGCTACTGTGTGTAATCCGGATTAATACAGTTAGGGTATAATACACACGGATGTCTATGGAAGCAGCAATAACAATCCATTCAAGTATAATTTGCCAACGTGTTTGATTCATATCAGATACACATAATGTAAGTAATGACATAATTCACTCCATTCCTTTCCCACTTCACCAGCTACTTACTTGCATGTATTTCGGGAGAAACTGGTGAATTTACGTGCTGTAAATCCGGCTGACAGGATTCTCTGAACGGCAGCGCGAACAAACATGGCGGCGCCCATCTCACGTTATAGATCATGATCCAGATCATTTATAAAGGTTTTAAAACGGCAAAATACACTCACTGACACGTATTCGTGAATCGGAATATCAGATAGTTGAAGACATGGTAAGCAAGTGTGTGAATATTTTGAATAAAAAAGGAAAAACGAAATAAAATCGATACGTCTGTCATACAGCGCTATAGTGGCTGCGGTGTCAATCATGAGGCGTCGCCATGGAAACAATAAAGTGAACGTTCTAAAATAACGGTCGCCTAAAAAAAACTCACTCTGGGGGGTCAGATAGAATATTTTAAACTCACCAGTGAAAGGGTTAAATGCGGCTACAAACGATCCCAAATGTGGTTGTAAACAATCCCGGAAATGGTTATTTAAAAAAAAAAAAAGGATACAATTTATATACTCCTTAATGGCAAACGCTCATCTCGTCTCACTCTGCCTGAACTGTTTTTTGTTTTTGTTTTTTTCCTGGTTCATGACAGTTAGGGTATGTTGAAAAATTCCCATCTCATGTTCTCCTTCAACTTCAAAAATCATCCTATCATCCATCATCCATCGCTGTTTTACCTTTTTTGTTGAGGGTGTTTGATCTCTGCATGTTCACTTTGTAAAGACTGGGTCTGTACTTCTGCAGCGATGTAGGATGATTTTGAAATGATTTTTGAAGTTGAGGGAGAAAATATGTTTGGAATTCAACATACCCTAACTGTCTTGAGCCAGAATACACAGGCAGAGCAAGACAAGACAAGCATTTAAGTACTTAAAGTATTTAACATGTTTTTTTTGTTTTTTTTAATGAAAATAACTGATCGTTTAGTTAGATAAGACTCTTCTTCCTTGATTTGGACCATTTACAACAGCATTTGGGATCGTTTGAAGCCACATTTAAACTGCATTTTGGAAGTTCAAAATCGGGGCACCATATCAGTCCATTATATGGAGAAAAATACCAAAATGTTTTTCTCAAAAGACATAATCTCTTTATGCCTGAGGAAAGAAAGACATGAGCGTCTTGGATGACAAGGTGGTGAGTACATTATCTCTAAATATTTGTTGTGGAAGTGGCCTTCTCCTTTAAGGGAAGAGAGTAGATATCAAATGTTTCTTGTGTGTCCAGCAGCTGAAGACTCTGCTTATTTATTTTGCTAATATTTGTAATTATTTAACCACTAACACTTAAGTCATCCACTTTCAACAGAAAACACTGGTTAACCAACTTTGAATTTTTATATGTACACTAGAGCTACAGCTTAAACCCATGTGCATTAATTTAAATTATAGCTGCAATCAGCATTTATCAGGGGTCAAGTGCCTTTGAAGCAATGGCTGAAAAATAAAAGTAATGTTTTCTTTAGCAAGCATGTAACCACTAACACTACTGAGAGAAAAGACCATTTACAGCCAACACAGGCAGTTTACAAAGGAAATGTGTTTTAGTGCTTTTGAACAGTTATTGAGGTTGAGCCAAAAATCAAGGACTAGTTCACAGAATTTTGCTTTTGAAATCTCCAATATTTGACAAATGATTTGCTTGACACCAGCAGTCTTAGAAATTAAAAAAACTGCCACCAGGGGGTGGCATTTCTCACATGCTCTCACATGCATTTTTTTCCGCACATGCCCACAACATTCATACCACATGGTAAAACTCCTCATTCTAAGCAACTCAGCCTCTAAGACCACTGCTGTCAAGCAAATCATTTGTCAGATATTGGAGATTTCAAATGCAAAATTTTGTGAACTAGTCCTTGGTTATTGGCTCAACCTCAATAACTGTTAAAAAGCACTACATTTACTACTATTTTCCAAGTAAAATCACTACATAATGATACAAATCATTAGCTAATGAGTATTTAAAGCAGACAACTGGAAGTTGAAGTACATAGCTTTGACCACTGTGGTAATTAACATATGAATTTACATCATTAGTTAATAAAATAAGTTATTAGGGAATTAATACATTATGACACATTTAACTAATAACAATTTATTGATTACGTAACACTAGAACCGCCAGAGGTCGCTGTATACCTAAAACCGCCATGCGGGTAAATTTTACCCACGCGCAAACAAGTGTTTTGATATGGCTAAAGATTTTATTTCACTGTATTATGCCACTGTCTTGATAAAGAAGTGTCTAGTGTCATAAAAAAAATGACTGTCTAGTCATCGACTTATATTTTTGCCCTGTTGTTTTGTTTATAGATTTTTATGCAGGCTACAGTCCGTTTTCATAAGTCAATTTAACATCAACTAGACTGCGCTGACAAAAGGAATTAAAAGGAAGCAACTACATAATTGTGTGGTGTAATATTAGAATTCATTGTCATCATTCAATAAACTAAGACAATTCATGTTATTTAAATTACGAAAATAGCCCATAGACGACAATGTGTAATAATAACTCGCACACACTGCATATGATGATGCGATGTCAAATTCAAGCGCAGAGCTTCACCTAATGAATGATCAATTTGTTTACTTTTATCATTTATAATTTGAATAAGAGAACAACACAAATAAACTTAGGGTAATTAAAAAAACAAACAAACAAACCAAAAAAAAAACACAGTAGCGAACAATAAACAATATAAATTGCAAAACAAAAATTAAATAAATAATCCAAAGTTTTAACAACATGTGTAACGTTAGGCTAAAACATCTAAATATGAGATCGCTGTCAGATGAGCCGTCAGACGCTGAGCGACCCAGGACGCATAACAGACTCTCCAATAATCATGGTATTTAGTGCTTCTAATACCTCTTCGGCATCAATAAACTGCCTTCTTTTATTCGTATTGACTTTGTTTATGAAACTGATAACCACTAATTCAGTGAGTAAAAGGCGCTGCCTACAATGTAAAATGTAAAAACATAACCGGCAAGATTATGCAGCGCGAAAATACACGCATTATATAGTGGGTAAATTTGACCCGCGCTGGCGCTTTTAGGTATAAATGCTCAGTTTTTCGATCTGGTATTATCTAAACACTTTTTAACACCAGGGGATTTTAAATTACACAATTTTAGTAAAAGTCAATGACTGGGAGACTTGAGTGTTTTATTGTAAATCTGTTATGTACATTTGAATAACAGGTACGGGTAAAATTGACCCCGTGGCGGTTCTAGTTTTAATCTGTAAATCATACAGAATGTTCATTAGTTGCTGATGTAGAAATCATTAATAAATGGTTTAGTTCTTCATGAATTATACATTAACTTGTGATTATCTGTGCATTAATTAAGCATCAATTAATGCAAATTTGTGCACATGTATTGTAAAGTGTTACCAGATAATGTTTTAAAGCTCTAAGCGAATCTCTGGTGTTCATCACTGGGTGCAGGACACAGAAAAATGAGCACTCATGGTTAGGTACATCCGTTGTTGTACAGTGACTACCCTTCTTCACACATACAGAAATGTATGTTATTAACAAGTGTATAACCTGTAATATTCATAGTGAATAATCAGTCCAGGTACTGAACTATCTAAACCACATTTTAACCATCACAAGATGCCAACTCCATTATTAATGAAATCGCTCTGTCCTGGTGGATAGAGTTACACTTACAATAAGGTTCATTAGTTAACATTAGTTAACATGAAGTGAGAATAAACAATACTTCTACACTATTTATTAATCTTAGTTAATGTTAATTTCAAAACCGTTAATGTTAATAAAATCAAAAGTTGTGTTTGTTAACATTAATGCACAGTGAATTAACATGAACTAACAAAGAATAGCTGTATTTTCATACTAATATTACCAAAGATGAATAATACTGTAATGAATGTATTGCTCATTGATCATTTATGTTAGTTAATACATTAACTAATGTTAACTAATGGAACCTTATCGTAAAATGTTACCATTAAAGTATATTGCAAATATTTTAAAAGTGACCTTGAAATACACTTAATATACTTAAAAGTTGTTTCAAAATAATACATTTAATATGCACTTAGTATAATGCAATTTAAATATCTTAAGTGTGTCCAAAAAGCACAATTTAAATATATTTAAATATTGTCATTTTCAAAGAAAAAAAAAAAAAGTAAAATAAAAAAGATTTTAAGATTTTAAAACGTAGGCTAAGTGTAACTAATTAGACAAGTACATGTTTGACTAATTGTCAGCCTTCTACATGTCTGAATGTGAATCTTTATATTATGTAATCACAGATTCAAATCTCTTAATTAAAACAGGTATTGGATTTTGAAGAAAAGGCTCAGTACTTAAAAAGCCCTTAGCTCTTAAAAACTTGCTCTTAAAAATGCTCTTATGAATAGACTTAAGATTTGACTTAAGTGTCAAGTAAGACTTGTCTAAGAGAAGGAGACTCTTATAAAGAAGCTAAAAGCAACTTTTAGTAAAGTCTAAGATGATTCTTTGGTGTTGACTGATGTGACACTGAAGTATTATGAACTAAGGACTACAATGATGTCAACCCAAATCAGTCCTCGACCTCTGAATCAGCCAACAATAAGTCACAGCAGAACAACACCAATCATTTAATGTACAATTGAGGTGAAAAGTTTACAAACACAATCTGCAAAATGTTAATTATTTTACAAAAATAAGAGGGATCATACAAAATGCATTTTATTTAGTATTGACCTGAATAAAATATTTCATATAAAAGATATTTACATATAGTCCACAAGAAAATAATAGTTGAATTTATGTATTTATTTATTTTTGCTTAGTGATAGTTGTTCATGAGTCCCTTCTTAGTCCTGAACAGTTAAACTGTCTGCTGTTCTTCAGAAAAATCCTTGAGGTCCCACAAATTCTTTTTTTTTTTTTCAGCATTTTTATGTATTTGAACCCTTTTCAACAATGACTGTATGATTTTGAGATCCATCTTTTCACACTGAGGACAACTGAGGGACTCATACGCAACTAGCGCAAAACGCTCACTGATGCTCCAGAAGGAAACATTATGCATTAGGGGCCAGGGGGTGAAAACAGAATGAAAATGAGTACATTTTTCTTATTTGGCCTAAATATCATATTTCTTTAATTTAGTACTGCCCTTCAGAAGCTACAGAAGATACTTATGTGGTCCAAGAAGACAAAATAAGTTGAATATACCCTGATCTTCAAATTCACAAAGGTTTTCACCCCCTGGATCTAAATGCATTGTGTTTCCTTCTGAAGCATCAGTGAGTGTTTGAACCTTCTGTAATAGTTGTATATGAGTCCCTCAGTGTCAACTGATGGATCTCATACCCTAGTAAATAAATAATAGATTTAAAATGTATTTATTTTCTACTAAGCATAGTTCAAGTCTATTAACATAATTAATGACATATTGCTCGAGACTTACTGATATAAAATCATAATTAAACTTTATTTGGAGTACTACTTGTGCACACTGCACATTTTTAATAGTAAGCCTAAAATATGTTTTAATGTCACTATTGATGAGGATTGTATGATCTTTAAATAATATCAGTATTTAAATGCAAAATATTGAAATATTTAAATGTAATTTACAAAATATCTTCACGGAACATGATCTTTACTTAATGTCCTAATGATTTTTGGCATAATTTTGACCCATACAATGTATTTTTGGCTATTGCTACAGATGCATATTTTTTTCCTTCTGGAGCATCAGTGAGCGTTTTGCGCTAATTGCATATGAGTCCCTCAGTTGTCATCAGTGTGAAAAGATGGATCTCAAAATCATACAGTCATTGTTGAAAAGGGTTAAAATACACAAAAATGCTAAAAAAACAAAGAATTTGTTTAGAATTTAACTATAATAAAATCATTTATTTAAGATACTGAAATATTGTAATATTTAATTGTACTTGAAATCCTTGTTTACTGTTAGAGCAATGATGTGAACATAAGTAACATCAGTGACTCCAACAACTCCAGGAAAGCCCACAGTCCTCATAAAGGTGGCTTGATATGTTGTAGTCAATATCAGTGTTGCCAATTTAGCGATTTTGTCACTAGATTTAGACTTCCTCAATCCTTTTTTTTTTTCATTACTGGAGCTTTGCTGCAATTTACCAGTTTTCCAGGAAAAACAAAAATGTATATATAATTATCATTTCAGCAGTTAGAGCACTGATTTGTAGTAAATTTCTTACTTACAAATTTACAAAAATAAATGATTACCTTGACGATCAAGTTTGTATCATTTTATCAACCTGTGTGTGTCTCCTCCTCTTTGCTGCCATCTCGTTACTCTAGGTTAGGAGACCTCTCCAGCACTCTTAAATAATTTAGGGCCTTAGACCACGTCTAAACATTTAGGAACTTTTATGAATCACACTCATCTTTAAGTCTAGGAATAAGACTACAACTGCTTCATTCCTAGAATTTTGACACACTTAAGACTAAAATTCGACTCATGTGTCCCTTTCATGTGTCCCTTTAAATTAAATATTAAATTGTTATTAAATATTAATAACAATTAAATGATACCAAATGTTACATTTATCATATTTTTCACCTTTTTACAGGACTGAGGCTGTAAATACACAAATTGTGTGTCTATGGTTGTAACACCACGCCAGCAGAGGGAGCCAAACAGGAGGTTGCAAAGTATTATTTTGCTTGTGCGGACTCTACCAAGCATTTTCCGTTTTCATTGCCTTGTTTTGTTATTGCCATGGTTATTGTTTTGTTCCATAGTCACACTGGAAAAAAAAAAATCTGTTGGATTAACAAAAAAAATATATATATATATATATATATATATATATATATATGTACATCGTTTGCGCGTATTTTTATTATGTTCTGTCAACATAATTTATATCTGTTTATGTTACGTAACTTGTGTTTGTCAAATGAACATGATTTTTTTTTTTTTTATGCTTTTTATGCCATGCTACCTTGTTGATTTAACTTTTTTTTTTTTTTTAATTAAAGCTTTATCCACCATATGCAGTGGTGCTTCAATAAAATACATAAAACTATGATAAAATGTACGATAAATCCAGATAAAACTAATAACAGAATAAAAAAAAAACTTTGGTAAACTATAAGTGTAATATTTTTAAATAAATAATAGCATTTTAGCAATCTTAATATTGTAGATTTTTAAGCAAGGCAATAAGCAAAAACATTTTTTTGAAAAAAAATATGTATTTTTTTATTTTTTTATTAATAGTACACAACAAATCCATACAGATTACAAATATACAGAGAAACATGTTACAGACATAGCTCACTTGCTTGAAATGCATCTGTTAAAATATAATATAACCCCATATAAAAGCAAAATCCAAAAATAAAAAAAGGTACACTTCTTTGCTTAACGTAATAAAATATTACACAATAAGAACAATAACAGCATAAATAAAGTAATAAAAAATGTTTACATTTTTTTAAGAAGGACTTTGAAAGTGTGCTGATTTTAAAGATTCACCATTATACTCCTCAGCAGAACAAAGAAATTCATACAGAGACAAAATGGCGATGGGTGCGAATCGGTTTCCTTCGCAAAGGGCCGGGGTTTATAAAGAAAACACTTCATTTAGCTTCAACATGATTAATTCTATACGATTGAACATCCTTACAGAATAAATTCATGGTACATGATTTAAATATGTTTAGATGAGAAGCATAAATTAATCATGTAAGAAATGCAAAATGCATATTTAAAAATTCAACAACCTCCCCATTGCCTTTTTTTCAGTGCATAGTATTTGGCCTGTTTCTTTGCCATAGTTTTGCCTTGTTCCATTGCCTTGTTTATTTGTTACTTTTGGACTGCTCTCTTGGATTTTGACCTTTTGCATGTTTTATGGGATTACGCTTTTGTCTTGCCCTGGATGTTGTTTGTTGGAGATCGACCCTGCCTATCTTGACTATGATCTGTATAATAAAGCTCGCACTTGGATCTATTCACGCTTCCTATGAGTCCCATTACAATGATCTCTTAAAAATATATATTTTTTAAATTTAGAAGTTTAACCAAAACTACAATTTTTCATTTTTAAACCTACAATTTTTAGTCCTTAACATCCCTAGTGAAAAATAAATTTACTAAGATGTATTTAAAATACATTTATTTCATGCTAAGTATACTACATTTACATATTATGCACTTAATAAAAATACCCTCCAATTGTACTTTTAGCATACTAAACTGCTATGTTTAAACTCTTCTTAAAGTCAGAACAACTAATTTTGTACTTAATGCACTTTATTTGTGTGGAAGTAGTGCTGAAGTCCAACTAAAGATATGCTGAAGTATATTTGATTGTGCTAAAGTGGAACTATTGCAAGTATACTTTAAGTACACTTTCAATATTTTGCATTTAAAGACCGATATTATTTAAAGATCATAAAATGCCTCATCAACAGTGACATTAAAACATATTTTAGGCTTAATATTAAGAGATGTGCATTGTGCACAAGCAGTACTCTAAATACAGTTTAATTGTGATTTTAATATCAGTAAGTCTCAAGCGATATGTCAGTAATTATGTTAATAGACTCAAACTATACTTAGTATAAAATAAATACATTTTAAATCTTAAATCTATTACTTTTTTCCTAGGGATGTAAGATCACCATGAAATGGTTTCTTAATTGTCTTCCCTATATTAAAAAAAAAAAGAAAGAAAAAAGAAAAGAAATTGAATGTGACAGGGTTGAAGTCTGTAACATATCTGAAAAGATAGATTGCCTTCAATTTTTATTTTTGGTTTTTCTTCTCTCTCATACTGTCCCCTTATTTCTGGGTCAGCATATCTGGATGCCCAACATTGTCTTTCTGCTGCAAATATTAGTGCAGTTTCTGATGTAGGATGATTATCAAAGTTTAAGTGGACATATTACATCAGAAATTCTATTTATAGTGCCTTGTGAAAGTATCCATACCGCTTCTTTTTTATTTATTTTTTTCTGCCTTATATTAAACTGCTTTAAATTACTTTTTTTCCACATTAATCTACACTCTATACACCATAATGGCAAAGCAGAAAAACATGCTTTTAACATCTTTGCAAATTTATTACATTTACATGTAGACATTTAGCAGACTTACAAAAATGGACAATGGAAGCAATCAAAATCAACAAAAGAACAATAACATGCAAGCGTTTTTACAAGTCTCAGTTAGTACGCAGTACACATAGCAAGTTTCTTTTTTTTTTTATTATATAATAAATAAAAAGAAAACAGATAGACTAAAAAAAAGAAAAAGCAAGCTAGTGTTAGAGGTCATATATTTTTGCTTTTTGTTAATTCTATAATAAACAAACAGAAAAAAAAAAAAATAATTATTAATATAAAAAAGTGAAAACCTAAATGATTCCATTGCATAAGTATTCATACCCTCTTCTGGGACAGTTGAAATTTAGCTTAGGAGCATTTATATTGCTAGTAGATGTTACTACATTTTGAGTGAAGTTCACCTGTGGTAAATTCAATTAAATGGGTATGATTTGGAATAAAAGATCTCTTCTTAATAAAAGATCAAACAGCTGGAAATGCATATCAGAGCAAAAACCAAGCCATGGGCTTGAACCCAGTCAAATATTTCTGAAGAAACCTGAAACTGTCTGCCAGACCCCATCCAAACTGACAGAGCTTCAGAGGTGAAAAGGTGAGGTGAAGAATGGCAGATAACTGCCAAATGTTGAAGTGTAAATCTTGTTGCATCATGCCCAAAAAGACTTTAAAGGTGCTTCATGTAAGTACTAAGGGTATGAATACTTATGCAATGCACGTATTTCAGTTTTGTTTTTTTTTTGTTTTTTTTTAGTACATTTATGTTGTGACAATTCTGTTTTTGCTTTGCCATTATAGTGCATGGAGTGTACATTGATGTGGAAAAAGTAGTCATTTAAAACAGTTATATAATAAAAATAAAACAAGTAAATAGAACATAAAAAGAATAAAGAAGCTTTTTTTTTTTTAAAGAAAACAAGCATTTAGAAAATGAATAGAGTGCAAGTCTTAAAGGTTTTTAAGAGTTTTTTTTCATTAGAATATAATTAGCACAGAGAGTGCTAGAGTTAGAGGGTTAAATAAAGATAATGGTAATGATAACAAAACATCAAAAAATGAAGGGTATGAATAATTTTGCAAGGCACTGTATAACAAAAATATGAGTTGTCATGATTTTGGTAAGTATATATTTACTGAAACCATGTCCACGTCCAAATACATATATATATATATATATTTTTTTTTTTTTTAGACATATTTGTTAGAGGGTTGAGGTTTTTCAAAATGGCCACTGTTCCTCATGTAGTTAGGAGGGTAAAAAAAAAAAAGACAAATTGGAAAGGTCTAAGACTCCTAAATAGATATTTTACCACTGCTTTTTGTTACAAATTATGTAGGAACATAGCAATTTCAGATTTAAAATAATAACTAATAAATAGTAAAAAATATTTAAAAGAAAAAAAAAAAAATATATATATATGTATAAATATATATAGCTGGTGAAAATACTAGTAGCCTAAGACTTTTACACAGTACTACTATATATATATATATATATATATATATATATAGTGACGAGCATCCCGAGGAGTCATCAGCATCCCCCTGTAGATGGACGAGGAACACCTGCACGCTCTCATCACAGGCTGATTGGCCCCAGCTCAACCTCATCAATTGGCGGCTAGATAAACCACATGAGTGCTGCCAAAGGGTGAGAACCTTCTCCATGGGACAGAGCAATAACAACTTCTCTCTTTGTCCCTTCAGACAGCAGGTGGTGACCGATCCGCCTCGCAAGAGCTCCCCAAGGACTCACTGCAACACAAGGAAGAGACCATGCAATTAACAGGGCACCCACCTTGAATTCTTTCACTTGTGCACATTGTGAAAAGAATTCAATTTATTGAAACTTTATTGTAAATATATGGTCCATCCTTTTTATGAGCCATCCTTGTCATGTGATTTATATATTTATATTTATTTATATACAGGTGCTGGTCATATAATTAGAATATCTTCAAAAAGTTGATTTATTTCTCTAATTCCATTCAAGAAGTGAAACATGTATAATGTATACATTCCACACAGACTGATATATTTCAAGTCTTTATTTCTTTTAATTTTGATGATTATAACTGACAACTAATGAAAACCCCAAATTCATTATCTTTCATTGATGGTGTTGCTTCTCTGTGTAAAGATTCTGTTTTTTCAAATACTGGTAAATCTTTTTACATGTTGTGTGTTGGTTTTTAGCAAAAATGTTTTAAATTTAATTTATATATATTTATTTTTTTTATTTTTTTTAAACTGGAAGAAAGTACAAAACCTGAGTGGAGATGCTTATATAAACCACTGCTGAACAAGAGAACAGGTGACTTACAATGGAGATTTCTTCATGGTGCAATCGCTGTGAATGCTTTTATCTCAGATTAAACCCTGTGGTTGCTTCTGTATGTCCTTTTTGTTCCAATAGAGAAACTATTTTTCACATTTTTACCAGTTGTTGTAGATTGCAACCTTTATTTCTAGTTATAAGCAATGTTTTTAGGAGTTGTAATGAGACTTTTTCACTGGAGACATTTTTTTTCGGGTTCAAATATGTGAGAAAAAAAAGTTTGTCAACTTCTGAATTTTGTTCCAGGCCAAGCAAAACTGGCCATTTATGCAACTAGGAAAAAGACAATAGAACAAAATGTAAATCAGAATATAGTAGCTGTGTTTTTGTCATAAATCTGGCCGGTGACCCTCGGTCCGCTCACCACCAGATGTCACTCTCGCACTTTCACTTCACACAGACTGCTGCACTACACCCCGGACTACGTTTCCCATCACCTATCGCGCTGATTGTGCCAACACCTGTAGCCAATCAGGTCCGCTATATAAGCCCCGGACTCCCCCCTGTTACTCAACGAGTATTGTGATATGTTTCTATGTTTGTTTCGCGTGAGTTCCCTAGTTCAGCTTTCTCGCCTGGTTATCTCGTTTGTCTGTCAAGCCGCCTGCCTCTTGGACATCTTGCTCATTGCACGGATCACCCCTTTGCCTCGCCCTTCGGATTACGTTCCCCACTGATCGACCCCCGCCTGCTTCATGGACTATCCCCACATCTTGCCTTTGCTATACCTGTTTGCTATTGTCTACCCTGTTGCCTGTTCGACCATGTCTTTGTCACATCCTTCAAATAAAGCTTTGCATTTGGATCCGCTCGCCTCTCGTCTCCCTCTCCACGTTACAGATTTCTAAATTGGTAAAATCAAGAGTTATGGTTGATTTTCTTTATTATAAGTCAGTTGATGATTTTGTCACTTTTGAATGTATTTTGTGTTGTAGTAAGGCTTTGTGTTTAGTTTTTGAGGGTGAATTGATGTTTACATTTACTTTGCGAGTCTCTTTTACCATGTTGTAGGAATGTATTGTGAATAGGAGAGTTTTTTGTAATGAAGGTTTTCTTAAACTACTTAAAATTCTCTCCATCTCTCTCTCTCTCTCTCTCTCTCTCTCTCTCTCTCTCTCTCTCTCTCTCATATCCCACCCTTTCTTTCACAGGATTGGATCCTTACAGAGCAACTCCAGATTTTGACTGGTGTTAATGGGAACAAGGAGAGGCAATAAAATGATCTGCAGTACCTGAAGAGGGAGCTTTGTCCCCCTAATTTAATAAAATAAGAATCAAGTAGGGTTGCATGTGGGTTGGTTAATCAGGAAATTTGGTAGTTAGTGTCAATGGTCCATTTGAGAGATAGGTGGCGGTAATGCACTTATAAGTCTGCAATCCGCCATAAAACAAGAAGAAGAAGAGGGAGCTTTGCTCAACTTGCGATTTCCTGTTGTTCTTTTGCAAATGTGCTATTCTGTGTTTGCTACAGTGTGTTGTTGCTATTAGCTTGCCTATTGATCTGCCTGTTGTGTGCAGTGTAAATTTTGGATTTGAGTTGATAATTTGTTGTCGGTCTCTTTTCCATTTAGTATATTTTGTAAAGTATTGTAAATACCCTTTTCCACACATGGAAGCTGTAGGGGTAAGTGCCATTTTCTTTTGTAAATATTGTTTTCTCCAAATTTAAAAACACGACTTTTGGAGTTTTTGGAGGGCTTTTATTATGTACTGTTACATCAGATAGTCCTGAAACTGGCTGAAGGACACACTGGGGTGGTGGACTGTCAATCTGAATTGAAACCGGTTTGTGCAATCACTGATTTTGAAGAGCTCTAAAAAAGAAACTTTAAGACAAAACTGGTTATATATGAGTTTTTGGAGGGCTTTTATCATGTAATGCTATATCAGATAGTCCTAAAACTGGTTGATGGTCACACTGGGGTGGTGGACTGTCAATCTGAATTGAAACCGGTTTGTGCAATCAGTGATTTTGAAGAGCTCTAAAAAAGAAACTTTAAGACAAAAAGTCTTAAAGTTTCAATCTGAATTGAATCTGGTTCGTGCAAACAGGGAGATGACACGACTTGTTATATATGAGTTTTGTATGACTTTTATTATGTAATGCTACATCAGATAGTCCTGGCATTGGGACTTTTTTTCTTATTTTAAAGTCTAATTTAAAGTGAAACATTTTGTGGAAACGGAGTTTTATTTATAATAATAATAATAATAATGTGAATTTACATATAAAAATGGTTATTTGCACGTTTATAACAGGCTTCTATTTTGTTATTTCTCATCATTTATTTTCATTTTATTTTGAAATTCTACATTGAATATTACTCAACATTTGTTATCAGACCGTTTTTTTAACATTTATTTATTTGTTTGTTTGTTTGTTGGAATTTATTAATTCGTTCATTCAATATTGACAGAGTAACTGGCTCAATAAATGAAAGCTAAAGATCGCTTTTCCATTGATGTAGGTTTTTTGCACGCTATTACCTTAACGCTTAGTATGTGTGCGCACCTCAAAATAACGTGGCGGCTAGAATGACCGTGTTTTTTTAAGTGGAGGCTGGCCTGTTATGCTATGTAAATACTGATTACATCCGTTGTCATATGCGCTGAACTGTGTTTATGAGAGCGCACAGGCAAACGAGAGAAAGCGCGTCATTTTTATGAGAGTGAAGAGATTTGTGCTTGCGCATTTTGATGCATTACAATAATGCGCTGCAGACATTTGTCATTAAAACAACGCCATAGAAACTGCCTCAAACGAACTATTAAAATAAGAAGAAAGTCTCGTCTGAAAGCTGCATCGATCTGGTAGTGAGATCACTATTTCAAAGACAGTTGTAAGCCAATCGGTAGCCGACTAGGCCACCTGGATTTTGTTTCTGAGTCCCAGGACTCAATTTATTCTTTTACCAGTTTTAGTTCAATAAGACTTAACTTTCTCACTAAGGGCAAGGAATCAACAGACACTCAAGAGACAGATTTCATTACAAACACTTTATTCTCATAAAAAAGGATGTTAAAAACAGCATAAAGGAGGAATGGTTTACAAAGAGATTGGCAGTCCATAAGCTGTCTTTAAGCAGTCTGTATGTAATGTCTTTGTGGACAGCAGCAACAGTCCATTTAGTCCCACTGCAACAGGTACTCCACCAAGCGCCTCATCACTAAAACGAATGAAACAGAATACTGCCACTTCACACATAAACACGCATTACTACTATTCTCTTGTGCACACAACAAACCACAATCCACTCCAAACCAGTGTCACAGCACACACACAAAACAAAAAGGAAAATGAACTACAATGTCTATAGGATATTAGCAATATGTTTGTTACAGTCTCCATTCACAACTTTAAGTGATGTTAGATTGACACAGATCTTCGTCTGTTGAAACGGCCTTTGGTAAATCACATACTAAAAGGGTACTCACAATATGACTGGGCAACTATCTGCTACCCAGTCCCGTTGAAATCCCGGGGTGTACACGTGACACTCTCTGTTGGCTTCCTGCTCACCTCACCTTGGCTCACTCGTGCTCAAAACCACGCCTCTATTCAAATCGCGGCATCTCGTCTGTTGTCGCCACTACCGCGGCACTTAACCGCAGTGTTCCATCTGTTGTCGCCACTGTTACCGCACTCATTCATGGCATTTCGTCTGTTGTCACCACTGCCATGGCACCCGCTCGCGGCGTTTTGTCTGTTGTCGCCACTGCACTCTTACCATGTATTTCCACTACAGCGTCAAAACCATGCTCCATGCCACCGGCAATGCTACAATACCACTGATTTTTTGAATTGTTTTCTATTGGCAGTGAGCGCTCTCCACGCTGTCTCCGCACTGCCTTCAATCCGATAATGCACCCCGTGAGCGTTTACGCTCAACTTCCATAGGTATGAATGGAAAAGGCTCTGCGCCGCTCTGCTCACTACGCTGTAGTGAAAATACACGGTCACGCCATATTTCCACTACAGCGTAGCGAGTGGAGCGGAGTGGAGCGTTTTCCATTCATTCCTATGGAAGTTGAGCGCACATGCATTGCGCAAGCATTTAAGTTCAGCTTCCATAGGAATTAATTGAAAACGCCCGCTCCGCTCTGCTCGCTACGCTGTAGTGGAAATACAGCGTGACCGTGTATTTTCACTACAGCGTCAAAACTACGCTCAGTGCCGCCGGCAACAGAGTATGTGAGCGGAGTGGAGCGGTGCGATTTTGAATGGAGCGAGGAGCAGATTTTTTAAAAGCCGGAGCGTCGTGGTTCCCCTTCAGTCGTTCTCTACGACGTTACATCATAACTGACGTATTTGGGGTCTCCCTTGGGAGGCCAATCACCTCTGAACTAATTGGAAAAAGCCAATGAAATTTGGCGAATGGATTTTGCATGCCAAGCCACTCACCTGTACATACGGGTATATAAGATGGCGGCGTGCATCCACTCATTCAGATTTCTGCTTCAGAGCTTCACCTCGTTGCTGGAAGAAGACAGAAAACACAACGTTGGATTGCTGCTGTTGCTGCGTAGCCGATCTTCGGTCATTTTGCATTCAGCGAGGAACCCCCTTGAGTGCACGCTTGTGCCGCGGTCCTTCCCTGGGCAAACCAGCTAAAAGATCAAATTTCCAACAAAGCACGGTTGTTGAAAGTGTCTTTCGAGATGTCTTTCCGACCGTGCATTTCTGGGTGCAGTAGTTTTCTTACCTCCTCCGAAGGACACGATCGCTGCCTCACATGCCTGGGTCGAAAACATGCTGAGGCGGCGTTTGTGGATGGGTCGTGCGTTCATTGCGAACGTATGCCCATGGCCACACTTAGGTCTCGCCTCTCTTTTGTGAAGAGACTGCCCTTGTCTGCTACCCAGCCCAGTTCGGCGGGCTCTAAGAGCTCCTCGGCTGCGCTGGTTAAAAGCAAGGGTGACCTTCCGATTACGGTTCGGAACGCTCCGTCAGGCCAGCCCCCACAGAAGTCTGAACCCTCCACTCGTGGTCCCCTTGAGCTGCTGAACAAGGGTGCTGGTTCGTCTCGTACAGATGAAGATGTCTATCGTTGCATCAAAGAGGAGCTTATGCTGGATGAGGCTGACGAGTCCGCTAGAGCCGCTTCAGCACTGGCTCTATGGCCGAATCCCGAGATGGGCATGGCACCGCGGCACGTTCCGGGTCGGCATTACCCCGGAATGTCGCCGCCTTTTCAGCCCTTGGTCAGACCCTGCCTTCCTACGGGCTGGTGTGCCCCTGGGTCAGGTGTCGAGGCACATGGTTGTGAACACAGATGCATCCAAGACGGGCTGGGGTGCCGTTTGCAAGGGGCAGACAGCTTCGGGCTCCTGGTCAGGACCTCGACTGCAGTGGCACATCAATTGCCTCGAATTGCTCGCAGTGCTTCTAGCGCTGCGTCGGTTTCTTCCGATGCTGCGTGACAAGCATGTGCTGATAACAGACAATGTTCCGACGGTAACGTACATCAACCGGCAGGGTGGTTTGCGCTCCCGTCACATGTCGCAACTCGCCCGCCATCTCCTCCTGTGGAGTCAGACGCGGCTCAGATCGCTGCGGGCCGTTCACATTCCAGGGGAACTGAATCGTGCAGCCGATGCGCTTTCACGACAGCTCACATGTCCCGAAGAATGGCAACTCCACCCGCAGGTGGTCCAGCTAATTTGGAGTTGATTCGGAGAAGCTCAGGTGGACCTGTTCGCCTCCCCGGAATCCTCCCACTGCCAGCTGTTTTATGCTCTGTCCGAGGCCCCCCTCGGCAGGGATGCGCTGTCACACAGCTGGCCCCGGGGAGTCACCAAGTACGCCTTTCCCCCAGTGAGCCTCGTTGCACAGACTCTGTGCAAGATCAGGGAGGACGAGGAGCAGGTCTTGCTGGTTTGCGCCTTACTGGCCCACCCGGACCTGGTTTGCTGACCTTATGCTCCTCGCGACAGCCCCTGGAAGATTCCCCTGAGGAAGGACCTTCTTTCTCAAGGGATGGGCACAATCTGGCACCCGTGTCCCGACCTCTGGAACCTCCATGTGTGGCTTCTGGACGGGACTCAGCAGACCTCAGTGGCCTTCCCCAGGCCGTGATTGATACCATCACTCAGGTTAGGGCCCCCTCTACCAGGCAGGCCTATGCCCTGAAGTGGGGTCTGTTCGCTGATTGGTGTTCCTCCCGCCGGGAGAACCCACAGAGATGCTCGGTCGGTGTGGTGCTCTCCTTTCTTCAAGATAATTTGGAGCGGAGGCTGTCCCCCTCCACTTTAAAAGTGTACGTGGCGTCCTGTCCCTCGGGAAGCACCACCTGTTCGTCAGGTTCCTGAGAGGTGCTAGGAGGCTAAATCCCCCTCGCTCGCACCTCATCCCCTCTTGGGACCTCTCCGTTGTGCTATTAGGCCTTCGGAGGGCCCCCTTTGAGCCGCTTGCATCAGTCAAGCTGAAATATCTGTCTTTAAAGACATCGCTCCTGATCGCGCTCACGTCTATCAAGAGGGTGGGGGACCTGCACGCCTTCTCTGTCAGCGAGTCGTGCCTTGAGTTCGGTCCGGCTGATACTCATGTGACCTTGAGACCCCGGTCTGGTTATGTGCCCAAGGTTCCCACCACTCCCTTTAGGGATCAGGTGGTGAGCCTGCAAGCTCTGCCCTTGGAGGAGGCAGACCCGGCCTTGTCGTTGCTGTGTCCCGTTCGTGCCCTGCGCACTTACGTGGACCGCACCCGGAGCTTCAACAGATGGGGGATTCTTTCTCCAAGCAGAGGGTACGAGCCCACTCCACTCGGAGTGTTGCCTCCTCCCATGTGTTGGCGCATGGCGCCTCTCTAGCAGACATATGTAGAGCTGCGGGCCGGAAAGGGGAGGAAGCCGGTTGAGCCGGTTGAGCCGGTTTCCTCCTGTGTGTTAGGTAACATCAAGTAATTTGCGAGTGGACGGCTCGGTGTCGGCCCCCATGGATCATAAACATGGATCATAAAATCTTCTGATCTACTGAAACTACACTTTCAGAAAAAAGGGTACAAGCTCTATTACATTTTTGCCCATTTAGAAATGTGCTCTTTTTGAAAAGGTACTGCACATAACAGCTTTTGTTCCTTTTTTCTAAGTGTAATACTGCTCAACTGCAGGGTACCTGTATGAGATCATCGTGCACATGATGTGTATAATATTTTACATTTTCATACTGTACATATTACTGTTTGATTGAGACATTAAATAATGCATTAATGAGTTTATTATTTTGAAAAAAAGTGGCTTCCCTGTAGAGCAAAAGTCAACGGTTTCATGTGAGCATAAAAAAAAAAAAATCCTTGCAACGACATGCTGATCACACAGCTTGACACCTCAGACACACTCACACCCACACACTATTAACACCTCGGACACACTCACACAGTACACGCTGTACACAAACAAAATATTGACACCTCAGACTCTTACTTGCACAGATGGACACTCAAATAGACACTATTGACACGCACTAACAAATGGACCTCAAATGCGAACATCGAGCAGTAGACACATTCTCATGCACAAGCTGTTTTTTTTCTGCCCAACAGATCAAACCACAGTTCTGTATAGAAGTAAATAATGGATACCACAGCAGAGTTCACTTTGTCACCTTTTGATAGATTGTTTGCATCAATGTTTTGCAAACATGAAAAAGCTGCAATGCAAATTAGGGCCTTTTGAGGCCGAGCACATCTGCCAATCCGATCAGCGATACCAATCTTTTTAAAGCCTCCTATTAATCATGTAGAATTATTTATACTCAAATCAGGATTTATGCACTGCTAGACCGCAACCGTGTGGGTTTTTTAAATTTCTTTACAAGTTATTAAATGAAGAAATATGAATTGTACCTCACTTTCAGCATTATAATTGTTTTATCCACGCCGAAAAAAAACTACGATGGTGCCGCTGCATGTCGTAGTGTCATACCCCTGTGGACTGTTTTGTTGGTTTCACCCTCTGTGCCCTTATTTGTTCTTTCCTGTTCCGTTTCTTGTTATGTCGTCATTGGTTAATTACTCTCACCTGTCTTTGTCCCATTAGCTGTTCTATATAAGTTTGATTCAGCTCCTTGTTTTGTTTGTCTGTTCTTAATGTTAGTTAAAGTTAAGTTGACATGTGTTTTCCCTGCTGTTTCTGTTCCCCTGTTAGATTTTATTTTTAAAGCACGTTTGTATTTCCTCATCCCTATGGCTCCTTCCTGCACACAACCTTGACAGTACCAAACCTCTCAAGGCAGGCGCGTCATCAGCCTTAGATCAGTTTATGAGATTGGCCTTTTTATAGACCGCCGGTCAAACATCCCAAAGGGATTATCGGCCGATCAATCGGAGCACCCCTAATGCAAATGCTCATCCATAGACTCAAAAGTCATTGCAGGAGGTTGCCAATGAAAATTTTATACTCGGGTATAAAAGAATAGGTCTAAATTCTGCAATTCACTATTCTTGTGCATAAATGTAACAATGCAAAATGGTGCTTTCTCACAGCTAGTGTTAAGTTGCACTACTTATTATGCTGTTTTATTATGCATCATTATATATTCAGTGGCATAACATGGTCTTAAAATGGCAATAATATCAAAATTATTTATAGGACAATACATTGCAATACATTACAAAAAGTAGCTATTGTGACAGGACTAACTGGCAAACAAACAAATGAATAAATAACTCTGGTAAATCATAATAAAACAAAACTGACATGCAGAGTCAAAATTATGAGGTTAATACTTGAGTCATATTATGATCAAAATTGTTGCATAATTGATATTTTCAACTTTTTAGTTTATACTTTTGACTTTTTAATTGCATCATTTCAATTTAGTATGTCATAATTTCTGAATTTGTCATAATTCACCTGAGCATGCTTTGTTTTTTTCTTGTGTAGTGGAAATGGACTTTATTATCTAGACAAAATTATATATATATATATATATATATATATATATATATTGTATATCTCTTAATCAAGCATATTATTATTATTATTATTATTATTATTATTATATTATATATCTCTTAATCAAGCACGTCACACACACACACACACACACACACGGAGGAGATGAGAGGTGAGTGACAAACCAAACCAGAGTTTATTAAACAGATGGATGAACACACAGAGGTTACGACAAATGGTAAATGATATATCTTAGCTGACAGTCCTTGTGAGAATGTTAAGGTGATAGTCCAGTTTGGTAAGCCACGTTGGATCCAGAGAGCACAGGAGAGTTCGACAGAGATAATCTGCATGAGGTCAGGAGCTGTCGTCAAAGGGTGCAAACAGTAGACCCGACAAGAGATGAATGGCTGAGAGTCCTTTAAATAGGGTGTGGCTGATTGGGATCAGGTGCAAGTGATTAGAATTCAGGTGAAGGTGGCTGTGGTGAATGCCTGACAGCACAAAATTGTGGGAAAATTTCATTTGTATTTGCTCTTATATTACTGAGATACTTCTATAAAGATTAATGTTGATTATATACCTAGTTCACCCAAAAAAGCCAAATTATGCCATTTAATCTCCCTGTCATTCCATCCCATAATTGTTCATCTTCATGACATGAATATAGATAGTTTTACTAAAAAAATGAGAGATTTCTTTTCCTTTTTTTGAAAGTCTATTAACCCAAAGCTCTGACACTTCAAAACGTTCCTAAAGTAATCATAAAATAAATCCATATGAATAAGCAGTTTAATCCAAAGGCACTTTTCTACTTTTGGGCCAAATGGTTGGAGAATAGTAAGGAGCAGTTTCAGGTATATTTCTACTTGAACTTGGTTAGGCATGGGCTGATTACAAACCATTCTTGATTTGGAACTCTTAACAAAACGCTGAACTGTGCTCTAGAATTCCTGTAAGGACAATACCATTAGCGATTGGTCATTTGTCTGTTGCATAACCCTCAGTTTCTCTGTAGCTGGCCAAGCATGCTATTTGAGCAAAGTGCAGTAAACACAAATTAACAGTAAAATTAGAAGAAATATTTCATCCTTAATAACATGGACGCTATTTACATCTGATACCATATCTTAACTCCTGCATTACCAAGGCAACAACATTTGTGTTGCATTCCAAAGAGCTCTGTTAACAGGCCAAAAGTGAAAAATGAAACAATATCTGTATCGTGTTCTGAAAATAAACAAAAGTCACTGGTCAGTAAATGATAACAAATTTCAATTGTGGGTGAACTACTACATAGGCAGGACAAATAACACTGACAACTAATCATCCACATTTCCCTACTTAATACTGGTTTTATACAGATGTCTGATGTTGATACAATCTGGGCACAAATATCTGTTGGGTTGCTGACCATCATCGAAGATGATGTATTTCTCCAAATCTTCTCTGCCTTGACCCTGTGTCATCATTGTTCAGGGTAGTACTGCAAAAAAACAATCTCCAGAATCTACATTTGGTACATTTGGATTACTGCTACATTTGGATTACCCTAATACCACAAAAAACACTTGGAGGTTCATTCAAAGTGTGATGCTTGACTTTGGACAGAAGAAAACTCTAAAACTAAAGTGACTTTTTGAGCTTTAATTACATAAATCATTGGCAACATGTGCAGCCAACCCAGTGCCATACTGAAACTCATCATCCTACTGCTACCTCCACTTTTTACAGGAAGCTAATAAGATTGTTGTTGATTTGTATTTAAAACTGCACTGAAAAACATTTTAAAAAATACATTACCTTTAACTTTGATTTGTCTTCCTTAAATGTGTGTGTAGTTTTATGTCATACACTCTAAAAAACGCTGGGTTGTTTTTTCAATCCAAATGCTGGGTTGAGACCGCTGGGTAAAAAAGTTGGGTTAATTTAACCCAATTTTGGGTTAAAACTGGTCTTAATTTATAACCCAGCGGTGCTGGGTTAGGAACGCGGACTCGAGAGAGAGCAGGCACGTCGTGTCCACCGTACGTCAAAAAGTGCGAGAAGCGGCCATTTTCTCAGCGTCTGCAGATGGAAGCGAGTGAAGGACGATTTTCGGTAAGTAAAGATTAAAAAAATGTAAAGTCATCATTCATTATGTGTGCCCACGCCGGGAGTTAACGGCACAGAAGACCGCGAGTGAGAGGAGACGATTGGCTCGGCTTCTTCAGAAGAGACAGAAAGACGGTATAAGGCAAGTAATGGTCATAATTCCATATAATATCAGCTTTTTTTGACTATTAGTAAAAGAATGGTTGCATGTTTTAGAGATTGAAAGCCAGAGACATATGAGAGCTTAATTCTTTCAGGATTAATGCGAGTTATTTTTAGAAAATACATGTTTCTGTTGTCTTCTGCCTGTTTACTTCACATTTTGATACAACAACAGTATGATGACTTGTTCACATTTTATTTAAACCATTGATGTCTGTTTTTTGCAGAACTCAAACCAGCTTTGGGGCTAACACCACAGACACCTACTTGTGTGAGGAGGCGATTTTCTGAGCTTTAGAAAAGAGGGAAAGGCGATTTAAGGCAAGTAAAGGTAATAATTTAATGTTATCTTTTATTTGATTTATTTATTTATTTGTCTAAGAGTAAAAATATGTTTTATGTAGATGTTCAAAGCCAGAGACAGGATAGATTCATTGTTTTTTGATTGATATGAGCTATTTGTAGAAAATAAATGTTTCCATTGTCTTCTGCCTGTTTACTTAATATTTTGATGCAAAAATAGTATGATTACTTGTTCACATTTTAATTAAATAATTGATGTGCATATTTTTCATTGCAGAACTCAAACCAGCTCTGGAGTTAACGGCACGGAAGGCCGCGTGAGAGAGGAGGCGATCTCCTCAGCTTCTTCAGAAGAGAGGGAAAGACCGTATAAGGCAAGTAAAGGTCATAATGTCATAATTCCATATTATATATTTTTTTGACTAGTAGTAAAAGAATGTTTACTTTTTTGTAGATGTTGAAAGCCGGAGACGTAGGAGAGCTTCATTCTTTCAGGATTGATGTGAGTTATTTTTGAAAATACATGTTTCTGTTGTCTCCTGTTTTTTTGCTTCACATTTTGAACAGTATGATGACTTGTTCACATTTTATTTAAACCATTGGTGTCCGTGTTTTTCATTGCAGAACTCAAACCAACTTTGGAGTTAACAACACAGAAGCCTACTTGTGTGAGGAGGTGATCTTCTCAGCTGCTTCATAAGAGAGGGAAAGGCGGTTTAAGGCAAGTAAAGGTCATAATGTCATGTTATCAGTTTTTTTTTTTGTCTAAGAGTAAAAAAACATTTTATGTAGGTGAGCCAAAGACATAGGTGAGCGCTTAATTCTTTTGAGATTGATGCAGTTTATTTGTAGAAAATACATGTTTCTGTTGTCTCCTGCTTGTTTACTTAACATTTTGAACAGTATGATGACTTGTTCACATTTTAATTAAACTACTGATGTCTGTGTTTTTAATTGCAGAACCTAAACCAACTTTGGAGTTAATGACACAGAATCCTGCTTGTGTGAGGAGGTGATATTCTCAGCTCGTTCATAAGAGAGGGAAAGGTGGTTTAAGGTAAGTAAAGGTCATAATTTTTTTTTTTGTTTGTTTGTTTGACTAAGTGTAAAATAATGTTTTATGTAGAGGTTAAAAGGCCAGAGACATAAGAGAGCTTCATTCTTTTAAGATTGATGGGAATTATGTTTTAGAAAATAAATGTTACCGATGTCTGCTATTGTAGTATTCTAAAGCACTGTGGTAGACAAAGACAATAAACAACCACACAATATGGTTGAAATTATAAAACAGTCTAGTTACCCATCCTTACAGAATTGGATGCACTTCTGTTTGAAAATGGTTATATTTGAACTAAATGTTTTCTTTTTTAAATGTTTTTCTCTTTTAGGCCACTGATGAAGAGCAGGTGGTGACTGGGATGAATGCTGGACAAAGAGGAGAAATGATCTTCCCCCAAACTGATGCAACAGTGGTTTTAAAGGAGGAGGCCACCCTGGATAATGTCAAAGATGTTGCACGCCTTTGCTGAGCTGATGGGACTTCATGACTACATCAATTATCTTAAAGAGATAATGAAAATTGGCAGCCATGCATTTTCTGTATGCAATCATGGACTATGAAACAAACCGAAAGTGTATAGTCTAAAAACAAAATGTCAAATGCTTGTTCTGTGTTGTTCAGTAGAAATGGAGTTCACATTCATTCATACACATGCTCACAATACTTCACACATTTGCTTGTGTTAAATGTTATAATGTCAGTGTTAATGTTGTGGTTTTATTTTTAGTTTGTGTTTAAAAAAAAAAGAAAAGAAAGAAACTATTAACTAATTGTACAATTATTGTAAAGTAGTGTTTTTGTACACTAGTTTTATACAATATACAGAATTTACCAGACAAAATAGTCAGCAGATGTTCAGTGCTTCATTTATAAACTCTGTACCTGCTAATGCCATACTTTTTCTGCATTTCTTTTCACATGCATGTTACTTTTGAATGTTTTCTCTTGTTGTAGTTTTTAATAAACATTTATATTTTGATAGTCATTCTGTGTGTGTTAAAGTGATTTTATAATGATCAAGATTTGTAGATTTAATGCCTAGCTCAATTTTGGGTTCATTTTAGCCTAGCAGTGTAGTAATTTTAAACCATAAAAAAAGCAACCCAGCATGCTGGGTCAATAATTCAACCCAACTTGCTGGGTCAAAACAACCCAGCGCTGGGTAAAAAAGGGACGAACCCAGCGCTGGGTTGTTTTGACCCAGCAAGTTGGGTTGAATTATTGGGTTGCCAAAATAACCCAAATTGGGTTGTTTTTAATCCAGCATTTTTTAGAGTGTATGAATGCAATATTATTTTCATTAATTTGTAATGGATTTTCAAAGCACTTAAGTTACTGGACTAGTAATTTAGGAGCTTAGTTGTATTTACTTGAACAGAACTCTAATTTACTTGCTAAAACCATGCAAACCAATTGTGTTAAACCAAGTAAGCATTACTCTATAGCACCAGAGTAACGCTTGGTTTAAGGCAATCGATTTGCTTGGAAAGGAGAGCTTTGGAATGGAGGAAAAATCGGCACGCCTAGCGTTTTCCACACGTTTTTATACGCGATATGTGAACGGCCCCTAATACTGCTTAAAATGAACCTGTGTCTGTCTGCGCCATTCAAAACCAAAGTGCACCTTTTCATTTTATTCATTTTTACCTAATTTGATACCTAAAAAAAAAAAAAAATGCAACAATAAGCCTGCAAAGCTGTTGTTGTTCCATCTTGACAGATGACAGCTGAGCGAAATCCTGGAAAAAAACGTGGAACTTTGACCAATGAGAGGACCGTTTACTCGATCATGACTTGTAGTAACACATTTGGTCCTTTTAGAAAAATTTGCTGTGTGAAAGCGAACGGTACCATGAATAAAAAGCAACATTGTAATAATTTTAACCCTGTTTCGGAACAAAGCAATCGATCTACAGGTGTGAAAGCACCCTTAGAGTAAAGATTTAAACTTGTGGTGTTGAATTTTAGAAGATTAACACTAGCTAGTGTAAACAGCGCCCGCTGGCCAGTGTAAATACGGCCCAGTATCCTTATTAGTCACATCCGGGACATTTGCCCGTGTTCGCGCCTCACCCATTTGAAATATTTTTCACAGATGCCATTTTCTTTCCTCGGGATGCGGAGCATATGAGGACGGGAAACAACAAAATAAAGCGTTTAATCTTACGCACAAAATGTGTTTTGTAATATAATTTTGTTTTATAACGATAATAATGTGCTGTATGCGGCTAAACTTTTCTCAAAGACATTTTTTTTTCCACTCGTGATGCGGAACAGACAAGAGTGCTGTGCAATTATGCCTAAACCTTTTCTCAGAGAGATTATTTCCTTTCACTCGCGATGCGGAGCAGACAGGGCAGTTGGTTTTATTAAGGAAACACCGAAAGTAAGTGTTTTACCTCAATTGCGATATGTGTTTTATAAGATAATATTACTTTATGACGATATTTATAACGTTATGCAGTGCGTGCCTAAACAAGCCTAAACCTTTGTCACAGATTTGAATTGTATACATAGCAATATGAATAAAATACATAGCAAGTGATTACTTGCTATGTATTTTATAGCTGTATGCGCCTAAACCAACATAAACGTTTCTCACAGATCTCAATTACTATGCAGTGTTGACGTAGAGGTCGTTTTTAACAGGGAAAGTAAGTGTTTTATCTAATTTAAAATATGTATTTTATAACGTTATATTGATTTATAGTGAAATTTATGTGTATTTATGTGTATTTATGTATTTAAACATTTTCTCAGAGCGACATTTTCTTTCACTCACTATGCGGAGCAGACAGGGAAGTTGGTTTTATCAAGGAAAACGCAGAAAGTAAGTGTTTTACCTCATTTACATTATGTATAATATTATTTTATGATGATATTAATATGTTGTGTGCACCTAAACGTTTCTCACAGATTTGACTTGCGATGCAGTGCTGACGGAGAACGCTTTTAACAAGGAAAAATAAGGAGTAAGTGTTTTACCTCATTTAAAATATGTATTTTATAACGTCGTATTGATTTATAGTGATATTTATGTAATGTGCTCTCCTGAACTTTTTCTCAGAGAGATATTTTCTTTTAATCACGATGCGATGCAGACGGGAAAGTTGGTTTTATCAAGGAAAATGGCAAAAGTAAGTGTTTTACTTCATTTACATTATGTGTAATATTACTTTATGATGATATTAATATGTTGTGTGCACCTAAACATTTCTCATAGATCTGAATTGCTGTGCAGTGCTGAGGTGGAGGTCGCTTTTAATGGGGAAACACTAGAAGTAAGTGTTTTATCTCATTTAAAATATGTATTGAAGTACGTGTTTTACTTCATTTACATTATGTGTAATATTACTTTATGATGATATTTATATAATGTGCACTTGATTGTTTAGTGTTACTTCACCCAAAAATAATTTATTTATTGATTCTGATTTATTTACTCATCATCAAGTTGATCCAAACCTGAATGAGATTCTTTCTTTTGCTGAACACAAAAAAAGGCATTGTGAAGAATGTATGTAACCATGATTGCTGTCCGCTTACTTCCACGGTAGGAACATACTAAGGAAGTAAGGGGAGCCCCAAAACTGTTTGGTTACAAACATTCTTCAGAATATCATCCTTTGTCAGCAGAAGAAAGAAGCTCATACAGGTTTGGACCAACATGATGGTGAGTAAATAATTACATAATTTTCATTTTTGAGGGAACTGTCCCTTTAAATACATTTTAAATAAATGTGTTAATATTGTTGTTTTGTAGCTGCAATGATCAGTTAATTAAAAGTTTTTGAAACATTACCCTTATTGTGTTTTTGTCATTTATATTAGTTTTTAGTTCACATATTTGTAACTTATATTTAACATATTTAATTTACATATATTTTTATATATATGTTGTAAATACAAAGCTAAACATTGTTGCCCATATATGAACATGTATTATATATACATCTATGTTCCATATATGTGTGTATATGGGAAAATATTTGGCAAATATTTGAAAGTGGCCATTTTTGTAATATTTTTAAATATATGTACAAATATCTGACATATATTTTGTATATCTGTGTAATCCATACATGGACATATATATTATATATGTGTTTTACATATATTGCCATATATCAGATTTGCGTACGTTTCAGTGTCAGAGCTTGGCTAACGTTATACAGGAGTTTGGGGAAAGTGCCATGCGGTAATCGCCTTATTCTTAATTTTAAGGAGTTTGACATCAGCATTGAGCTCGTTTATGACTCAGCCGTGTCTCTGTCATGAATCTTGAAAGGGAAACACTGAAACACTTTAGAATTAAAGTGTGGATTCATTAATATGTGCTTTATAAGTACTAATAAACAGTCAATATGCTAGAAATATGCATGCTAATTGTCACAAATCTGGCCGGTGTCCTGCGGTCCGCTCACCGCCAGATGTCGTTCTCACCCTGTCACTACACACAGACTGTTGCTTTGCACCCCGGACTACTACTCCCATCACCCATCGCGCCGATTGCGTTGCCTCCTGTAGCCAATCAGGCGCGCTATAAAAGCCCCGGACTTTCCCCATGCAAGCCACGGAGTATTGTTGTTGTGTTTCTATTGTTAGCGTTCCCTAGTTTTCTTGTTCCTAGTTCCCTGTGTTTAGTTCCCTCGCCTGGCTCCCCCGTTTTCGACTGTTTGCCGCCTGCCTATTGGACTCTTGCTCGTTTGCTTGGATTATTCTCTTCGTCTTGCCTGTGAAATACCTGTTTGCTCCTGTTTTGACCCTGTCTGTACGACCATGTATCTGTCTCGTCCCTTTAATAAAAGCTCGCACATGGATCCGCTCGCCTCTCGCCTCACTCACTCCGTAACACTAATAAGCAAGTGCATTTTTGCACTGTTGTAACGTTGTAAAGTAAATAAATGGTTGTTTTGAGATGTCTGTTTACTGTTTCATTATATTATTGTAGAAAAATTTAGAAATATGTAAATACAAATTGAATACATCTTTAAAATACAAAAAATATGGCTTATTTTACGAAATTACAACTGTATGTTGTAAATTAAAAAAAAAAAAAACAATGAGTTGCCAATTGAAAAAATTGAGTTGCCATTACTTAAGAGTTCAAGTTGGAAACATGTAAAGTCTTATAGAACAAACAAGAATAAAATAAGTTCAAAATATGTAAAAGTCTGATGCAAATAGTTGCCTCAATTTTATTGAGTAAAATGGGCACAGCATTTTTTACAGTGTAATCCATTATTAAAATCAAAAGTTGTTTGTTAACGTTAGCACTGTGAACTAACAATGAACAACTGTGCTTTTTATTACCTACATTAACAAAGATTATGTTTGTATGTTTGTATGTTCATGTTAGTTAATATATTAAGTAATGTTAACAAATGACACCTTATTGTAAAGTGTTACCAACTATACAAATACTCAACAAATTAACAATCAATTGTCTTACCGATTTCGGTGTGTTTCCTCTGTAGAATGTCGTCTTGGCATAAGTGATCTCTACTTCACAAGTCTCAACTGTTTTAACAATAATAGATTCATTAAAACCCATAAAACTCAGTCTTAATTAGATCTGGTTCTTCACAGCCTGTGTGTCGACTCAAAATTCATAACTTTTTGCCAGCATGGTCTGAAGATGATCTGAGCCAATTTAGGTGAAAATCAGACAAACTGTCTAGGATGAGTTAGAAAAAAGTAGATTTTACGAACAAAAATTTATAGAAAAAAAAAAAAAAACAACTTACATTTAAAGTTGGAGCCAAGCATTCAGAGGAAAAAAGAATTTTGATTCTGTGCCTTACGGTTCAAAAGTTCTTAGCATAAAATTACTGAAATTTTGGACAGATGGTGGCTCCAGAGAGTGTGAGTCAGAGACTCCAAACTTGCTATGGTCAATGATGGGACTGTCCCCTATGAGTGTGCCAAATTTCACAACTTCCCCGCAGTCGGTTCTATGGGCTGCCATAGACTCAAGAGTGGAAGAAGAATAATAAGAACACCAACGGATACAGTAGGTGCCATCGCACCTTCGGTGCTTGGCCCCTGATAAAGAGGGCCCTATGAAATCTGTTTTATTTTTTTCCCAAATTCTATTTTAATTTTTCTAGACTATTTAAATGGTTACATTTAAGGCTCTGTGAAATATATTTTATTATTTTTCCATTAATTTTCTGGATTCTATTTTAATTGTTTCATTACATTTTAATGATCAAAAGCATGTCTAATGAATTTATAAAGGATAATTAGATTTGATAAAGAATTAATTTATTATAGGTTATTTATTTTTTTAATATTTTTTTTTTTTTATTTTATTATTATTATTATTATTATTTTTTCAGAAATACTGTGTTGTGTTTTTACAATTTTCTAGTAAATAATTTCTGGTGAATATTTTTTTCTGATAAATATTCCTTAAACATTGTTTTAATAATATGTGTATTATTAGTAGTAGTATTATCTTTACATTAAGTAATATCAATATATTTCTCACTGTCAAGTTAAACCGAACTTTTATTTTGACGGGTTGCTGTGAAGACCTTTAGGGTCTTTATTATATGATGATCATTTTCCGCAAAAAAAACGGTAAATGCTCATGAAGTGACTTTCAGAGCAGTTCTAGAGATTATGTTGTTATTAAAATGCTTTCTTAAAGTATATAATAATAATTTCAATAATTTAAATTAAATAAAAATAGGGCTATCAGTTGACTAAAATGTTTAAAACATATTTTTAAAGAATTATTTATTTTTTTACTTGTTTAAAAGGAGAAGATAATACTTGCCTTCTGCATCAGTTTTTCTATATTTCCTGCAGATGCTGAAGATCACGATTGCAGCTACAATCAACAGCAGAGATTCAGCAGCAGCAGAGATCAACACTATCAGAGAGACTGAATCTGGAGGATATAAATGACAGCAAAAGAGATGTAATGTAAGTGATTGAATCAGTCTGATCTACAACATAAAATCAGCTTAGTAAACACATATTGACATTGTCGTACCTGCACATGTTTGACAGAGTTTGCTGATGTTCAGATGTGTGGTCTGGTTGCTGATGGGATTGTTGATCACACAGCTGTAGGTGTTTTTATCCTGATATTCCACCTCCAGAGGTAGAGAGAGACTGATGCTGAGATCAGACACACTGATGCTGGACAATAAACTGTTTCCTTTGTACCAGGAGAGACTCACATCACTCACATTCACCACTGAACACAACAATGAACAAGATGATGATGATGATGGTGATGATGAAGAACATTGTGAAGAGTTACTGCTGATGACAGGAACAGGCAGATGAGCTGAAAACATGACAGGATAATGAACACAACAATTAATTTATTTTCAGCGTTGTGAATTGTAGTCTGTGAAATAAATTTTGCATTTAATGTGAGTGTTTAATGTGTTGACAGTCACTAAATATGTTTGTCATCTCAAAATATAAAATTAATAAACACTTTCTGTGCAAATATAATATGTGAAAATTTCAACAAATGATCTCTACTCACCATAAACATAAAGACTAAATGTTTTTGTTGACTCTTTCGCTCCAGTAATATCTAGTGTATAGAGTCCAGCATGATGAGTTGTGATGTTTGTGATGGTCAGAGATCCAGTTTGTTCATCCAGCTTCAGTCTCTCTCTGAATCTCACATTGGTATCATTATATCTGGAGTCTATTTGCTTACTTTTCCTTATTTTAGCTATGAGAGACTTTTCAGCTCCATATTTCCACCACATGTCATCTCCTTCACGTATTTCATTAACATTAGTTTTTAAAGTGACAGAATCTCCCTCCATCACTGACACTGACTCACCAAACACACCTGATGAATAGATTTTACACAGATTAAAGCCTCTTACTTTGGTTTACAGATCCTGAAATCAGTTTCATTTACAGCAGGAAAAAAAAAAAAGAGAAAAAAAAAAAGGTAAAATATCAACAGACTTCATAAATAGCTATTGTAGGCTGTAAACTGTTACCGTAATAGAGAGATTGTTAGAATCAAGCAGACAGATTTAAGCGCTGTTTAATGTATTAAACGCATATGTATATACAATGCATAATGCACAAATTTGTACACAATTTTTCTGTTCTGGACGTATACCACATATATGTATGTGTGTATGTATGTACCAAGAGCTCCTGAGAAACCACAACAAATTGCTTGTGTGTTTTTGCGTGCAGTTGGCAAATAAAACTACAATAAGTGAATAAAGAGTTTACATCAAAGTTTAGGCTAGGATCAAAATGACTACTGAAATGTAAGTGTACTCATATCAAACTTAAAATTTTGCTGCAAAATAATTATAAGATAAACCTTGATTTAATTTAGTTTTAAACTAAATCCCTATTGGTGTAACACAAACTTAGTCTTTAATTTATTGTAAAGTGTAAAGGACAATCAGTGTTTAAAGTTTCATAATTTGTTAAAAAATAAATGCATGATAATTACTGTCGGTTAAAAGTACAGTTTTAATTGTTCTGGATATTTTAAATATGTTTATGTTTTTCATATGTTTTTTTTTTTTTTTAAACAAATAAGACATATAGATCAAATTAATATAGATTATATAATATAGATATTAAAAAATGTTTGACAAAAAATATCCGATATTTAAAAGCAGCTCAACAGAAAGTTCACACTTTCTGACGTTTACATTCACTGCAGGGATTTCCATTATTTTCATAACCTCTTCCAGATCTGGAAATGTCAGTGTAAACTTCCTAACTGTAATCCCAACAGAAACGTGAATTTAAATATAGTAGATCTTGTATTATATTCATACAAAATTCATAATTATTTTGGTTCATAACAGGAAATTAAAATTACAGAATTTAACAGCTTTATTACTGAGAGAGAGAGAGAGAATAATAATAATAATAATAATAATGATAATTAATAATAAAACTTACCGGTCAGGCTCCAGCAGCACAAACAGAACAAGACAAACTTGTGAAACATTTTCTTCAGTGCTTCAGTGTGTGATCTAACACCACAACTGCTAAAGTGTTGTGTGAATTCTCCCCTGACAGCGTTTGACCCTCCTGATTCAACATCCTGTATTTGCATATGATCAGTGTTGAGCTTGTTACTCAAAAAATGTAATATATTACTCGTTACTTTTTGCTCATTTTAAAAGTAATATTATTACTTATTACTCCCAGCCAACAGTAATTAGTTACACTACTAGTTACTTTTCCATTACACCGCAACGAATTAGTAATTGCATAATTTTTGCAACCTGTGAATCCATGAAATTTAAGATAAATGAAGAGTACAACTTGATCAAACTGATGGCAAGCCACAATTTAATCTGCTTATTAGGAGAGAGATCCATGAACTGATCTAATGAGCTGATGATCTCAATCAGTTGTGTTAAATAAGGGAGACATGCAACATGTGCAGAGTAGGCGTCGCCCACGACTGGGATTGAGAGCCACTGCCATAAGGAGTTTTAATTCTGTAGGGGGCGCTGTTGACATAGGTCTAATAAATCAAAAGTAAAATACAGAAATAACATTTAGTCTGTGTTACTGATTAAATGGAGCAGTAATTGATATCATAAAATCGTGAGTATGTTTTGATTTAAAGGTTAGAAGCTATAGCTTACATCAATAAAAAAATAACATGTAAAACCATGATACTTGTAAATTAAATAATTTTATTCTGATTTATTCATTAATGTGTAATATGTTACATTTACTAACAAATTAGTAGTTCTGAAAGATTTTTACAACTCTTTTGCTTTAGACCATCTACTTATGTTAAATATTAAAATAAAATGTTACGGTTACCACTGCATTTTTCCGAAAAAATAAAATAAAATAAATGCAACAGTCAGTAAATAGTTTATTTATAGTTGTTTTATAGTACTAATTATTATTTATTATGTTTGTAAGGAGTAGGGTGGGTCCCACAGAGGAGCGCCGGAAGGATAAGAGGAGGAATGACAAGAGTAGAAGACGAGAGAGGACCAGGCCTGGACTTTAATTTGTGTTTTGCGTTTTACTTTTGTATTTGTTTATTTTATTATTAAAGTGTTTAAATGTTTGCTGGTTCCCACCTCCTCCTTCCCATTCTATGAACTGTGTTACAATGTTCTTGTTAAAACATTGTTAAAACAAACCAAAATTAAAAATGATTTGTTTATAATTTCCGCACAAGAAAGACTTGATGTTGTTTCCGAACAAAAGGAAATATATTGGTATTGGCTATCAGCCAAAATGACTTCAATTGAAATATCGGATATCAGCAAAAATCCAATATCGTACATCCCTAATAAAAATATTCTTAATTTGCAGGCCAGCAGCAGTGGTGGTGTTATGCTGTGGGCAATGTAGGGACATTTTAGACCCCAATACCCCAATAACACAATCCCTGACAGCTGTCAGGTGTCTGAACATCGTTGTGGAACATCGTTACTTTGCGTCTACATCAAGCAGGACAGATGTTGCACCAAAGTGTGGAGCATTCGTGGGCCGTGCCCACCTGTCCATCCTCTCCTCTCCTTGCAAACATGATAGATTTCAAAAGTGAAAGTGAAACCGGTAGAACAGCACACATAAGAAATTGACTGCACGCTTTTACGATCTTCAGCAACTGCTCGCAGCCCAAAGGTTATCCAGTGTGATTGCCCAGCAAACCCTTTGCAACCGACCTGTACTGTTTAATTCCAGGCCTTCCATCCATTTTACTGGCTCTTGAGGAAAAGGCCTTGATATTTCTTGAGCTTGCACACATGAGCCTCCTCCGTCCTTTTTTCCCAGGGTACTGTTAACACTGAGCACCACCTGCTTGGTATAAAACTGACTGGCATGCTGAGAGGACATGCTCAAAGTTGGCTTGTTTTCCACATAGCGTGCAGGTGGGGCTCTCTGCCATTCCCCAAATATGGAGGTTTAATGTAGTAGGCAGAACATTATAGACAGAACACATTAATAACTTTATCTGGTGTCCTTCCAGTCCAAATGTCCTGCCACATCAGGGTCCTTTCCTTTGTAAACCCACCTTGTCCAGCTGCCCTGTTTTTTTGTTTGTTTTTTGTTTGTTTTTTTTGTTTTCATGGCAACAGCCTTGACATTTCGGAGTTTCCTCCTCTGCCTTGTGAACCTCCACTGTACCATGCTGTGGGGTTCCTTTGGATCAGCTTTGTTCCAGCTCATTCTTGTGAAGCACCTCAGTCGGAGCCTGCCCTGAGCTACTGTCTCAAGGATGTAATAATAAATAAGGTAATTGTGACTTTTTTCACAATTTAGAGTTTTTTCTCGCAACTGTGAAAATCTTGCAATTTATACATATATATACATATATATATATATATATATATAAAGGAAGCATGGGGAGAATCTGTGAATTATTAATAATTTGCTGTATCGTAAGAATAACATGAATTCAAAAAGTAACTGTAGTCTAATTACAAATAGTTTATAATGCAATGTAATGTAATTACAAGTATTTCAATATTAGAATCTGTTTACAATCCAGATTACATCTAATCATTTACTACCCAGCTCCATATGCGACTGTGAGAACAGCAGCATCATGGCGCACCCTAGCGTGTAAAAGTAAGCTGTTGTTGGAGAAAGGTGATTTTTCTGCTTTGAACGTTAGAGAATGATGATGTCCCTATGCTGAATTTGCCCAATTTCCCATTAAACAGGAGTACAGAGAGCAGTGAAAGATGGTGGGATCAATATTTATTAGAGTTAGTAAATTTACATGCTAAAAATAGAAAATACATTTACATTTCTGAATGTTCTCAGGCATAGATCTATACAACTTAGGAGCTGTATAGATCTATGCCTGAGAACATTCAGAAATGTAAATGTATTTTCTATTTTTAGCATGTAAATTTACCAAAAAATAAATTAAATAAATAGAAATCAAGTTTAGTGTTTAAAAACAACAAAATACGCAATGGCTGGGTAAAATAAACAAATAAATAAAATAAAATCTCATTTAAAATTTCTCATTTTAATGAATATATGAATATATTTAATGAATATATTCATATATTCATTAAACACATACACAAGTACACAGAAGCTGCAACGATCAATAACGCCACTTTAAAAAGCGCCAAAACGGTATTTATTGCTTGAATTTCCAAATGAAATGGACAGAATTTGAAATCTGAGACTTTGTTTCATATCAAAAGTAATACAAAGCCTACAGAGCTCGGGAGTTTACGTCACTATGCATTCTGGGTAGGGATGTGCCAAACGAGGCTTTTGAAGCAGTGAGGCTTTTACAAAAAAGTGCGTTGATGCTTCGAAGCTTTTGATACAGTTCTCTACTACGCCATCTGCTGGTCAATAAAAATTCTTACACAAAATGTGTCATTTAGATGTTTTGTTCATTGGGGTGTTATTGTAAGGTTTATTTGTGAATTTTATAAGCATATATGTCATTAGCAAGGTGGCGTGTGTGTGCAGCGATAGAGTTTCCAAAATGTATTGTATTTTGCACAATACAATGACAAAGGCTCAATACGATTAAACTAACGTAATTTTTCATTGCACCATTTTTGTGTCTTTTTTACAATAGAACACAAACATGCACATTGTTAAAAAATTCACAAATACAAATGCAATTATTTAATTTTAATAATAATAATAATACATACATACATGCATGGTTCGCGGAACGTACCAAAAGAAGGGGGGGCCCGGGAAGGTGTGGAGGGGTCTATAAAGTCTGTAAGATTGTACATTTTACATGCTAGTCTACATTTTAATATTAAAAACAATATTAATAGTATAGCTATTAGTTAAACATGTTTTATTTAATTTTATAAAATAGTCCATTTATAAATGTCTAAAATGTTATAAATAAGTCCGGGCTTCTGGACAATTTTCACGTCATAGTTCAGACGCAGGCCGGGCCTCGGGTCTGTTTTAAGATTCTTCTTATTGTGATATTTTATACATACACCAATTATGGTGATGAAAACAAATTTCCGCGCTGGTGGAAACACCACGAGACTTTCGCTTTCACTTTCGAGACCGGCTCCGGAAGGGTTTAGTGTCTCAGCCAGCAGCAGCAAATCAGCGCAGCTGGAAGATCCGCGTTCAAGCGCACAATAGGCTGAAAATGCCACAAAGCACCAGCAAACGTAATTACAATGAATGTGTCAGGGGAAACAGAAAGGATATATTTTAATTATTTATCAACAAACCAGTGTTTTCTGACTCACCATCTCCTCTTTGGACGCGCCTAGCGTGACGTGTCAGTGAGGTAACGAAGCTTCGTTTTCAAAGATCACGTGACAGCCTCATTTCGAGCAATGCTTCGGAACACTGTTTCGGAACACTAGTGTGTCGAAAACTCGAAACGTGTGTCGACACTAGGTGTCGAGCTAACCATCCCTAGTGAAAGGGAGTGAAGAGAGATTGCGTCATCAGTACGGTTTGTAGTGCGAGAGTGATGGGGATTTACCGGGTGAAATGGAAAGATGGCCGCTTGTCCAACTGTTGCTTCCTGTGAGCGATGACTGGTGCTTTGCGGAGTCCTTCTTGACTCTTGATGCGTTGCACGTCAAGATCGTCGGATTTTCTTTATCTTTTTTTTTTTTTTCTTTTGCTATCCTGGGTTATTTTAGAATTGTCAGGATAAATCCTGGCTGGCGCCCGAACAACATCACTTTAAAAATTCACTTCTTCTTCTTTTTTTTCTTTCTTTTTTTTTTGCTTGGGCGGCCACCACCGTTACAAGCTTAAACCCGTGTGCATTAATTTAAATTATAGCTGCAATCAGCATTTATCAGGGGTCAAGTGCCTTTAAAGCAATGGCTGAAAAATAAAAGTAATGTTTTCTTTGACACCATTGAGAGAAAAGACCATTTACAGCCAACACAGGCAGTTTACAAAGTTGTTTTACTGCTTTTTAACAGTTATTGAGGTTGTGCCAGTAATCTAGGACTAATTCACAAAATTTTGCTTTTGAAATAATCTTGCTTAGAATGAGGAGTTCTACCATGTGGTATGAACATTGTGGGCATATGCTGAAAAATGTATGTGAGAGCATGTGAGAGGCAGGTGAGAAATGCCAAGGCACCCCCTGGTGGCAGGTTTTTTTTTCCTCAAAGGCCTCTAGGGGTGTGATTTAATTCAATCTGCCTCCTTGTCTGACAGCTGCTCAAAACATTGGCTGACGCAGCTGTGGTTTCCAAGATACACAAAAGTCATCAAAGGTAGTCTTGGCACCTTGGACAAATATTTATTATTATTATTATTGTTGTTGTTGTTGTTGTTATTGTTGTCTGGGAGGTATTTCACTCAGGCCCACACTCCTGTATAGTAGGTGGCGGTAATGCACCCTAACATTGGATGTCGACCGCCATTAAAACGACAAAGAAGAAGAAGAAGTGGAAACGACTCTCGTCCTCTAGTGGTCAAGTGATGTATTAGTTTAATTTCTGACAGTATGTATATCTGCTTTTTTCTATACATGTTTTAGGTTTACAATACAGAATCTTTGGGTGGAAACACATGCATTTGATACAGGATGTCATTTATGTAAAAGGAAACAACATTACTGCAGACCAACATACACAATATATGAATCACAACGGGTGCTAGTATTGGTGGTGTTGCGGGTGTTTTATAAACAACATAGATGGAAATTGTGTCAATATCATAGGCGTCCGCTACCGCAATAGTTGGCATCTTTTTGTCCTTTTTCTACTGATGAACGCAGGTGTATTTATCAGTGTGTCAAGTTTACTACACAGTTTCCGTCCTGTGTTGCAGACACGAACGATTACTCATACTGTTCCTGTTTGTTGCTGAGGGGTGCTGCTATTTAAAATGACCAGGCTTATGGTTTTCACCTGCTGGACCATGAATCTGGTGAAAAGTCCCTCAGGTGCACATCAAACGAGGGACCTGGACACATCTACAGACCAGAATATGACAGAGTCTATATTATATCAGACATGTGAGCTCTTTACCGCGGTCAAGTGAGCCGCCATCTGGTAGGGATGGGTAGCTCGACACCTAGTGTCGACACACTAGTGTTCCGAAACAGTGTACCGAAGCATTGCTCGAAATGAGGCTGTCACGTGATCTTTGAAAACGAAGCTTCGTTACCTCACTGACACGTCACGCTAGGCGCGTCCAAAGAGGAGATGGTGAGTCAGAAAACACTGGTTTGTTGATAAATAATTAAAATATATCCTTTCTGTTTCCCCTGACACATTCATTGTAATTACGTTTGCTGGTGCTTTGTGGCATTTTCAGCCTATTGTGCGCTTGAACGCGGATCTTCCAGCTGCGCTGATTTGCTGCTGCTGGCTGAGACACTAAACCCTTCCGGAGCCGGTCTCGAAAGTGAAAGCGAAAGTCTCGTGGTGTTTCCACCAGCGCGGAAATTTGTTTTCATCACCATAATTGGTGTATGTATAAAATATCACAATAAGAAGAATCTTAAAACAGACCCGAGGCCCGGCCTGCGTCTGAACTATGACGTGAAAATTGTCCAGAAGCCCGGACTTATTTATAACATTTTAGACATTTATAAATGGACTATTTTATAAAATTAAATAAAACATGTTTAACTAATAGCTATACTATTAATATTGTTTTTAATATTAAAATGTAGACTAGCATGTAAAATGTACAATCTTACAGACTTTATAGACCCCTCCACACCTTCCCGGGCCCCCCCTTCTTTTGGTACGTTCCGCGAACCATGCATGTATGTATGTATTATTATTATTATTAAAATTAAATAATTGCATTTGTATTTGTGAATTTTTTAACAATGTGCATGTTTGTGTTCTATTGTAAAAAAGACACAAAAATGGTGCAATGAAAAATTACGTTAGTTTAATCGTATTGAGCCTTTGTCATTGTATTGTGCAAAATACAATACATTTTGGAAACTCTATCGCTGCACACACACGCCACCTTGCTAATGACATATATGCTTATAAAATTCACAAATAAACCTTACAATAACACCCCAATGAACAAAACATCTAAATGACACATTTTGTGTAAGAATTTTTATTGACCAGCAGATGGCGTAGTAGAGAACTGTATCAAAAGCTTCGAAGCATCAACGCACTTTTTTGTAAAAGCCTCACTGCTTCAAAAGCCTCGTTTGGCACATCCCTACCTTTCACAATCGTCTTCCTTCACTTTTATATTACGTCCTTCCGCCGTTAATTGAAACACTCCACCCCAAATCACGCAAAGTGAAAGTGAAAGTAAAAAGAAAACAAACTAAACGATGTAGTGAGGCAAATGTGTTTTTTTTATTATTATTATATTTATTATTATTATTATTTTTAATTTGTAATTTTTTTTTTTTTTATTATATATTTTTTAAAATTGCCACAAGCTGTAGCTCTAGCATACAGAAAGATTATGTGTAATTTTAGACAGATGCATTACATTGTGACTGTGCCACAAATGCAATCAACAGGAACTGTCTCTGTAAAGATATGAACCAAATGGTCCATACATTTAGAATAACAAAGGAACAGCATTTCTCAGGAACTTCTTGTAGATTGCAGGATCTCCAGTGGGAGGTCCTGACAGTATTTGTTGTTTCTAGCCATTTGTTTTTAGGTATAAAGTTCTGACTTACAGACAGTCTTACTTTCCCTATGGGAGAAGCTATGGAGAACTTTGGAAAAACTAGGAAGAAGCTTCGAACCCTTACACGGGTTAAGATCTAGAAGATGGTTATGTTACATGACTTTCCTTAATAAACTCTTTTCCCCTGAACTTTGGTCAATCTTACTTATTTTGTGTATTTTATCTAATACATATGGCGAGCCATCCAAACCACTGCTCAGCCAAATACAGCAAAATCTAACAATTCATATAAAAATCTGTTATTCAAAGTTAGTTAACCAGTGTTTTCTGTTGAAAGTGGATGATTTAAGCGTTAGTGGTTAAATAATAAACCTTAGCAAAATAAATAAGCAGAGTGTTAGTTCTGTCAGGTCACTTTCAGTCAAGCTTGCATCTTCTGTCTCTCAGCTGATAAAGTTGTTTTCTTTTTCACTTAATGCAGTATTTGTGGAAGTGCAGTGAGGACTAATAGAACAAGACCAGCACATTAATGCTTCTTGTTGTGGAAAAGACATGAAACAGATGTTTCACTGTTCTGTTTCTGTCTGAATAAAGTATTATAGGCAAAGTATAAAAGGCAATAAAGCATAACTATAACTCTAACTACACATCAAGCACTCACTGTTCTGTTACCAATACTGTGTTGCTCACATTATTTCTCATAAATATATTTATACATTTTGGGATCGCTTTGTGAGTTTCCGGACATCTCATCTACCTCAAATAAATGTCTTTTGGATCAGGCGAGTTATCATCATCTTCCTCCTATAAGAAAACACATTCACAAAAGGGTAAAATGAATGAGGAGGTCTGATGTTTTAGTTAAACAAAAATAAACAAACTCAATGATCAAAAACCATTATTGTATGCATTTGTGACACAGTTCTTAACACAGTTTACAGATGCACTTAGGGCACTAAAGAGACATTTCTATTGACTGTGAAAAACACCAGTGTGAAGATGCTCTGTGTTTCTGATCAACTGTGTGAAGATGACATAAACCTGCTGCAGGAGTCATGAGAACTGCAGATGTGAACAGAGCAATAAACTGCAGTGTCTGTAATGTAAGACACCTAAGACAGAGCTACAGTGAGACAGAAGGACAGTTGATCATCATCCTTACAGTGCTAAACCACATGTGACCATATGAACCCTCATGTGTTCGAAAAATTGTCTTCACACAAGAAATATTTGATATTGACTCTCTTCCCTTAAAGGTCCCTTAAAGTCCACTTCCAGAACAAAAATTTACAGATAATGTACTCACCACCTTGTCATCCAACATGTTCATGTCTTTCTTTCTTCAGTCGTAAAAAAAATATTTAAAAAAATATTTTTTGAGCGAAACATTTCAGTATTTTTCTCCATTTAATGGACTGCTGCCCCAATTTAAAGTTTAAATGCGATCAAATGATCCCAAATGCGGTTGTAAATGGTCCCAATCGAGAAAGAAGGGTCTTATCTAGCGAAAATATCTATTTTCATTAAAAAAAAATAAAATAAAATACAATTTAAATAATTTTTAATCTCAAACACTCGTCTTGTCTTACTCTGCCTGAACTCTGTGTATTCTGGCTCAAGACAGTTAGGGTATGTCGGAAAACTCCAATCGTATTTTCTCCCTCAACTTCAAAAATCATTTCAAAATCATCCTACATTACTGCAGAAGTACTGACACAGTCTTTACAAAGTGAACACGCAAAGAAGATCAAACACCCTTAACAAAAAAGGTAAAACAGCGATATAGGAGGATTTTTGAAGTTGAGGGAGAACATGAGGCATAGCCTAACTGTCATGACCCGGAACAAAACAGTTCAGGCAGAGCGAGACGAGATGAACGTTTGACATTAAGAAGTATATAAATTGTATTATTTTTTATGAAAATAACTCATCATTTCACTAGATAAGACTCTTCTTCCTCGGCTGGGATCTTTTACAACCGCATTTGGGATTGTTTGAAGGCGCATTTAAACTACATTTTGAATGTTCAAACTCAGGGCACCATAGAAGTCCTCTATATATACAGGATGGGCCATTTATATGGATACACCTTAATAAAATGGGAATGGTTGGTGATATTAATGTCCTGTTTGTGGCACATTAGTATATGTGAGGGGGCAATCTTTTCAAGATGGGTGGTGACCATGGTGGCCATTTTGAAGTCGGCCATCTTGGATCCAACTTTTGTTTTTTCAATAGGAAGAGGGTCATGTGACACATCAAACTTATTGGGAATTTCACAAGAAAAACAATGGTGTGAACTTTATTCTTTCATGAGTTATTTACAAGTTTCTGACCACTTATAAAATGTGTTCAATGTGCTGCCCATTGTGTTGGATTGTCAATGCAACCCTCTTCTCCCACTCTTCACACACTGATAGCAACACTGCAGGAGAAATGCCAGCACAGGCTTCCAGTATCCGTAGTTTCAGGTGCTGCACATCTCGTATCTTCACACCATAGACAATTGACTTCAGATGACCCCAAAGATAAAAGTCTAAGGGGGTCAGATCGGGAGACCTTGGGGGCCATTCAACTGGCCCACGACGACCAATCCACTTTTCAGGAAACTGTTCATCTAGGAATGCTCGGACCTGACACCCATAATGTGGTGGTGCACCATCTTGCTGGAAAAACTCAGGAAACGTGCCAGCTTCAGTGCATAAAGAGGGAAACACATCATCATGTAGCAATTTCAAATATCCAGTGGCCTTGATGAAGAATGGCCCCACTATCTTGACCCAGATCGGTGCACAGAATTTGCAGAATGGGCAAAACAAAAATTGGAACAGGACCCTCAGTTCACGCAGAAGATTTTGTTCAGTGATGAGGCAAACTTTTATGTGAATGGTGAAGTTAACAAACAAAACCACCGCTATTGGTCTGACACTAACCCACATTGGATAGATCCCTCCAAGACTGTTGGAACAAAAAAAGTGATGGTATGGTGTGGTATATGGGGTACAAAGATAGTGGGGCCATTCTTCATCAATGGAAACCTCAAGTCTCCCGATCTGACCCCCTTAGACTTTTATCTTTGGGGTCATCTGAAGTCAATTGTCTATGGTGTGAAGATACAAGATGTGCAGCACCTGAAACTACGGATACTGGAAGCCTGTGCTGGCATTTCTCCTGCGGTGTTGCTATCAGTGTGTGAAGAGTGGGAGAAGAGGGTTGCATTGACAATCCAACACAATGGGCAGCACATTGAACACATTTTATAAGTGGTCAGAAACTTGTAAATAACTCATGAAAGAATAAAGTTCACACCATTGTTTTTCTTGTGAAATTCCCAATAAGTCTGATGTGTCACATGACCCTCTTCCTATTGAAAAAACAAAAGTTGGATCCAAGATGGCCGACTTCAAAATGGCCACCATGGTCACCACCCATCTTGAAAAGTTTGCCCCCTTACATATACTAATGTGCCACAAACAGGACGTTAATATCACCAACCATTCCCATTTTATTAAGGTGTATCCATATAAATGGCCCACCCTATATATATATATATATATATATAAAAAAAAACTGAAATGTTTTCCTTACAAAAAACATAATTTCTTTACAACTGAAGAAACTAAAGACATGAACATCTTGGATGACAAGGGGGTGTGTACATTATCTGTAAATTTTTGTTCTGGAAGTGGACTTCTCCTTTAATGTTCAAAATTTATTTCTAAACCTACAAATATCATCCTACATCACTTTGCGGAAGTGAACATGCAAAAAAGGTCAAACGCCCTTAACAAAAAAAAAAAGGTAAAACGGCGATGTAGGTCGATTTTAAAGTTGGAGGAGAAATTACCAATCACTTTGCTAGATAAGACCCTTCTTCCTTGGCTGGGATTGTTTAGAGCCCTTTGAAGCTGCATTTAAACTGCATTTTGGAAGTTCAAACCCGTGGACACTATAGAAGTCCACTATATGGAGATAATTCCCAAATGTTTTCCCCAAAAAACTATTTCCTTACGACCACAGAAAGAAAGGCATGAACATCTTGGATGACAATGGGGTGAGTACATTATCTGTATTTTTTTCTGGAAGTGAACTACTCTTTTAATACAATGTCTTAAACTGCATCAAATGGACATTTTCATTATTATAAACTTGAACTATTGTTATTTCAGTATCACATCTAGAATTCTTGAAACTGATCTATTGGTGTTTTCTAATAGGACAATTGCTCTGTAACAAAAGTTGCACTTTGTGTTGTCTTAGCTCATTTAGGAGTTCTTTTGTGTTTTTGATTGTTTTGACATTGTCTCAGTAGTAAATATCTGCTTCTGTGTTGTTACAATGTGTCTTGAAATCATATCATCTTATTGAAATCATAAAATGATATCTTGTTTAATCAGCTGTATGTAATACTTACAATATGTTATAATACTGTACGGCTCCTGCATTTACAGTAAACCACACCAGCAGCAACAGCAGCAACCAGCAGAACAACAACAACTACTCCTGCTACAGCAGCTGCAGACAAACCTGAATCTGGAACAGTTAAAGACAGACAGTCATTATTACTAGAGAGTGAATGATAATAAATCCAATATTTGACAATATCTTCAAATTATATTTACTGCTCGGGGTGTGTTCATAGTGTGTGTGTGTGTGCGCACTTAGATGGGTTAAATGCAAATGACATATTCCAAGTATGGTACACCACACCTGGCCACACATCACATTACTTTCACTTTCTACTTTAGTCATAAGTTGCATGATATTGTTTTAACTAATAAATGGCACATTTTGTATTTTCTTTGAGCAACCGCAGTCAAAACAACATCACAGCATGTTTAGCTCAACAGGAAGCAGCATGGCTTACAGATAAACTGGCTGAAATTATTCATTATTGCTTTAAACAGTCCACAAACCAACTCATAATGGGTTGTATTTTTATTTATTTATTTATTTATTTTGTTTGTTTTTTTTAATTCCTCAAAGGAAAATGCATTGAATGACTCAGTTACTCACCAGTCATAGAAACACTGAATCTCTTCACTCTGGTGATACTGAATGTGCTGCTGTTGATCTTGAGTTTATAATCTCCAGAGCAGGGGCGTAGCACCAAATTCTGGGCCCTATGCACAAGCAGTGGCCATGGGCCCCCGTAAGCTCGAGGTTCACAACTACCTACAACTAACCTTACTACTAATCTAAGAACTCTTATATGTATAACAAAAAAAGCCTTATTACACAACTTCTCTGAATTTCTGTTTTATTTGCAGAATGCTTAAAAGCTAACAGTAGATGCCACCAAATATAGCCTAACATTATAGGCCTGCATGAAAATTGAAACACTTTTTCATTTGGCTGAAGAGAACAGCTTTTTATCAAGGAGTATATTACATTAAAGAGGAGTTCATTTGTAGACTATTTGCTCTCACATTTTGGGCTCACCTTTCTTGGGAAAGAAGTCTGTTAGCAGTTGCTTTCCCTCATTTCTTTTTTTATCCCTATCTTGCCTCTCTTTTCTTTTCTGAGAACCAGATTTAGCTTTCTTAGACATCATCTTCCATAGCACAGTTATGCACTGCCGTCTGCCGCTTCAGCAGAATGAACGCTACTTCAAATGTGCCTAGTCAAAAAGCCCGGTGAAGGTGGACTAAACCATTTCGTGCAAGGGAGAGGGTGCCTGTCCTCAGACACTATATGTACTTGGACACCATTTAATACATCAATCAACTGATGCATTTACCCAAAATATTAGCATTTACATTAGTTAACAACATTTATTGTGATCTTAAAATTATATTTAAAGGAAAATAAAGTTTCACTCCTCAGGGGCCCTCCCCCTATTTAGGGCCCTGGTAATTTAGTCCCACTTTTCACCCAACTACGACACCCCTGCTCCAGAGTCTGTGTTTGTGATGTTTGTGATGGTCAGAGATCCAGTCTGATGATGCAGCTTCAGTCTGTTTCTGAATCTCTCAGCTCCTTCATTACACTGAACATCTGTACAGATAAAACTGAGATCTCCACTGATTTGAGCGATGCGAATGCTGCTGAAATACCACTTAATACTCGTGGTGTTTTCTTTCAATCTCAGTGTGTAGAGTGACTGAATCTCCCTCCATCACTGACACTGACACTCTGTCTGTATAAACACCAGACACACCTGAAGAAACAAACAACAATATATATTATGAGACTGTGTAGTGGGCCAATGTCCCTGTAGGAGCACGCAATAAAATGTTGTACATTTTAAAGTTAAATTCATCTGGTGCACTTTGAGTTTTCAAAATGAAGAGCTCCAACACAGGTTCAGTGTGCAAACTAAACAAAGAAAAAGCTGGTGAATTGACTTGTACTTGAGGTTTAAAGTAGACTCAATCCTCTTTTTAGTTGTGATATAGTGGCTCCGTCTAAATTACATTCACATTGGTGAATTTGGAAGCCAAACTAATTAAAATATAATAGTAAAAATAATTTTATAATTTATTCCTATGACAGTAATAGCCATATACTGTAAAACAGCTGCATAGTAAAATAAATGAAAATGAGTATTTCACAGGTGTATTATTCAACCTTATTCTACAGTAGGAAAATTACAATACTTTTGTTTAATTTCTATACTTGCAAGTACACTTACTTACTTATACTTGCACTAACATCGATGGGGGGATAACCAGCCTCGCTCCACCCTCAATACCATAACTGAGGTGAGTCCCTTGAGCAAGTCACCAATTCCCCAACTGCTCTCTGGGCGCCACAGCAATAGCAATATGGCTGCCCACTGCTCCAGGTGTGTGTTCACGGTGTGTGTGTGTGTGTGCATGTTTGTTCACTACTCACTACTGTGTGTGTGTGCACGTGAATGGGTTAAATGCAGAGCACAAATTCCGAGTATGGGTCACCATACTTGGCCACACGTCACATCCTTTCCTTTTTCCTTCCTGGAACCATTGCCTACAGTCATCACAGGAAATCTGTAAAAATAATAATAGTAAAAAAGAATGTTACCAGCATTGTCAGCAATTGTTCTAGTCTATTCATTAATATCCCACACCAATGTAATAAATAAATAAATAAATAAACTTTCAATTACAGATTTTCATAGACACATAGTAAATACTACATAGATGAGTCCCTACGAAAAAAAAATAATAATAATAAGAGAATTATTTTCTCTATTTTCTCTTATTTTACACAACATACAGACATTACTGTATTCTTTTTCTTTGGATAGATTATTAACAGCCTATGTGGACAGGGCAGCTGTGGCCTAATGGTTAGGGAGTTGGGCTTGTAATCGAAAGGTTGCGGGTTTGAAGGTGGGGGGGAGTGAATAACCAGCGCTCGCTCCACCCTCAATACCATAACTGAGGTGAGTCCCTTGAGCAAGTCACCGATTCCCCAACTGCTCCCTGGGCGCTGCAGCAATAGCAATATGGCTGCCCACTGCTCCAGGTGTGTGTTCACGGTGTGTTTGTGCATGTTTGTTCACTACTCACTACTTTGTGTGTGTGCACGTGGATGGGTTAAATGCAGAGCACAAATTCCGAGTATTGGTTTGCCACACGCCACGTCCTTTCCTTTTTCCTTCCTGGAACCATTGCCTACAGTCATCACAGGAAATCTGTAAAAATAATAATAGTAAAAAAGAATGTTACCAGCATTGTCAGCAATTGTTCTAGTCTATTCATTAATATCCCACACCAATGTAATAAATAAATAAATAAATAAAGCAAAGATGTTCTGAAGGCCCAATGCAAGAAATAGGCCCATTTAAAATGACATTAAAGAACAGGTCATTTTTAACATTGTAATTTTTTGAAAAGTATTAACTTTGTATCAGGTCTTTGTATATATCTCACTGTCAGTAGATATGAATATCACTTAGAGTAGTGTTTGCTTACCATCAACTTGGAAGTTGGAAAAAAGTCTGCGAATTACATGTTTATGATTATGAAAATCTGGAATCTGAGGGTGCAGAAAAAGAATCAAAATATATTGAAAAAATTGCCTTTAAAGTTGTTCAAATGAAGTTCATAGCAATGCATATTACTAATCAAAAATTACGTTTTGATATATTTACGGTAGGAAATTTACAAAATATCTTCATGGAACATGCTGATCTTTACTTAATATCCTGATGATTTTTGCCATTAAAAAAATCGATAAAATTGACCCATCAGATGTATTTCTGGCTATTGCTAAAATATACCTGTGCAACATAAGACTGTTTTTGTGTTCCAGGGTCACATATAGTTATAATATGAGTTATCGAGTTTTATCTGTCTGCACCGACAGATTAGACTAAAATGTATACGCAAAATTTAACTGCATAAACTCAGACATTAGATAAAAACAAAGGAACAATAATTAAAGGATAATTAAAACCACAGAACATTAACGGAAGGGGGAGAATAATTTTATTAGGAGGTTAAATACTTGGGGCACTGTATAACTGACGAATTGTCTGACGATTTACAGACAGTATCGTCTGATGTATGCTCAAGTGAACATGCTGATGCTCAAATTTAGTATGTGCTCAGAATCTGTTAAGATTGCACTTTTTAGAGCATTTTGTACCCCTATGTATACTGCCCATTTGTGGTGGTGTTATAGAAAGAGTAGCATGTACAAACTTTGTGTAGCATATGATGACAGATTGAGGCTGTTGCTTAAGGTTCCACGATGGAGCAGTCCAAGCCACATATTTGTTCGGGCGGGTGTGCCAACTTGCTCTGCTGTGTTGCGTAATTTGATGTACAGGTGTAGGTTATCAGACTCTGCAAACAGTATAATTTTAACACTGACGAACCCAGTGTTATGGATCAACTTGGAATCATGTTATCTGGGGATATGCGCGTGCACGCAAATCGTTCTACCTGAGATTGCAGCAGATGTTGGACGGCCACAGATTCGTCACATGGAATTTTCTACGGAACAGATTTCAAAGCTTTCCACATTATTTGTGAATGTTTTTATCATTATTGGACTCTGTTGTTTTCCGTTTCACTATTTCAATGTATCAGACGCCGTTTAAGGGAAGTTTAATGTGTTTTCATGTAGCGTGTCACAGACCACGCCCAGATTGTTTGGTTTAGGCTACTTTTTTTTAATAATAATTATCAATAAGGTATTTACTTTGTATAACGCCTGTATGTGCAGTAATTTAAAAAAAAAAAAAAAATCTTTAATTTGTGTATTATTTAAGTAGGATTATTGCTGTGGTTAAAGGGACATCAAACACTTTATTAACTTTATTTATTTTCTTTTGTTTAAATATTGATAAAGAATAAGTGATAAACAAGCTATAGTTTTGCATTGTGCCTATAATATCGAATTAGTGACACAGATAGGCTGCAGTGAATTATCTGTATTTTAACAATACATATACTGTAGCTTCAAAGCAGCATTACATAAAATGCATGTTTCTGTTACTAGGAAGAGAAATCTGCTATGTCAGAAATGACACATGTCAGTGTAATGTCCATATGTGGACCACAAAACCAGTCATAAGGGTAAATTTTTTGAAATTGAGATTTATACATCAGCAAAAAGCTGAATAAGCTTTCTATTGATGTATGGTTTTTAGAATAGTTATTTGGCTGAGTTACAACTACTTTAAAATCTGTGATCTGAGGCTGCAAAAAATCTAAATATTGAAAAAAATGCAGTTAAAGTTGTCCAGATGGAAGTTCTTAGCAATGCATATTACTAATAAAAAAACAAACAAACAAACAAACAAGGTTTTGATATATTTAAATATACGAATATACCTGTGCTATTAAAGATTTTTTTTTTTTAAAGGGTCGCATATGGCAGAAATGTTTTTTTTTAACGAAGGTCTATCAAGTCAAGTCACCTTTATTTATATTGTGCTTATTACAGTAGGAGCAGCTTTACAGTTGTTACGGAAGCAGACGGACAACTGAGGTAAGTGAAAGTAACAATATTTATTTACAGCAGAGCACAGATGAAGAATGACGTGCAGGATAAGGTGAGTGTCACAGTTCAGGTATGACAAGTTCTTGAATGGATTACTACGAGCTGATTGGAATATGTTTCCTCTGCAGGAACGATGGGAGATGAACTGGAGAAAGGAGAGAACACACACACCGTTGGATGACAGCTGTAGAGCTTACGACACACACCACTGACTGGATGTAGCTTGACTGGACGGACTGGAATGAAACAGAGATAAAGGTAAGTATCTTCAGGTAGGTAAATGTTGTGAACTCTGGGAGAGCTTCACAATGAGTCCGCTTCGTATGAACGAGCCCGGACAAGGAGTGGTGAGTGGTGTGTGCTTTTATGTGTGTGAGCTTGATTACGTGCAGGTGTGTGTGATTAAAACTCTGGTGACTGTGATTGCTGCGTGTGAGTGGTTGTAGAGCCTGGCCAATCCGTGACAACAGTGTGTCAGTAATGCAAACACAATTTAATTATCCTGAAAAGCAGCTCTAAAAGTAAACAGTACATTTTTTCTGTTAAAGTCAGCTCTTCGTAGAGTCAGTGAAGTCATCGTCCAGCTCAGTTCAGTTGTGTCGATGGCTGTCTTTAGGGCACATCTAGTTGTCATGGTCTCAGCTGTCATGGTCTTCAGAGAGGTTGTGGTTCTGATCCATCATCTAGTCTGGATACAGACTGGATCTGGTTAATTAACATCATTCAGTTAAGCAGAAACATTTTAAGGCATTGATTACATATTGTGATCATAATGATAATTTTGCAGTTTGCATGCTAATTCAGAGTTGGGATCATGTTAAGTTTTTGCAGGGGTTGTTGTCATCTCTTTACAGGTGTTAGTGAGTTTGTTACCACTGAAATGAAGATAACTGGCATAATTCAAAGTTATATTGCATATAAAGAGGCCCCTGCTCATTACATTTCACTTATAAAATTGAATATGTGTCATATTTACAGTTTAATAAGTCTGCAATAAAGTACATAATAAAGCTTATCCTATTTTAATTGATGTTTAGGAGAGAGATACCCTATTCATGTGAGGTGCCAAAGGACTATGAGGTTAGTGATGTATACTGTCTCTTGGAATATTAGTCATATATGTAATAATTCATCACAGTATCATATGTTCAACATGAAAAAGTTGTGGTTGCCACTGAATGGTTGTCACAGGACAAAAGACAGTATGGAAACTGGAAAAGGAACTTGAGTCGGTAAGAAAGTTCCCTACAGCATGGCTCATTTTTAATTGTTAAACACTTGTCAAAAACTTTGTCATCTTGTAAATGTAAACATGCCACAAATGTTACATACATATAGCTAATATGAATTGTATAAAAAATACATTCCTGTGTTCATCACACATATTATAGAGTTTGGCTTTTGAATCTGTTCATCATGTTTTCTACTGTTAGAAACACAAGTAGTCTGACGAGAGCCCAGGATGTAGTATGTAAAAAAACTAAACAGTCTAAACAGAGATCTAAGCCTATTCAAAATCAGTCATATGTCCAGGGAAGAGGATACAGAGGCATCAGAGCAATCAAGAGATCTCAGAAAATAATAATAATAATAATAAAAGCGTAAAATCCCTTAAACTCAAGACAAAGCATCTGTTCTTTTTTTTTTTTTAATATTAAGTAATAACTCAGAACATTAATAATTTGATTAGGAACAATAGTAAACTCAAGATCAATTAACAAGATACTTGTCAATAAAAACATAATGGACTTTGCAATTCTTGTTTGCTTTAGGTAGCCTACCACTAATTTTAACTTAATCTATATTTGTTCATTAGAACACATATGACAGCACACTACAGACACAATGCTATACAGAGATACTGAAACAACAATACTTTCACTTCAGTTCTTTGAGGAGTTTGACCATTCATTGCAACGATTGTCCCATGTTAACGTGGACGTGGTTTGTGAGTGAGACATGGGAGCATGGTAAACTTCCTTAAAACTGCGTGAAATATGCAGACACGAACACGGCAAAATCAAAGCACTTTATTTTGCATAACAAATGTATACTACTGGTGAAACACATTTTTAATTCTATGATCTGTGCAATTTCGCATGTGACGAATCTGTCTTCATCTAACATCTGCTGGAAATCCAGGTAAACATACTTGCGTGCACGCGTGCATCCCCAGTTAACATGATCCCCAGTTGATCCATAACACCGGCACTTAGTTCTGTCAGATTTTTTTTCCAGTTTGTGGAACCGTTGGCATTTTAGTCTATATGAAAATATGTGATGTTGTGGATTCTGTCTGTTTTTATGTTTTTTTTTTTTTTAATTAGTTGTTTTATTGTTGTTTATCTAGTCTATTGTATTGTCTGTGTGTCCTTAATAAAGTTTAATTGATTGATTGATTGAATTACGCAGACATGGCAACCCACTCAGCAAATACGCTTGGTCGAGGGGGTGTCACTACCCGATCCGTACCTGAAACACCATTTGTACTGCGCATGTGCGGAAACACAAGTTTTGCTCTGCGCATGCGGACGGTTGCTGCCACTTCCTGTCACCGCCAACTTTTTACGACGTCTTCTAGTGATATGGATTCTTTTGCAATTTACACACAGCTTCAAAGGTTTATCTTAAAAGGAGAAATTCCTGACAGTTCTACCAATCGTCGGAAGGTAAGACGGGTGTCTCTGAATTTTATCATCAAAGGTTATTTGTTTTCCTTAGGATTATTAGGGCCCGAGCCCTAAAAGGGCGAAGGCACTATTGTTTTTCTTAGGATTTTGGTTATTAGGGCCCGAGCCCTGAAAGGGCGAGAGCCCTATTGTTCTTCTAAGGATTCTTATTATTATTAGGGCCCGAGCCCTAAAAGGGTGAAGGCCCTATTGATCCCCTAAGGATTATTATTATTAGGGCCCCAGCCCTGAAAGGGCGAGAGCCCTATTGTTTTTCGAAGGATTCTTCTTCTTTATTAGGGCCCTAACCCTGAAAGGGCGAGAGCCCTATTGTTTTTCGAAGGATTCTTCTTCTTTATTATTAGGGCCCGAGCCCTAAAAGGGCGAAGGCCCTATTGTTTTTCTAAGGATTATTATTAGGGCCCGAGCCCTGAAAGGACGTTTTTCTTAGGATTATTCTAATTATTATTATTTTTTGTCAAGGTTTTGGGGGGTTTTGGGGCCCTTAACATGCTCAAAAACTCTTACATACACCTTGGAATCTGCGGCCATTAGGGGCGGACAGAGACTGGTACATGGGCGTGGCAAGGGGACTCTACAACGCCCCCTGGAATTTGAAGGGTCATATATATTACACATACTTGCACTTACACAAATGAAACTCAGTACACATATAGAACTCATCAATCTGAACAACTTTTACTCTCTATGGCATTAGCTAATCCCAACAGGAAGTTGGTTATTCTGGGTTTTGTCAAAAACGCATGCTCTGAAATTTGATATGGTTTTTTACCCAATTGCCACCAAACTTGGTCAACCTGATCTCAAGACATTGGGGATGAAAAAGTGTGAGGGGATTTTTGATATCTCGAACGGTTTGTCCGTGGCGAGGCAAAACACAGCCGATGACAATCTGTAAAGAGGTCGTTGATACATTAAATGCTGTTGCCATGGCAACGTGTCAAACTTCAACATTTGTTTCCTGTGTTTTTGGAGCACTTAATAAGCTTAGATTTTCATGAAACTCAACACACACATCAGTATTAATGATAGTTAGACACTGGCAAAGGCTCATAAATGGGCATGGAGGAGGTGCTCTATAGCGCCACCTTTTGTCAAAAGTTGGGGGGTTAGTTTGAGCTACAGACACCAAACCCGGTATGTATACTGGTCTCATCAAGCCGAACAACTTTCTAATTTACACCCATTAGCTGCGACCAACAGGAAGTCTGCTATTTTGATTTGAATGTGGATTTTTGGAAAAATATAGCTGTGAATGAATGAATACTACTCCTACAAAAAACAATGAATTTACACCAAACTTTGTCAACATGATGCCAACATACTGAAGATGTTAAATCGTGAGCAGATTTGGGATATCTTGAACGGTTGATTTATGGTGATTTATTAAAGTAGCAGTAAAAAAACATGACCGTAATTTTAAAATGCAGCATCCAAACACTTCAAAATTTTTTACATACACAGAACTAGTCATTCTGAGAAATAAATGCTTACTTCCATCGATATAAAATAGTCCACAAAAAATAGAAAATTAAAAAACTATTCAACATCTGATCTCACTCTTTCTCACTCTAACTCTGTGTGTGGGGGAGGGGTGGTTTGTGCCTGAGTGCTTGTGTGTATGTGTGTGCGTAACAGAGAGAGAGAGAGAGAGAGACACAGAGAGAGAGAGAGAGATTTGATTTTTAACCAAACAACTTTATTACATCACTTTTTCATTTCACAGTAAAATTAGCTCCACAACAAATCAAAACACAACTCTCCTTCCACCACACTACAAACAGCATCATTATAACACCACTGCTGTACAAAGGTTTCAACATCATTCATTGCTGTATAATACCTAAAATCTATTATAATCCTCGACCTAACAAATGCTTTAAAAACTGGCAGAATCTCTTGACCATGTGCATTCTCAATTTTGTTTCTTCTTGTGGTAAGTATAGCAAGTTTTGCTTGACCCACTAAGAAATTAATTAACTGCCATTTTATTTTTTGTGTCTGGCTATAACCAGCACCCAGAATAAATTTACAATGAGTATATTGCTCTCCACATTTAAAAAAAACTCTGCTCAAAATATCAAACAAGGGCATTAATCGTGTACATTCCAAATAACAATGAAATACAGTTTCTCTATACCCACAGAAAATACACTTCTCATCAACACAAGGATTAACAACAGATATAAAAGCATTAACTGCTACAATCCCATGCAAAATCCTCCATTGTAAATCTCCAACACGTTTTGTCAATGGTGGTTTATACAAAACTCTCCACACCGGTTTTATTCCCTCATTTAAAACAAGTTTGCTTCTCCACACAGTATCATTTCTTTTATCTAAAAAAGTTTTGTTAAACACTTTCACAAAACATTTGTACATCGGTTTCCCCCCCAGCATAGTTAAGTCCAAAACCTTTAACCCTTCCATATCTAATAAAGCTCCCGATGTATCTTTTAAATCTGGTGTGAGACCAAGTCTTGGAAAAAGGTCTGTCCGATCCAAGGTTATAGATCCATCTTTAAAATCTTTTAGCAACTTCAAGTCCTCCTCCGTTAATCTTCTTTTCCAAAGTTCAATAATCTTTGCAGTTTGACGAGTTGATCTCTGTCCCAGCAAGTTGGTTACTGCTTCTACATTATTCAAATCAGTCCCAGTCACATCAACTAAATGTTTCAGTTGAACAAATCTGGAAGAGCACAGTATCTGAGTGAGTCCCAACATGCATTCATCCCTTACATCAAGCCTGGCTCCTTTAACCAATGGTTCTTCAAACAGCCAGAACAAAGAGCATGTTTGTTCCAATCTGCGTACAAAAAAAAAGTTTCCAGACTTTAAAAAGTCCACAATAAAAAGATGATAGTCCATTTAAACAAATATTTTTGGAATCCATTAAAAAAGTGCAGCGTCTAAACCAAGATTTTCTACCCTTTGCAAAATTGTTCTAGCCATCGTTCGCCATACTAAGTCAGACCCGTACAAAAACTTTTGAATAAACTGTAGGCGAAAAGAAGATAACCTGCTCTGCAAGTGCACCAAACCCTGCCCGCCTTCGTCTTTTGGCAAGTATAGCACACTTTGAGGTATCCAGTGTAATTTATCCCAAAAAAAGTTAACTGAAATTGACTGTAACTTTGGCAAAAGGCCAGCAGGTGGATCAATGCAAGACATATGCCACAATGTTGATGCTACCAAATTATTAATCACCAGCACTCTTCCTCGAAAAGACATTTTTGAATGAATCCAACTCCATTTTTTAAGTCTTCCTTCTATCTTTTCCACAATTCCCTCCCAGTTTTTCTGTTGTGCAACTTCGTCACCAAGATATACTCCCAAATATTTAAAGCCCCCTCTTTTCCATCTCATCACACCAGGCAACTTCGGTAAACCTTCCACCCAATTTCCAATTGCCAAGGCGTCACTCTTTTCCCAGTTTACTTGAGCAGATGAAATTAAACCAAAATCCTTAACCACAGACACCAAATTATCAATATCCTTCTGGCTACTGACTAATACCATAACATCATCAGCATACGCTGACACTTGATGCTGTAACTCTGTACAATGTAACGATAAACCCACAACCTTATTCCTTAACTTGGTTAACATTGGTTCAATAGCTAGGGAGTATAACATTCCTGATAACGCACACCCTTGTCTTATACCCCTGCTAATATTAAAGGGAGCACTTAAACCACCATTGACTTTCAGCATGCTTTCAATGTTATGGTACAACACTTGAATCATTTTAATAAAATTTGACCCAAAACCAAAAGACTCCAAAGTTTTCCTCAGATATTGATGTTCGATTCTGTCAAAAGCTTTTTCCTGGTCAACTGAAATAAGTCCTAAGTCCACCCCCAAGAAGCCTGAGACGTCCAAAACATCTCTAATTAAATGAACATTGTCTAAAATTGATCTGCCTGGCACACAATAAGTCTGATCCAAATGAATAACTTGTTCCATTACATCCTTCAGTCTGTTGGCCAAGGCCTTGGATAAAATCTTCATATCAGAACATAACAAACTAACAGGACGCCAGTTCTTGATTTCCTGTAGATTGCCCTTCTTAGGAAGCAGTGTAATTACTGCTCTTCTACAACTCAAAGGCAAAGAGCCTTCTGTCAGACTCTCATTGAGAACACTTAGCAGGTCCTCACCAAGCTCAGACCAAAATTCCTTATAAAACTCCACCGGGAGTCCGTCAATACCAGGAGACTTCCCACCCTCCATATCTTTGAGGGCAATTTGAAGCTCCTGAATAGACAAGGGTCTTTCCAGCTGTGCCTTTGAGTCTTCAGCAACATTGGGCAATCCTTCATAGAAACTGGCAGATAGTGAGTCATTTTCTTTATATTCACTCTTAAACAATTTACTATAGAACCTTATGGCTCTCCGTTTTATATCATTAGGCTCCGTCAACACCTGGCCGTCTTCGGAGCATAAGGAGTGAATATACCTGCGTTGGCCATTTTTTTTCTCCAGACTGAAGAAAAATTTAGAAGGAGCATCCATTTGTGTTAAGTTCTGGTACCTTGACCTTACCAACGCTCCTTGTGACTTTATACCAAGCATATTCTCTAAAAGAGATTTTTTGGACTTCAAAGTCTCAGCTTGCCTTGAATCTATTTTATCATCAGCTAGTGCTTGTAAATTTACTATTTCAGACTCCAATTTTCTCATAGCTTGAGTAATATCTCGAGAAACATTGAAAGCATACTGTTGACAGAACAATTTTATTTCAGTCTTTCCATAATCCCACCATTGTCTCAAATTTCTTTCTTAATTTAAATTGACTCCAAAAGAAACAGAATACTTCTTTAAAATTTAAATCACTTAACAATGATGTATTAAAATGCCAAAAAGCACTTTTAACCTTAATTTTTGCAATAAAAACCTGGCATAAAACCAACGAATGATCAGTAAAACCAACTGGCACAATTTCACATTTTCTCACAACATTTATATGGTGTTTAAAACAATAAAATCTATCAAGTCTTGCCATGGAAAGAAAATTCTCTCTTGTATGTAACCATGTATATTGTTTGACACTGCCATTAAATTCTCTCCATATATCACATAAACTATGCGTCTCTATTAAATTACGAAGTATTCGACTTGAAGTCGCATGAGGCTCCGCATGATGCAATTCATTTTCAGTGCAATTAAAATCTCCTCCCAAAAACACATATTCATCAGTTTTACAGTTCTGTAAAATTGTATCTATACTATTTAAAAAAATAACTCTTTCTGTACCATTTGTAGGGGCATACACATTTATGAAGACCAACTTATGATTTTCAAACTCAGTCTGTATTGTTACAAGTCTTCCAGCTATTACTTCTTCCACCTGATATGATACAGGTAAAAACCTTTTGGCAAACAGAACAGCCCCACCACCTCTATTAGAACTCATGTGTGTTAGCAACACTTCTCCCTCCCATTCCTTTTTCCAATCAATAGCATTAGTGCAATCACTGTGAGTTTCTTGTACATACATAACATGTTCTTCTGTTTAATTAGCTCATACAACAACATTCTTTTCTTTATGTCTCTTGCACCATTTATATTAAGTGAACCCACCCTTACTACACCCATAAAGAAAAAAGTAAAACACAAAACAATCCGTAAAAGAAAAGAACCAAAACAATTAAGTTGTTTCAAAGCCATTTTCTGTTTGTAGTTCTTGTCTCAGTTTAGCAACAAACTTTTTCAGCCTATAGATCTCTTGCACTGTGAATTGTTCAGTTCCCTCGCCCCTCATCAGTGTTCCATCTGACTCAATAAACATTCTTCGATCAGGAAAAAAATCCATAACTTGCACTTTTTTCATGTTTTTAGTCTTTTGCAGAAAAGCCCTGATTTTTCCAAAAGAATAATCACTTCTCTGTTTATCACTGTTTTGGTTGTCATTTGCCTCACTGTCAGAATCATCTAACGTACTTTGTTCACTATCATCACATTTATCACTGCTGGTCCTAAGTCTTTCCATGTTTAACTTTGCTCTTTTCCTTTTAACTGAAGAAGTCTTAAAAACCTGCTCTTCAATCCCCAATTCACTACCCATTCCTTCTCCTTCTAAAACTGTCTCAGCAGCCTCAACCACTCCTACTTCTGTATTTTTCACCTGTTCAGCCACATTCTCTGTTAAGTTTTCATCATTTGTTGCATTGTCTTGTACCTGCACTCCCACAACTACCCCACCACCATCCTCAGCAGCATCATCAGTCCTCTCTGGACAAGCACGTCGTATGTGCCCTTCTTGTCCGCATACAAAGCATCTCATTGTTTCAGATGATGCAAAGACAACATAGTCATATCCATCAATCTTAAATTTGAAGGCCACACTAAGTTCATCTGTTTCACTTTTCAAGATCATGTGAACCTGACGCCTAAAACATACAACATGTTTCAAAATGGGTGATTTACAGCCTAGGGGAATTTTTTTCATTTTAGAAACTATTTTTCCATGCCTCGATAGTTCTGTCAATAATAGATCGTCTTTTATAAATGGCGGGACATTTGACAGTATAATCTTCCTGGCTGGCTGAACCAAAGGCATTACTGGGGTAAAAGTGTCTTTTATTATTACTCCACTTTGAACCACACTATTTACTTTCTCTATAGCGTCAAGAAAAATCACGACAGCACTATTCATTCTCGACGCTGACAAGATACTCTCATACCCGACGGCCTCTCCAACCGCCAAACTACATTCTTCAACCGAACAATTCATCTCCGGCACGATTTTATTCCCTACAGCTCTATTCCTGTTTTTTCTTTCTTTTCTTTTGTTTTTTTGTTTTTTTTTTGTTTTTTGTTTTTTTGTTTAATTTGACCTAGTTCTCACATTCTCTCTGCATTTCTTGATGTATGTGAATCCAGCTGTTAACTCCCAAGAATCATCATGGGGCTAATCATAAAGTCTCCCTAGACTTTTAGGCCTTCTGATGATGGATGCCTTGTTCAAACATTAAGTACTGTACTTCCCTTGTAGTCAGGCATCTGCCAGAAATATATTGTTTGGGAGTGTATTCTTAAAACATAGTTTTGTGTGACATCTAATCTGAGATTGATAACAAATGTTTTTTTTCTATTTTCATGACAAAATAAATCTTATACCAAACAAACACCAACAGGCATCCACCAGATTCAGTTTAGACAAAATGTGACTCACTCTGAGACCGGACTCTACACTCACAGGATGAAAATACAGCAATGTTGCCAATTATTTTTAAATGTAGCCTATTATTAAATGAAGCCAACATGACCTCTTCCCACAAATGCATGTAACAGGAAAGTTGTGACTCCAGCCACCACTGCCTCAACACCAGCTGCGTTATGCACAAGGGTTTTTAACTTTACATTTGTGCTTAAATGAGCCATTCTGCTCTAGTTACAAATATACACAAACAAATCTGAAAGCAGATGATTTGCTGATTGGATTACTAAAGAAAATGAGCAATTGTGGTTGTTCACAGTTATGGTGTTTAGGTTGTTACTTTGCTCATATGTAGTCCAAAAACTTCTAGACTACTCTACACAAATTATTACAATAATTCATGGACAATTTCATGAAGAGTTCTTGTTATTAGGGCCCGAGCCCTAAAAGGGCGAAGGCCCTATTGTTCTTCTAAGGATTATTATTAGGGCCCGAGCCCTAAAAGGGCGAAGGCCCTATTGTTCTTCTAAGGATTATTAGGGCCCGAGCCCTAAAAGGGCGAAGGCCCTATTGTTTTTCTAAGGATTCTTTGTTATTATTCTTCTTCTTACGACTTATTTTTTGTCAAGGTTTTGGGGGGTTTTGGGGCCCTTAACATGCTCAAAAACTCTTGAAAATTGGCACACACCTTGGAATCTGCGGCCATTAGAGCCGGGCAGAGACTGGTACATGGGCGTGGCAAAGGGACTCTACAGTGCCCCTTGGAATTTGGAGGGCCAAATATCAAACATACTTGCACTTACACATATGAAACTCGGTACACATATAGAACTCATAAATCTGAACAACTTTCACTCTCTATGGCATTAGCTAATCCCTATTATATAGTTATTAATATTATATTATATATTATATATATATAATTAGCTAATTAGCTAATGAAATTGATATACTAGTCCTAGGTTTTTTACCCAATTGCCACCAAACTCAGTCAACCTGATCTCAAGATATTAGGGATGAAAAATTGTGAGGGGATTTTTGATATCTCGAACGGTTTGGCCGTGGCGAGCCGACAAATTTATGGCGAGAAATGAGAAACAGGAAATGGCTAATAACTATTGCACACATTGTCTGATTCTGATGAAACTTCAGCAGTTGGTCTGTTGTATGATGCTGATCAGATAGATGTGACTATTAGGAGTCAAAGTTATAGCGCCACCAACTGGCAACAGGAAGTGTGTCTCTTTTAAAAATGCTTTGATATCACATGGTTAATTTTACCCGATTTGCTTCAAACTTCATCAGAATAATGTCAAAATACGGCCGATGAGAATCTGTAAAGGGGTCGTTGATACATTAAATGCTGTTGTCATGGCAACGTGTCAAACTTTAACATTTGTTTCCTGTGTTTTTGGGGCAGTTAATAAGGTTGGATTTTCATGAAACTCAAGACACACATCAGTATTAATGACAGTGTAACCAATGCGGTCTCTGTGGCTCCCTCCATCTGCCGCCAGCGGGAACCATCTCCCGAATTCTAACACTACACTGCCCATCAGCCACGTACCTGGGACACACGCTTCCGGTTCCGGGTCGCGGGAGTACTTCCTCCCGGCGGCCATTTATAGAACTCTCTCGCGGGCTTTCCCTCGCGAAGTTTTGACTAGTTTAACCTATCAATCCTGAGCGTTCCCCTTGTATTCTTGTTTTTCTCGTTGCCGACCGGACTGTTTGTACTCTTGTTGTTGTTCTGCTGCCTATCGACCTTCTGCCTGGATTATCGTTTACGATTCTGGATTGTCTGTTTATTCCCGTTTGCTGGTGGATTACCCTCGCCTGTCTGACTACGTTGTTAATAAAGTGGTTTGCACATGGATCCTACGCCTCCGACTCCATCAATGGATACGTTACAGACAGTTAGACACTGGCAAAAGGTCATAAATGGGCGGGAGGAAGCGCTCTATAGCCCACCTTTTGTCAAAAGTGAGGGGTTAGTTTTAGCTACAGACACCAAACTCGGTGTGTATATTGGTCTCATCAAGCTGGACAACTTTCTAATTTACACCCATTAGCTGCAATTCCAACAGGAAGTCTGCTATTTTGATTTGAATGTGGATTTTTGGAAAAATCAGGCTATAAATAAATTCATACCCTCCAATCAGGAATAAGTAGTTCACACCAAACTTTATCAACATGATGCCAACATACTGAAGATGTTAAATTGCGAAGCGGATTTGGGATATCTTGAACGGTTGACTTATGGTGATTTATTAAAGTAGCAGTAAAAACATAACCATAATCTTTCAAATGCAGCATCCAAACACTTCAAAACTTTTTACATACACAGAACTAGTCATTCTGAGAAATAAATGCTTAATTCCATTGATATAAAATAGTCCAAAAAAATAGAAAATTAAAACTATTCAACATCTGATCTCACTCTAGCTCTCTCACTCTAACTCTGTGTAGGGGAAGGGATTAAGTGTGAGTATGTGTAAGTGTGACTGGGGTAGTTAAGTGGCTGAGTGTGTGCACCTGGTATTCATCACGTTATAGACCAAAATGTCCCCACAAGGATAGTAATACCAGTAATTTTGACCTTGTGGGGACATTTGTGAGGTCCCCATGAGGAAACAGGCTTATAAATCATGCACAATGAGTTTTTTGAGAAAGTAAAAGTGCACAGTCTCCCTGTGAGGGCTAGGTTTAGGTGTAGGGTAGGTGTAGGGCTTGATAGAAAATACGTGGTTTGTACAGTATAAAACCATTACGCCTATGGAATGTCCCCATAAAACATGTAAACCCAACATGTGTGTGTGTGTGTAAAGTGAGAGAGAGAGAGAGAGAGAGAGAGAGAGAGAGAGAGAAAGGGACAGAGTGCATTTAACCCTTTGAGCGGTACGGTCCCACATGTGGGATTCTATTTTCTGTGCCCCTGGGAGTACGGTCCCACATATGGGATTTAGAACGTTCGGTGACGTCACGCAACCGCCAAGTTCAAACTGTGTTTTCGCGCGTTGTCTGGCGCTGAGCCAGAGAGAGACGCTTGCTGCGCTTGTCATATAATCACAACTGAGCAGTGTTTTCAACGACTTAACGTTTATTTTAGGTTTCAGGAATTTAAATACACATAATTACTAGTAAAACAATACATTTAGAGTTTGTAAAATACACACGGATGTCTATGGAAGCAGCAATAACAATCCATTCAAGTATAATTTGCCGCCGTGTTTGATTTATATCAGATACACATAATGTAAGTAATGATATAATTCACTCCATTCCTTTCCCACTTCACCAGCCACTTACTTGCATGTATTTCGGGAGAAACTGGTGAATTTACGTGTTGTAAATCCGGCTGACAGGAGTCTTTGAAGGGCAGCGCGAACAAACATGGCGGCGCCCATCTCACGTTATAGATCACAATCCAGATCATTTATAAAGGTTTTAAAACGGCAAAATACACTCACTTACACGTATTCGTGAATCGGAATATCAGATAGTTGAAGACATGGTAAGCAAAAGTGTGAATATTTTGAATAAAAAAGGAAAAACGAAATAAAAGCGAGACGTCTGTCATACAGCGCTATAGTGGCTGCGGTGTCAATCATGACGCGTCGCCATGGAAACAATAAAGTGAACGTTCTAAAATAGCGGTCGCCTAAAAAAAAACTGACTCTGGGGGGTCAGATAGAATTTTTTAAACTCACCAGTGAAAGGGTTAAAGTGCATTATTCTAATTCTTAACAACTTTTTACATATGAAAAACAAGTCATTCTTAGGAAATATGTTTATCATGTTTTCAGAGACTGCAAAAACATTTAAAATATCACACTTGTATACTGGCAGATGAAGACTGTAATACCAAGGATGAACACAAGATGACCTCATAGGATAAGGAATCTTTTTTAGCTCATTCTCAGTGTATCAGAATGACTTAAAAGCATTTTGATTTTAACCCTTTCATTGCTGTGACCCTTCAATCCAAACTGGTACTGGGATACTGTTAATACATGTGCCCGCTGGGCACGGATTTTCTGATGGCACCAGGGTTGCGGATGCGCTGGCAGCGAGGGCCCGTCATCGCTGCTTGCAGCTATATTCTATTTTGAGTACTCAATCATGCTAAAGAAAACATTTTTAAACTAGTAAAAAAAATAAGACAGAATCTTATCTGTGTAAAAATCTGTGTAAACTTTTCTGTGCGGGTACACAGTAAAATCAGCAGTGTTAATACCACAGTGTTGCTCTGTCTTTACTCTGAAGGAGTAAACTCAACAACAAATAGTGAAAGATACCCCCTAGTGTTGGTGAAAACTAGCAGAGTTAATTTCCGCGTCGTTAACTTTACTCTGTTAAGCTCTGCCCCTCAATCTACCCCCTGCGAAGATCTGAAAAGGACAGGAGTTTTCTGGTCGCCATTTTGTTTTAGCTCCAATCGACAGGTAAGCTTGTTTAAGTAACGTACTAAAACACAGTTTTAATATTTCATCTGAATAAATGTACTAATGCTACTGCATATGTTGTATTTTGATGCAATTTTTGTAGTTTTGTCGGTTTAATTTTGGAACTGCCGAATAGGTACCCAGGTAGCCAAAATGATCTGGCCCAATAATGGCCCGAATCCGGCAAGCCGGAAGAAAAGACTCGGGCCAGATGCGGTTGCCGGACTCGTGTGAATCACGGGAGTGAATGACGCGCCAGAATCTGCCCGAGTACGCTGGCCCGAATCCGGGTACCGAAACTGAACCGACACTGCCGGCATCGGGCCACAACAGCATAGATTGTACAATTAGCCGGTACTGGCCCGAGTCTGGATTCCAAATGGAAATGTATATGAAATACAGACCTATATTTAATTAATAAAGAACAACAAAATTAACCAGAGCAATATTAGCTGGTTTGCTAAAGTAGCCTATTAATTGGTTCGCTAAAAACTACAAAAAACGTATTATTAAAGACTTCCTCCAGTTTTTTTAACAATGTTATTTCCACAAATATCACACACACATGTACCTCCCCCTCCCCCCTATCCCAAGTAAGAATGACACCATATAAATACTGTACAAGAAAAATTTATTTGAATTTAATATTGAAAAAATGACATCAACAAATGCATAAAAGCACAATAGAAACTCCCCTCAGGACCTCAAGTTTATCCTAAAAGAGGGACAGAATAAATGAAGGAGGGACATAAAGAGGGGACACATATTGAAACAATATGTTAGTCAGATCTCATTTGATCTCAATGGTAAATGTTAACAACATTTGTAGCATACCTCAGAAAGATTTTTGTTGTTGTTGTTGTTGTTGTAGGGCCTGCTCGCTTCTTCCACCATGACATCTGTTTATAAACTTCTCTGGTTCTCCATCCAGCAAACTGCAGTATTTGCAGAAAATATATATTTTTAAAAAAGTCAGTCTTGTGTATGTGACACAAGTTTGCCTGTTTAAACATGAAGCTTAGCATAAAGACCAGCTAGGAAGTAGAGAAGAAAAACAAAATACCACTTTATGTGGTTAGTCATTTTAAAAAGTATTTAGACCACTTTTTCACTTTTTGCGGACTTTATTATGTTGTATATTTGATTTTAAACTAATACAATTTTACA
>VONZ01001067.1:0-232497 GCA_012976165.1 Labeo catla
TGTGTGTGTGTGTCAAGTCACCTTTTTTTTATATAACACTTTATACAATACAGATTGTGTCAAAGCAGCAATGCAAGAGGACAAATTCATTGTTGATGCAGAGATGTCATCATCCAGTTCAGCTCTATTTCAAGATTGTCTGTGCAATCTTGCAAGAAATTAAAAACTCTAAACTTAACAACTTAACTCTGCAGGACTTTGGCACTCCAGAACCGACATTACCTATCCCTGTTCTAGAGTTTAGGTGCTAAAAAGGAAAAGGATCTGCCACCTGAAGTTAATTTGGTAACACTTTATAATAATGTTCAGTTGTAAGTCATTTATAAGTGATTAGTTAATGATGAAATATTAATCTACAAAACATTCACAAATGATTAATAAGTGATATGCTAACAATTTGTGTATGTTTTGTTAATTGCACAGTGCTAAAATACTCCATGTGTTTACCATCTTTACCCTCACCAGTCAGCCCTTACACTGCAGTACACACAACAAATATTCAAAACCTGTTGTGTAAACACATGAATAAATCATTTACAAATCTTTCTGCATCCCCTAATCTAAAGTGTAAACTGATCATTAGTTGTAAATGTTTTACAAACCTGCCAGTTACAGGTTGTGTGGGTATACACACTGGTGGGGAAAATTTCAACCCAGGCTCATTACAAATACGTGCCTCTACATACATTTCTGCAACACCGTAATTACGTACCTTACTGCACGTTTCGTGGCAGTTTCAAATGAAATGTCCAGAGAGTGGCGCTAAAACACACGTTCAATACGTGACCTTGGCACGTTTTTATTACGTTGGTACAGGCACGTATTGCTGTATTTTTATTATGCTGCTTGAGGTACGTATTCCAGTTGTTCAGAATACAAATATCCAGGGCGTTTCGCTAAAGGTTAATGCTCTGTCTTATTGGAGATATCCCCTACACCAAACCCAACCCTAAACCTAACCGATAGTGTTAACAAATGAAAAACTGATTAAGAAATGTATTGTGTGATGTAGCCTTGCTATTTTAACTTCTTCATTCAGATTTGAGCTGTTTTGTCGAATTGTAGTTTTATGGATTCGAACCGGAGTTCTTCACCACCTAAGTGCAACGCCGTATCGCGTGAGCTACCGAGCAAACTGACTGCGTTAGAAAACTCATGTATATGAAGCTGTATATGTGACGACAACGTTCTAAAGTATCAATTTTCATATCGCGCAGGATGTTAAAATTGTTTTAAAACCATAATATAATATTCAGCGGTAGTAATCGTCTGAAAATTAGGCTTTATTAATCAAAACTCTGCTTGTAAATCATACTATGTGTGTAAAGGAATCAAAGTTACTGCCTCTAGCGTTCATTTTAACCGGAAACTGCAGTGATTCGTACATATAGGTACGTTTTTTCAGGTTTGCAGAAATGTATATAGAGGCACGTATGTCCAATGAGCCTAGGTTGGAAAATTTATGAATGATGATTAAAACATTTACAACTGATGAATTGTTTACACTTTAGATTAGGGGATGCAGAAAGATTTGTAAATTATTTATTCATGTTGTGATCTTCAATCAAGGGTAAACATTTCAATGATTGACATTTCAATTATTTATAATTGATTAATAATATATTAACTAGTAACTTATTAACCATTAACTAAGGATCTGTTTGATTATTTCATGATATGCTATTTTTTTAAAGATAACTTATGACAAATTTGTAAATTGTTAACATATTACTTAATTTGTGAACGTATAGTGATGTTTTGTAAATTATTAGTTCATCATTATCTAATCACTTGTAAACGATTTATAACTTAATCTACAGAGCATAGATAAAAATGGTAACATATCACTTATTAATCATTTATGAATGCATAGCCATGTTTTGTAAATGGTTAGTTAATTATTAACTAATTACTTGTAAATTACTTGTAAATGAATTAACAAAACATACACAGATTGTTAGCATATCACTTAGTAATCTTTTATAAATGTTTTGCAAATGATTATTTCATCATTAAGTAATTGCTTATAAATGACTTACAACAGAACGTTATTATAAAGTGTTACCGTTAATTTTAATTTCTATGTCAGGGGTGGTGAACTCCAGTCCTGGAGAGTTCAGCTCCAACCCTAATAAAAACTCACCTGCCTCTAGCTTTCTAGTAACACTTTAGATCTTGATTAGCTTGTTCAGGTGTGTTTGATTAGGGTTGAAGCAAAACTCTGCAGGGCTGTGGCTCTCTAGGACTGGAGCTCGCCACCCCTGTTCTATGTATATTATCAAATGAGCAGAGTTTTGAGATTGCAGCAGACGTAAAAGACTATAATGCGATATGAGCTCATTTAAATACCAAGGAGCCAAACCATTCAGGGCTTTATAAGTAATTAGGAAGATCTTAAAATTTATACAGTGTTCAATAGGGAGCTAGTGCAGAGTTGACAGAAATGGGCTAATCTAGTCGTACTTCTTTGTTCTATAGCTGCTGCATTTTGGACCAGCTGGAGTTTGTTTATAAAGCGCACAGAGCAACCACCCTATAAAGCATTACAATAATCTAATCTTGAGTTAATGAACACATGAATTAACGTTTCAGCATTTGACATTGAGAGTGTACACACAGAAAAAAAATGGTGCTTCAGCGGTTCTTCAGCGGTTCTTTGGTGTGATTGTGGTGCTATATAGCACCGTTAGTGTATAAAGAACCGGTCAAGCCCCTGTCTGGTTCTTCAGCGGTTCTTCAGTGGTTCTTTGGGGTCGTTAAGGTGCTATATAGCACCACTGCCATACAAAGAACCTGTTAAGCCTCTGAATAAGGATCTCTAACTCTCTTAAACTCTTCAGTTGGGGAAAGGATTAAAAACAACATTAACATACAGTGTATTTCCTGAAGATCTTTTTGCCCCTAAGGCCCCCATAAGGAAATATTTCCCACATAAGACCTTTTGACCTTAGAAAAGCATAAAAGTGATTCAAGACATTTTGCCATTGTAGTAAATATATTTACTACTATTGTAGTAATACAAGCCCCTATGATTGTTTCCATTGAGCACCATTTTTGTTGAAGTAATAAAATGCTATAAACAGCAAAATCCCCAGTGTTAATTTAACACTCTGAGTGTGGACACATATAAACACTGAAGCAGTAATAAAGTTAACGAGATAATTAGGTGATTAACGAAGTGATGATTGATCATTATTGAAGACACCTGATGTTAATAAGCAGAATCACCAAAGAAGAAAACCAAAATTTTTAAGCAACCATTATAGTGGTCAGTGTTTGCATTAGTTGGGCTCTTGACCCTTAAATCGTCAATATTAGGTCTTGTTTGGCTGCAATTACTGAGTTATAACAGCCAGACAAGCCAAGAGCGAAAGTCAATACGATGGCATTGACTGTGCTTGATTTAATCATCATCATATAGTGACTTGAGTATTTGACAAACAATGAATATGTTAAAACATAATCACCTGGTGACTTGAGCTTTTGGCTTGTCTGGTTGTTTCAACTCAAATACAGCAGCCAAACAAAATCTAGTATTAAAGATTTAAGGGTCAAGAGCCCAACTAATGCAAACATTGACCACTATAATGCTTGCTTAAAAATTTAGTTTTTCTCCTTTGGTGATTCTGCTTATTAACATCAGGTGTCTTCAATAATGATCAATCATCACTTTGTTAATCACCTAATTATCTCATTAACTGTGTATGGTACATCTGATGGTTCTACATAGAACCATTTGACAAAGGTGCCATATAGCACCTTTTAAAATAGGTGCTATATAGCACTAAAAGTGGTTCCCCTATGATTACGAGCCAAATAACCACTTTTAGTGCTATATAGCACCATTTCTTTTTAGAGTGTAGATTCTAATTTAGATATATTTTTAAGATGGAAAAATGTGGTTTTACAAATGCTAGAACCACGGTTTTCAAATGAAAAATGCTATCAAATAGCACACCTTGTTTCTTAACTGATGATGAAGAATTGCCAGAGCAGCCATCAAGTGTTAGACAGTGTTCTAGGTTACATACAGTGGTGTCTGGTCCGATAAATAACACCTGCTTTTTTGCAGAATTTAGCAAAGGGAAATGACTAGTCATCCTTGGTCCTAGTGGTCCTAGTACTGATCTTTGTGGTACGCCATACTGTACTTGTGATCGATATGATACCTCTTCATTCACTGTTACAAACTGATGACAGTCATAGAAGTATGATTTGAACCATGTCAATGCAATTCCACTAATGCCAACATAGTTTTGTAGTCGACCCAAAAGAATGTTGTGGTCAAAAGTGTCAAACACAATGCTAAGATCCAGTAGCACTAGAGAGATACAACCACGACCGAATGGTAAAAGCAGGTAATTTGTGACTCTGATGAGAGCAGTCTCAGTACTATGATACTGTCTAAATCCTGACTGAAAATCCTCACAGATACCCTTTCTCTCTAAGAGAGAGCACCTCTTATAGTAGCTTAGATGGAGTAGGGTCAACATACATTGGTTTTGATGATTTGACAATTTTATACAATTCTTCCTCTCCTATAGCACAGAATGAGTGGAATGAAGGGATCTATAATGCACTGTCTGATGTCTGATGTGACACTGTAACTGACAGCTGCATGGTTAGAATTTTATCTTTAATAGTATAAATCTTGGAAGTAAAGAAATCCATAAAGTCATTACTGCTGTGCTGTTAAGAAATCTCTGCTCCTGTAGATGCTTTATTTTCATGTAACATGTAACTATTATTAACATGTTGGCTGTTTACTAGTACTTATAAAGCACCTATTCTGCATGACTAGGGATGGCCCGATACCATTTTTTTCCAAACCGATACGAGTACGAGTATTTGAATTTGTGTACTTGCCGATACCGAGTACCGATACCGATATTTCTACCGCAAAAGTAACTACAGGCTCCCAGAAAAGAAGACAGAAGATTATTTTAGAACACAGGTAAGAAGACTGTTTTTATTTTTTTTAACAAGTCTAAAATAAATAATGATTAAAAAAAATAAATGTAGGCAATTTCAAATCAAAAATAAATTATATATATTTCTGTGTAAACAAAAAGCCTCAATGCTGGCACTGTCTTCACAACTGACAAAATATAAATAAAACATATTGTACAGTCAAAACTGTCAACTCAACAATATATCAATGAAATATTTGACAGCGTCTCCAGCTTTCAATTTAACTAAATTTCAATGTAACTGTTGTGTAGTCTCAATTAAACATTTACATATTTCAATTAAACAAAACATCAATGTAACTATTGCAAGTCTCAATTAAACTACTGCATATTTAAATGAAACAACAATTAAACTATGTGGCACAGTGACAGTACCCTTGTTTCAATTAAACAAACATTTCAGTAAGCAATGTGATCTGAACTAGCTTAGGTACTTTTTGGGAGAATGAGAGGCAGGTTCTTTCTGATGAACAAAATCATCTCTGCATGATCAGCTGTGATTCTGTTTCTGTCTTCATTCACAATATGTGACACTGAGCTGAACAGCCTTTCACTGTCAACACTACTGCATGGTGCTGAGAGGTATCTGGATGCCATTTTGGCCAGAGTAGGGAACCGCACTTTGTTAACTGCCCAGTATTGTAGTGGTTTGTCTTCTCGAGAAATTGTGGTCTCCCCTAGGTATGTCTCTAATTGTGCAGTAGAACCTACTTGAGCTCTGTTTAGAGAGACTGGTGCTTGCTCATCTGCTATTTCATCAAATATACTGTCCAGGCTGCTGCTTGCCTGGTCCCTGCGTGGTTTTCTGGCAGGAGGTTCGTGCAGGTCATGATTCTCCTCTTCTCCAGACGACCTCAACAGCTCACGCATCAGCATCTCCTTGGCATTTGCAGCAGTGTTGGTGTTAGAGAAAAAAAGATTTTTATACCTATAACAGAGGGAGAAAATTAGGCATCTGACAATACATATTTATTAAAATAACATAGCCTAATCAAATAATTTATTAAATGAAAATTAAATACTAAAATGTACTTTTCAGCAATACACAGGCAACTTTGAACTCACTATCTAGCACACATACACGCACATAAACACACACACACGCACACAGACACAGATATACACACACACACACACAGACAGACACACACACACACAGATACAAACACACATACGCACACAGACAGACAGACACACACACACACACACACACACAGAGACGCACACACACCTACCTGGGGTCGAGTAGAGTAGCGATGCTGTAGAGGGGTTGTTCTTCCACATCAGAAAATCGCCTCCTGACAGCTGCAGCTAAAGTCCCTTTCATAGTTTTGATGCCATGGTCATCGTCGGTCTCTCTAGACAGAAATCGCTGCAGTACAGTGACAGCAGGAATCACATCTGCTGCCATAGCTTCAGAAGAGCTAACTTTTCGTGTTAACTCCTCAAACGGACCCAGAACAGTTACAACCTTCTCCAGCAGTGCCCACTGGTGAGCCGTAAGATTATCAGGAAGTTCATGTTCGGACACAAAAACTCCTAGAGCCCGTTTCTGCTCAATCAGAGACTGGATCATGTAAAATGTACTGTTCCAGCGGGTCTGTACGTCCTGCTGTAGACGTTTTGCAGGCTGACCGATCTCTAACTGAATGTCTTCGAGGCAGGAGTAGGCTAGAGGAGAATGTTTGAAATGGCCAACGATTTTGCGTCCAATAGCCAATGCATCAGCAACACTTCTCTGAGACAAAAGTCCTTCGTGGACCACCAGCTGGAGAGTGTGAGCGGCACAAGGTAAGCTGGGGAGTCCAGCATCATTCATGCCCTTAATCATATTTCTAGCGTTGTCTCGTAGCACGACGTGGACAGAGGTTTTCGGAATGCACCAGGTCTGAAGCATCCCATCAAACGCGTCTGCTATGGCTTTGCTGGTGTGCGAACCCCGAAACGGCTTTGCTTGCAAGGTGGCATGGCGAAGAGAAAAGTTGTCATCAATCCACTGTACAGTTAAACTGAGCAGAGACATTGGGCAGACACTGCTTGACCAAATATCTGTTGTAAAACTGACGGCCGAAACGTCACGCAACAGTCCACTGACTTGCTTTTTCACGTCATGAAACACTTTCGGTAGCATAGCGGTTGTAATGTGATGGCGACTCGGAATTTCGTATCGCGGCTCCAGTATGCCAAGAAGATGTCGAAATCCTATATTTTCAACAGCCGACAATGGCTGGTCATCAAGTGCAATAAAGTATGCAATTCCCTCTGTTATTTTTAGTGCCCGTGGATTATCTCCTGACATCTTCTCGCGCTTCTGTAAAACCTGTGTCAATGTTGGCTGCTGATTTGCTTGTTTAGCTTGACTAAACTGTGTGTATTCAGCGCTATGATGCGTCTTCAGATGTTTAATGAGATTGCTGGTGTTAAACGATGTACTTTCTTTTCCTCCTCTCGACACTTTAGCTGAACATAACTTACAGTCTGCCTTGCTGCTGTCATCCTCCCTTATCTTGAAATGAGCCCAAACCGCCGACATTTTACGTTCTTCAGTTAACCTAGACAAAGCGGCGGCTCGCGGCGGCCAGTTTGGTTTAAAAAAAATGTACGTGGTATCGGTGCGTGGTATCGGCTCATTTTTATGAGTACGAGTACCAGTATATGAGGACAGTATCGACCCGATACCCGATACCAGTATCGGTATCGGGCCATCCCTATGCATGACCATATTCTAAATCCTTAATACTACCCAATACCTGAACTTAACAACTACCTTACTAACTATTAATAAGCAGCAAACAAGGAGTTTTATTAAGGCAAAATCTGTAGTTAATAGTTTGTTCATAGCGAGAACTGGACCTTAAAATAAAGTGTGACCAAAAAAGGCTTGGGGTTGTATTTATTTTCTTTTGTATTTGAGTCAGAAAGTAAGCAGATATAGCAGTTTTCCCGATCCCAGCCGAGCAAGAAGGGTCGTCTTGTCTTGTAAATGCTCATCTTGTCTTGTTCTGCCTGAACTCTTTTTTTTCGGGTTCAAGAAAGTTAAGGTATGTTGAAAAACTCCCATCTTGTTTTCTCCCTCAACTTCACAAATCATTTCAAAATCATCCTACATCGCAGCAGAAGAACCGGCCCAGTGTTTGCAAAGTGAACATGCAAAGAAGATCAAACACCCATAACAAAAAAGGTAAAACAGCAACGTAAAACGATTCTGAAGTTGAGGGAGAAAATGAGTTTTTCGACCTACCCAAACTGAACCGGAAAAGAGTTCAGGCAGAGCAAAACAAGATGAGCGTTTGAGATTAAAAAGTATAGAAATTGTAATCAAAAAAAAAAAACTACAAAACTGAATTTTACAACTGTACTTGGGATCGTTTTAAGACACATTTAAATTGCATTTTGGAATTTCAAACTCAGGGCACCATATACAGAGAAAATATAAGGAGAAAATAAATGATTTTCCTTAAAAAGCATAATTTCTTTACAACTGAAGAAAGAAAGACATGAACATCTGAGTTACATTAACTGTATATCTGAGTTACATCTGAGTACATTATCTGTAAATTTTTGTCTGGAAGTGAACTTCTCCTTTAAGTTTGCAGCTTTAGCTATAATAAGGACTAGACATGAGACTAGATAATAATCTGAGATAGCAGAATTTCAATGCCAATCAATTCTTTTACAAAGTCTGTATGGTGGCCTGTATACGGTAGCCAGTACAAATGTTGCAGGGGATTTATCATTAACAGTTATTGATCTAGTTTATGTAATATGAAGCACCATTATTTCAAATTAATTATACTTGAAACCAGGCCTCTGAAAAATAATGAAAACCTTTTGAATGTGACTCATGTTTTCAACAGTAATCTTGGGGGAGTGTAACCTGTTTTTTCCAGGTTTCTGTCAAACAGAGCATTTCTAGGTTATGATATGTGATCATATCATTTACAAAAAGCGCTTTTGTCGAAAGGGATCTACTATTCATTAAGCCAAGCTTTATAATTTGTTTATCTGTATTATATCTGTTTTTTTTATTTGTGTAACATTAATTGAATTGTTACTCTTAAATTGATTTGGACGTTTTGTTTTTTTTTTTTTCAGACTCTATGTGTGAGAATTAACTGACTTCTGTGACATGAGGCGGCTAGCAGATGGTCGGTTTAGCCAGTCTGTCTGCTTCCTGACCTGGGCCCCAGTTAGTCAAGTATAAACTCTAAGACTGTGTGCCATATTTCTACAGAGAAGAGCAGCACCACACCTGGAAGGATGAAGACAACCTCTTTTCAACAGGTCAGGTCTTTTTCAATTGTCTATGAAACCTATGTTATTCTGCGGGCACCACTGGATCCGGGCATTTGCCATTGAGTGATGACCTTGTGCTATGTATCTCATCACCATGTTAAGCAAGGAGGGGACCAGAGCATATTACAGTGTCTGGCAAGTTGCTGTACTTGGAAGCTCACACACCTCTTAAATATTATTTTGGTTAGGGTAAAGGGACAGAAAATACAGTTTGTACAGTATAAAAACCATTACATCTAAGGAATGTCGCGATAAAAAAAGAAGACCCAACATGTGTGTTTGTGTGTGTTTCTTTCTTTTTTCTTGGAGCAGTAAAATTAATTTTCAACTTCAATGTATGTAACACAGTTGCTTAGATATTCAACAAAATAACTCATTTTTAGAAAGTTGAACAGCTTGAAAGTGCATAAATAAAATAATGTATAAAAAAATAAATAAATAAAAAATGATGTAAAATGAATCAGTCTTTTGATCTTAATGGTCAAGTTTGCAAAAAGGTCTGAAATAATTTTCTTAGTTTGATTCATTCAGACAGTCCACTCACGCACTGGATAATTTCCAGCAGAAAACAAAAAAGGCCGCTTGATGAGTTATATATTTACCTACACCCCACTGTAAGTAAAACAACAACAACAACAACAACAACAAAAAAAACTCTTGATCTTAGACTTCTGGGTGGATATATATAAATAAGAGCTTTGAAACAGTTGAGAATAAGTTCAATTGTCAATGTTGTAGAACTTCCTCATGCTGGTAACTGATTTGAGAGGCATTTCAAGTGTAGCGGGTTTGTTAACAGCCACAACTGAGTGCCAAGAGAATAGCACTCCTCTTTTAAAATGAATTGACAAAAGACTTGACTAACCAGGCTAACAAATTTATGCTGTAATAAATGGCAAAAATGCGTTGCATACTGTGTGACACCTTTAATTAAACTGAACTTGCCTCCTATTCAATATAGAATAAAAATATTAAATTCAAGATATCTACCTGGCATCTTAGGTGGACTAGCTTGTTGCAAGACATTGTAGGATTGCCTTGTTAATAAAAGATATGTTCATATGAAATTAATTTTGTTTAAAATAAGGTGTCATAATTAACTGCCTTCAATATGCTTTGAAAGAATTCCTGTGCTAGAATTCCAGGCAATATTAATCTTCTTTCACTTCTTTCTTATTACATTTACCTGCTCTGCAGACCCTCCCCTGGCCACAGCAGGGGTCGGGACTGTTCATGAGGTGCAGTTCTTCAGTGTAATTGGTGATGGCAGCCAAGGACCTGGCAGCAGAGAGTGCGCTGCAGAGATTCATTCATGCATTCTTGTGTTGTCCTGCAGGGGGCAGGGAGCGGGGCGAGTGAGTGACTCACCCCTCCGCACACTGACTGGTGCTATGGAAGTGTGTCGGAAACGATCTGTCACATCTGGCCCTGTCACTTTCAATCACTTATACACAGGCAAATGCACAAATGCTAGTGCAGAGTGCAGAGAAAGGGCCTGCTCATTTAAAGCCACAGCATGAGAAGGAAGGGACCCCGAAGACATATGCACAACGCATGTCTGACACAACCATGTTCCCACAGACAGAAATGTGTGACACGCACATACATCCAGATACGATGCATAGGGAAGATTAAAATGCACACTTAAATATGCATAAACATTTTATGTTATGTAAATCATCACCAAAAGGAGAGAGGTATTTCAAGTCCCAGCCATATCCAAGCCAAAAAGAACATTGGAAGTGTATTTTGTGTAATAATTCATCACAACATTCAAACAATAAATAATTGCCTTTAAGTAAGCTCCTGTAATAATAATAATAATAATAATAATAATAATAAACAATGTTCAAACTTTCAGACATTCACCTTTTATTATACTGCCTGTAGAGTGAGCAGTTTTTGTTTTTTGGACACAGCCCATAGTACTACTGTCAGATGAGAAAACTTTAGCAGTGGGAGTTTAAGGTCTTGGAAAGGAGCAAAGGTGACCCCATTTTCTCTTTCCCGGTTCCTGGCTCTTGTTTCAGGCTGTGGGTAGCTGAGAGATTAATTCAGAGACAGTTCAAGATAAAGGCAGAGGTGGTGCACAAACAGGCCAGAGACTGCGCTGATCATTGGAAATAATTATTTGCTGTGTCACTGGCATCCCCTTCCCTCCATTCATCTATGTCAAGAAACCTTCTTTGACAGGCAGTGTGTGTGTGTGTGTGTGTGTGTGTGTGTGTGTGTGTGTGTGTGTGTGTGTGTGTGTGTGTGTGTGTGTGTGTGTGTGAAGACATTGGCAAGGATTACTATTAATGAAGAGAGGAATCTCACATCAAGATTTATGGATTAATCCCTTTTGGGTCTGAAAATACCAAAGATCTATACTTGCCGGCACAAGGTCGCAAGTTTTGTAATTTAAATGAAAGGGTTTAAAAGGTGACAAATGAACAAAGCACAGTTTCATTACGGACTGATTCTTATGTACATCTCTTAAGATTTATTGCAGCATAATCCTTTGCTTAAAGAAAGGAGTGAACACTGAAATGATTAATCTCTTTTAATGTTGGTGTCTGAAACAGCCCTCTCTCTATTTGTAATTGCCAAGGAAGCATAAGTCCTTGTTGTTGGTTCAGGATGTTTCTACACTCTGGGAATGAAATGGCCAAAGGAACCTCTGATCTTTCTTTTTTTTTCCACCTTGATTTTCTCCAGACGCTTAAAACGACCGGAGGCTAAGTAGGCCCCGGTTAATGCTACCATACGCTTGAAGTCATTTTCTGAACGAGGCAGAAATACGGGACAAGAGAACAAGAAAACACAACAAATATAAAGGCCAAATTTTGAAACAAATTACACGCAGAGGCATGTGTGCTGCCATGATGTATTAAGGTGTGGAATACCTCTGTCCTCTCTGCTGGATAAGCACTTCACTGATCCTGTGCATAAACATAATTTGGAGTGTCGTCTACAAGAGCCTTGCGGTGGATGAGTTTCAGCCCCAGGCAAAACGGGTGCAATAATTCACAATAATGTAAAGGAATATGCAAGCCTGCCTTCCGTGAAATGTCTCTCTCTCTGCTCATCATTAATATTAAACAATATGACAGTCAGTCATGTTGTTGTTAGAGACTGTATTGAGAACAACATTAATGATGTGTACATAGTCGTGTTGACTGAAAGAAGACAAATGACTCTTAAAACTCCTTGAGACGCACTGAACCCACACCCGAAACCTCCATCCCCCAATGTGCTCTCTCTTTCCCCCTTCTTTGCTATAATTTGCACCTCCTGAAGGTAAGCAAACTCAGTGGAGTGCAAGTGAGATCGGGGCGGGACTCCACAGTGACATGACAGAAATGTTAGTGACGATAAATTTCATATGTGCCAGTCACAAAGTGAGGTGGTTGGCTGAGCTGACTGCTCTCATCACTGTATCTCAGGTAGACTCGCACTCTTCAGACAAAAGGGGAGACAAAAAAAAAAAGACAATAAATATCTGCTGATGATCACAAAATATTCATTTAAAGCTAATTAATTCTGAATAAATATATATAATGTTTTTTTTACAATTTTAATACAATTCCTTTTGTTTGGCCATACTATAAAACCACTGATGCACTGTTTTAGCCTTCTCGAATATACAGATTTTCTGAACGCACCAATGTCTCATACTTCACTGCATAATGAAAACACAGTAGTGTGTTGGTCTGCTAAATGTCCTTAGAGAAATAAATTCCAGCATTCAGAGTGAAGAAGAGGGTCAACCTCTGAAATGTCACTGCAATCATCATCCTTCACATAATTATCATAGATACAGAAAAAAAAAAATCTGCCTAAAAAACCTTAATGTGCAAGCATTTATGCATTTAGCGAGATCTTTATGGTATTTTCTTCAAAGCCCAAGCAAGTATTAAGACATTTCCACTGTTAATCGTTACATAAAGATTTAATCATGGGAAAAGCAGGTGTAAAGACAAATAGAAATAAAATCATTGAACATAAAAACGTACATAGAATGAGCAGGTATGTCTCCTCTGTGCTGAATGAGTGAGGTTGACAGATCGTTGCTCTCTTCTGTGCCCGGCCCTGTGAATACACATATCCTCATGCTCCAAATGCGGGCTGACAGCTTGCCCGGAGAAATGAAGTTGGTAGTTTGGGGCAATGGTAAAGAGCCTGAGCAAACAGGACATGCTATGAACACCCAGGCTAACAATGAACATATGCTTTGTTTTTCTGATGCCAACACGGAGCATTTATGGCCTCGAGAGACTCCTGAGATTCAGGGACCAGTTGGAGCGAACAGCCTGCTGGCTATTTTTGCCTTTTTTGGCAGACTGTTGTTTCTAATTTGTTTACACTACTGTAGCCATTAGACTGTGCTGGTTGTTACATTGTGACAATAAAGTCCCTCTAAAACTTTAAAACATGATCCAAATATCCAACCTGACACACTGTAACTCTGAATAAATCATTTAAACCCGCTTTATATTAACTGTCTTTTTAACAATTGCTAAAAAGTCATTTCTGGCAACTAAAATGTATTTTTATCCAAATACAATACTTAATACAAAAAGGCATATTCTTATACTTATGGAATGTATTTGATTTCTGTAGTTAATTGATGCGTAAAAATAATGTTAATTTGCACTGGAATGTAAGTTCACATTTATGTAGCAGATGTAGTTGACTACATCATCTGTGATGGCGCTCTCAGGGTGGTGGCAAACAGTACATATTTAAGGGATAGTTGCCCTGAAATGAACATTTTGTCATTATTTACTCAGCCTCTACTCATGTCCGATATGAATTTCCTTCTTCTGATGAGCACAAAATAAGATATTTTAAACAGTTGACAGTGACAACTGACTTTCATACTGTTTTTATTTATTTATTTTTTTATTTATTTTTCTTTGTGGAAGTCAGTGGCTGAGCCAAGGTACTGTATCAATTAAAGAGCATGTTGTAGCCAATCAGAACTCATTCATGGCTCCCATCATGCATTGCGGCATGAATAAATTATGAGCTGAATTGTCTTTGTAATTTCTTTTATTCTTACTATTTTCTTTTGTTTTTGTTGTTTTTATGTGACTTTTTAGTAGCCTGTTTTGTGATGCTCAGAGTTGATCTGTTTATCTGAATATGCCGTTTGTCACCATTGTTGAGATTCATACGCTGGTTCTTGATGTCTGTGTGCACCTAAACAAAGAGACTTTTTCAGAAAGTTTTTTTTTTTTAATCACAACAGCTTGTAAGAATTTCTGCTAAAACGCATAAAAAAAAAGACAGGATCTTTTGTTGGGGAATCACAAGGCTGACATTAATTATTCAAGATCATCTTTATTTGACTTCAATCACTGAATTTGTTTAGAGTCTAATCTCTGATTTACATTTGCAAGTAAGAAAACGTAACTCAGAAATTAAACTCTAAATAAATTCAATGATTCAGGTCCAAAAAATTATTATGTGAAAACATAATCATTATCATCTGATGATTTGTGCTCTTGGCTTGGCTGGCTGTTTTAACACAGTCACGGTAGCCAAAAAAAAAATTGAAGTTAAAAATATAAGTGTCAAGTGTAAGTGTCAAGAGCCCAACTAGAGCAAATACTGACCACTATAATGGTTACTTAAAAATTGTGATTTTCTCCTTTGGTGATTCTGCTTGTTAACATCAGTTGTCTTCAATAATGGTCAATTATCACTTAATTAATCACTAATTATCTGCGTCTGTCTCAACTTTGTTAAAAAAGTATGTCATCATGACGTAGAGTATCTGGCACATGTGCATTACACAGAAAGTTGATAGAACCTATGTTTTGTTGTTATATGAACATGTTATTTTAAGTTTTCAATTTCTATTTAAGTTGGGGTTGTTCCAACTTGTCCTATTGTGTAGTGAGACACTGCAAGTTGACAGAACATGATTTAACTTGTCCACCTGACTGAAACTCAGAATCATTTTTTACAGTGTAGGGGTGTGCAATATTTATCATCTATGATAATGGTTGTTTTAATGATATTTGAGCTGACATTATCGTGTATGTCACTTACTTTGCCTTGAGAGTCCAAAAGAATTCACTGTGTGATAAAGTCTATTAGAATGCAGTTAGAATGCTCCTATAATTCAAGTTATGAAAGCACAAATGTCCTTGTATGGGTTTATATATTTATAAGAAATGACGTAGTTGGTAACACTTTAGAATACAGTTACATTCTAGTAACTACTATTAATGAACAAAAAACTCTGATTAACAAATCAGTAAGTCATAGCACTCACATGGTAGTTCACTATTAGCTAATCAGTAACTACTATTTTTTCATATCTCCCAGAGAACTACTAAGAACTACTATATACATGATCATAATTAATGTAAATAATGCAAAATGTATACTTAATTCTAAAGTGAAGATCATGGTAACCCACTAGTAATGACTGGGGTATTACCAAATACCTCAGAAGGAAACAGTAATCATTTGGATCTGTATTCTACACTGTAAACAGTGAAGCTGTGCAGTTGTTGCTTTATGGAGGTATTTCTGTCTGATACTACCTATAACTCTAATTTTGTTGTTATAACCTAGTTCAATCAAGATTATGTAACATAAGAAAATGTTATTTCAACTTAAATCCATTACATTGACCCAACTTACAATTTCCAATAATGCTCGGAACAAACACATTCATGCACACCTGCTCCATGCTGATTAGTGAATGTTGGTTCAATTACAAATTATGATTTGAAATGATTATATATTTTAAGTTGCAGCAAAGTGAAAATCACAATGGACAGCGCTACTCTTCAGCACCACTGTAAAAACAAACAAAACAACAACAACAACAACAACAACAAAAGTTAAAAAATCACCAACATATCTCTCTCTCACACTTATTACAATCCAGTCTGCATTTATTTCTTTCATACTAAACTTCTTATTGAGAACTGAGGTTTAGATGTTGATGTTTTATTGAAAATAAAGTTTGAAATCACCATTGTGGAGATAAGTGTTTGATTTAACTGGGCTCTTGATTCTTGAATACTTATCAGTTTTTCTCTGACTGCTGCAACTGTGCATTTCTAAGGCACATTATATTGCAACAGTTGTGAGAGAAACTCTGAGCAGATCTTGTTTACTTATTGACCTAATAATCATGTAATAGTCAGACTCACAGGTCATGTCAAGATGTCTGAGAATGTTAGCTGTTAGTCTCATGATGTTATGTCAATCAGATATTGTGATTTTATATAGGAAGTGTTTTGAGCAGTGTCTTTTTTGACTCACACAAAGATAAAGAATCAGCGCATGAATCTCAACAATGGTGACAATTTTACCTGATGGAGAAATCAGGTTACATCTACTGACTGTTATGCTTCAATAAAACTTATTTTTTTTCAGGTTGGTTGAATTCAGTTATAATCAGTAATTTAAATAATTTATTTCATTTCAACAAAACCAGTTATTGTAGATGTTACCACATGAAATACAATTTCTTGTTGAACCAACAAAATATTTTTTTTCAGTGTAAAGTGAAGATCATGATAACTCTTTAGTAATGACTAAAGTCATTAAAAACTATTGAGGTTTTTGTAAGGTTCTGGATAGTCATACTTTCGATGGCTTTGGTAACACTTGAGTCATTACTAGGGAGTTATCATGATCTTCACTTTAGAATACGGATCCAAAAAAATAGTAATACCTTCTGAAATATTTGGTATTACCTCAGTCATTGGGTTACCATGATCTTTACTTTAGAACTAATTATACATTTTGCATCATTCACATTAATTATGAACATGTATATAGTGATTTGTTCCTGTGTAGTTATTCAGTAATGACGGAACTGTATTCTAAAGTGTTACCATGTAGTTAATTAATATTACACAAGCAAAAAGGCCGTTTTCCTGAATATTAGTGTGTGAGCGTGATTGCAACTTTACACAACTTTGACACAATATTGTCTCTTTTATTCTTCTGTTTTGTCAACGAAAATAGTTCCAAACACCAAAATGTGTGCGTCTCAGAGCAACACTATAGTGTTTTGTCCCTAAATGAATCTGTTTTTGAATCAATGTTTCAATAATCCATTCCTACAGATGGGCTCTGTAGGAATCAGCAGTTTTGAATAAATTGTTAGAATGACTGATTCAATGAATCACTTATTAAGAGACTTGCCACCACCTACTGGCGATTTTAGTGTTTTACTTATTAATTCTTGGCAGGTTGCAACATTCATTAAAATGTAATTAAATCACTGATAGCTGTGATAAAACTTTGTATATTAGCTTGACACAATATCATTGACATGCTAGCTATGCCTATTAGAAGGTCAGAAAACACTGATTAAAATGTTATGTTTTTACAATGCATCACACAAACAACTTAGAGACTATAACAAAAAAAAAAAAAAAAGGACAACAACTTTTTACAATGAAAATAATTTTTTGTACAAGGTATGGTCACATGTGGCTGATTTATTCTACAAAGTATGATGGGCTAATAGAGCATGTGCAGTATGAATATAATTACTGTAGCTCATTCCTGCTTAAAGACATGCCAGGGTAGAAATGTTAAACAGCCTTTACTGACGAAACTGGATAATCCACAACAGAGGCTTTAGAAGACACACGGACACAACAAGTAGACCTGACAAAGAGGAATGCACAGACAGGAACGTAAGTACATGGGATAACAAGGGGACACAGCTGAACCAAATGGGACATAATCACACTAAACGAGAACAGGAACATGACCATATAAGGGAAATCAGGAACACTGTAAAATCCAACAGTTTATCTTACTTAGATATAATTAGTTATCTTTACTTAGTTGTTGTACTTACTAGGTTTCATTAAGTTACAGCTACTTTCAAGGCATATAAAACAGTTTACTTGCTGTTTTGAGTGACACTTACTTAAAATATTCAAGTAACCACAAAGGAACCAATAACATTAATACACCAGTGAGAGGCAGCAGTGCACTAAAATGTTGCTGATGTGCAACATAACAATAGAAGAAGAAAATGTAAAAAAAAAAAAAAAAGAGTTTTTGCGGTGGGGCAATTCTTAGCCTTAGACTTTTTACTCATTTCCTCCACTTTGAAAGTAATCTTTTTCTAGTTGCATTCAGTCATTTCCCAAAGTCATCTTGAATGTTAAATTGTCAAAACAACTGAAAAATCTGAGAGAACATCACATAAGCTGACTTTATAAATTGATGTTGATTTTCCTAAAATATTTTTTGTTTGATCTCACCATTATAGTGGTTAGTGATCCCTTTGGTTATGCACTTGGAACTTCGTTAAAACGTTTCAACCACACTTGAGTCACACATAGATTTCAACATTCAGCGCACTAACCACAACAATGGTGACAATTCAGTAATTTATTTAACAATAACTGTTTTTTGCTCTTTTTGTTGTGCTACTACTGACATTAAACAGCAAATAAAAAAAAACAACAACAACAGTAAAACAATGTAATTGCATAATTTATTCATGCCCCAATGCATTATGGGAATCAGTGATTCTGAGTTACTCTCAATGTTCCTCAGATCACAGATTCAATTAAGTGAACAAAACTTAAATGGCTTAGGTAAACTGAACTCAAAATAAGTAAGGAATACTTTTAATGTATTAGTAGATAAGACTTAAATTACACTTAACACAATTAAGTAAACATTACTTAATTGAATTAAGGCAACGAGTTTGCACAATTTAATTAAGTAAACTTAAATTCTAAATTTTTCAGTGCAGAAACGGGCAAAACAAGAGTAAAGAGGTCCATGGTCCTGACATATCAGCCCAACAACGGAGGTAGGAGCCAAGGAGGAAAAAGGAGGAGCCAGGGAGACAACAGGAGAGACCAGGGTGGACCAGATGGAGACAGGAAGAACTTGGAGCAGGAGGAGCCAGGTGGGACCCAGGCCACAGCCATGATGACGACCCACGGTGGAGCCGACAGAGATGGAGGCCTGACGACTCCGGGGGGGGGCGACCGACAGCAGCGGAGCAGGTGGCGGAGGAGCCTGAGGCAGAGACAGAGAGCCGATGAACCAGGGTGACGAGGAGGATCTGGAGGGCTGAGGTGGAGCCGGAGCGACGGAGAGCCAAGGTGGAGCTGGAGGGATGGAGGAGCCTGATGGAGCCGGAGGGATGAGGCGAGGCCGTAGGAGTAGAGTCCCGAGGCGCAGGATGGACAATGACAGCCCAAGGCGGAGCCGGAGGGACGAGGGAGTCGGGTGGAGCCAGTGAACTGCCAGGCCACAGCGGAGAGGAGGGAGCTAGAAGCAATAGTGGAGCTGCTGGGTCGACGGGCCGAGGCGGAGACAAGGGATCCTCCAGCCTTAACGCCCATGGAGACGGTGGGCATTTGTGAGCCTCCTCTAGGCTGAGCTCTGGCAAGGGAGCACTCTCAGGGCTGAGCTCGGGCATGGCAGTTTCAGTCAGTCCAATGAAGGTGGGAAGAGAGGAGGTAGGCCGGCATAAATGTCCCAGTCTAATACTCCCTCAGTCTCAAACAGTCCCAAATTTTCAACCAGCTCACCCTCAGCCATGTTGCAGTGGGCGGAGCTCCCCTCCACAATATCACTCGACACAGCTTTCTACCTTGTGGCGGGCGTTGTTGCCAGCTCACACACCTGGACTGACATCACTAGCAGCTCCGGCTCTGCAGCGATCCATGGTTCTGTCACTCCGTGCGGCGATGGCTCATCAGTTGTGGTGGGCTCTGGCTCTCCATCAGCAGTGGGCTCAGTCATGTGCTCCATGCAGCGGGGAGATGGTAGGATGGGTGCTGGATCTGGAGTGACACTGGCAATATCCCCCACGGCACAGACAGTGAGCGGGGATCAGTGTCCACTCCACAAAGGCAGCGAAATTCGCTCAAGGGCTGGACTCGGACGACAGCACTTTGTATGTGGGTGTTCAACTGGCGTCACAGAACAAACAGAGCATGTCGTCCAGGTAGGTGGTGAGGTTTGCGAGGACCTCAAGTGATTTCTCTGTCTCTGGTGGTGATGTATTTTTTTTATTTTTTTTTTTTAATTATCGCACACCCTATTACTAACACTTACTTAGCAGAAAAGCATTCTTGATATTTCTACAGATTTGGAATGACTTGAGGGTCTGTCCCTTTAAGTTGCATGTTGTTGTTAAGATGTTATCCAGCACTAAACAATGAGTCTAAACAATGCCTCAACCCAACATGGTGAATGTGCAGAAAAGTGATTCTGGGATCTTCTTAATTCTATTTTAAACTGAAAAGGACTGTTTAGGACTGAAAGAACTCCATAAATTAAAGCCATAACATATTTTTTTGCTGTAATTGACGCAGTTGCTTTGAGACAAGTGGCAGATTAGTGTCAATGGGTCAAAGGTTACGTCTCATCTTAGAAGATGGTCACCTATATCTGAGAGGTTTGAGAGATTTATCAGAGCAAAAGCTCTACATGAGTGGCAGATAGGTACCTTTAGGCTACAAAGTGTATTGGGTTCACCAGTGTAGAGGGTGTGAGTGCAGATGGGAAGTTCTGTCTCATCTCAGTAATAAAGCACACCTGAACTCTGCTTTAAATACCAGAAGAGAGGATGGAAATGTCACATGCAATTAAAACTCATGATGCAAGATGGCACAAATCCAAACCTAAATCAAACTCTCAAAAATGAAAGAAGGGGGAAAAAAGTGATGATGTGATATGCATAGTGGATTGACAGATCACTGACACACTTTCACAAGGAACTCCTGCAAGGTTTATCCTCCAAAACATGACTCTTCTTTCACATTGAAACATGTACATTAATAATCATTATGCTCATTTTGGAGAAAATTCATTATTTTACACAGGGATGAACTAGAGGGATAAACAGTTAAAACTATTTGGTCACACTTTATTTTAAGGTCCAATTCTCGCTATTAACAAACCATTTATTATGGCTTTTGCCTCAACAAACTCCTAATTTGCTGCTCATTAACAGTTAGTAAGGTAGTTGTTAAGTTAAGGCATTTAAAAGGGTTAAGGATGTAGAATATGGTCATGCAGAATAGGTGCTTTATAAGTACTAATAAACAGTCAATATGTTAATAATAGGCATGCTAATAAGTAACTAGTTCATAGTGAGAACTGTTCCCCATGCTAAAGTGTTACCAACTATTTCTGTCATTCTGTCTGTTTTTTTTTTTTTCCCAGAACATTTACAGAATACTAGATACTTGTCTACAGTGAAAGGAACCAGGTTTCTGTTAGTAAAACATTGTCTGTGTAATTTGTGCCACTTGTGTCTTCAGGGACAGAGCTACCATCATCAACATTCAGGGCTTAGCACAAATCTCATAAAAGTCACAGTAATAACAACAAATTTGACCCAGCATTCTTTTTTGAGAACATTTTGCAGTTTTTACTCCTGCACTGCTTACTTCTTTTACTGATGTTAAAGGTGCATGCTGCCACTTACTGTACTGGAGTGTGTAGCAAGTTTGCTCATTGAGGTGACATGACTAAATATGATACATGACACACACAAAACAACAACCTTCCATGACAATGTGTTCATGCTATTCTAGAAATCTACAATGTCCTGGGCTTCTGTGAAGAAGAAGAAGAAGAAGAAGAAGAAGAAGAAGAAGAAGAAGAAGTAGAAGAAGAAGAATGTTAGTGTTAAATGTAAATTAAATCCACACAAAGTGAATGATTTGAAGCGTTTTTATGCCAAAAAAAAAATATATATATATATATATATATATATATATATAGCAAAAAGGTGTTTCTGTGCTGCCACACCTCATGTGACCTTTTTCATATTTAGAGCACAGTCTGTCCTGTGATCTGAATAGTTTGAGCCACAAGAGAATGCATCGTAAATCTGCTCCACTGCAGGAGTGTTATTTCAGTAAGAAATTTGCCAAACATATGAATATATCTGGCTATATTTGCCTAATGTGCTTGGTGCTCATCTCCTGTATTTCTTCCCCCACTATCTGCTGAGTGTGCAGTCTCACTGTCTGCAGTCACACTAATTGGACCCCTCTCTGATTCACCTCCAAGACCCCAGTATGTTCAAACAGATAGGAAAATAAAACACAGCCCTAAAATAATGAGATTCCTCAGGTCGTTTCAAATGTAACAGAAAATGATGACATTTTGGTTTGAACCCAGCTGACTTCCTAACAATGTGAAGACAAAAGAAGGCCCTGAATGCTTGAAATCGCCCCCTATTACTTTGATATAATTACTCTATATTAATCCCATCTTGATAATGACAGGGTCTCTCTCTCTCTCTCTCTCTCTCTCTCTCTCTCTCTCTTTCTCTTCTTTGCCAATAAAGTATATTCTGAATCCTTTGAAATAACTTTAAGAGAAAGAGAGAGAGAAAATAAAAGGGGAGATAAAAAAAATCCCACGACTGATTCAACACGAGCACGTCTAGACCTCTTTTGAATGAAAAATGATACGTGAGGGAAAATAAAGCAATATGACCAGAAGGACCAGGAATTCACCAGATGAGTGTCAACGGAGAGGTAAAAAATGAAGCATTTACCTGTTCCTAATCTAATTTCTTCATGGCTTTCTGTAGATATCGGACCCCGCCGTGAATAAGCTTAGTGTTTGCGCTGCCAGTCCCGGGTGAGAAATCGCTCCGCTCTGCCAGGGCCATGGAGAGTGAGGGAAACCAGCTCCGGATCAACGTCAGCTTGATATCTGGCTACTTATTCTCACCACCACAAAATGTTTAGAATATATTACATATCATTTTCATATGCATCTCTCCTCTCGCTGTAATGTGCTTTAAAGGCGAACCGGGGACCGGGGTAGGCTATATGAGAGGGCATTCATATCTCCATGGGAAACGGGATGCGTTAATATGTATGAGCGCACATGTGACTGTTAAAAATCTCTAAATGTTGAAATAATAAAGTTTATCTGGAGGTTTCAGACTCCAGCTTTATTTTGCATGAAGTGTAACTAGTTTTCACAATTCAGACGTGTAAAGCGTTTGAAAGACTGCAAGGAAGCAAACGTGTTTTTTTTTTAGATGGAGGTGAGCGAGAGACTGTTGTAAACGCCACACTCAAGCGAACAAGCCTCTAGCTTTCCCAGAAGATTAGAAGCTCCAAATCCAAAAATTCCAAAAGAAAAAAATGTGGATTAGGAAAGGGATGAGCGCAGTTTCAAAACCCTCCTTTCTCAATCTCTCTCTCTGCATTTTTTTCAATGTTAGACAATGGAAATTAATATAAAAAGAATAAATAAAAACATATTAAGGAAACCTTGAACTCGGGCATAGATAATTGATTTATGGACTAACAGAAGAGACGATCACATAAAGTCTCATTTGGGACAGCCAGTGAGCCATACTTCAAACACAGAGATCAGGCTTTACCCTGCCACGTTGTCGTTTTCTGGAAGTCGAAAATCCCTCTAAGTCCAGCACTTCCGATGGGGAGGCCTCCTGAGGAGGAGGCTGAAGCCACTTAGCGGCTGAGCCTGCGCTAGCAGCCTTGCAAGCAGTTAACACACAATGAGCTGCAGCGTTACGCAACAACCGCTCAGAAAACATCCGTCTACAGCTGCAAGTGGGACGCGTACAAAACAGAGTGCCGCTCGAAATCCTACTCTCGGTGCTAAGAAGAAGCAAATAGGATTGATCCAAATTTCTCAAATGGGGAAGACTATAAGGAAAACCACGCGGCGAGCGGAAAGAGAGAGAAAGAGCTTAGCGCTTTTATTGTGTTGGCTTCTTGAATTCTATTTGTACAATAATGTATGAAAATCATGTTTTTGAGCATAACTGAGGATGGCATTACTGTACATAGTTTTCTAAAGGGTTCCACCAGCGAGTCAACCTATAGAACCTTTTATTAATTGTTTTGTTATGTATTTTATTATTATTATTATTATTATTATTATTATTATTTACAGTTACATCTTATTGTATCCAAGCTGAAATAATTTTCCAGTGTTGTGCCATTATCAATACAGAAAATATTTCACAAAAATCACAGTGGGCCACCACTTATGCATGGGTCTACTTCGTAGGGTTATTACTTTCCACAAAAGATTTATAGAAGAACTCTCCAAAAACTTGTATGAGTAGTTAACATAATTTCCTAAATCAAAAAAAAAAAAAAAACTTAAAACAAGCAAAATCACCAAAAACACCAAGCAAAGTCTATGTGACATCTATGTGTATCTTTATCTAGTAGGCTGGCCACAGATTCCTCTATGTGTATTCCACTGAGTGCTGCCCCTCATGGGACGGTGGCCATTTTCACAAACACATACATACCAACTAGCCATTCATTTCACTGTCACATGACTTCAGGGGACACTATTCATTTATAAATGTGTTTCATTACTATGCAAGTCTTCGTATTCTATATGATGGATTCAACAAAACACAAATCATGCATTTTCTGCAGAAGGATAGAGAAAAAAAAGTGACAGCAGAAAGAAATAAAGAATGATCAATCACATGCTAATTTATTTACTTCCCCCACTCCTAACGAGTGTCCAGCATGATTAATCACGAATATGCATGCCACATGCATATGACATTGCTTACCAAAATAATGCAATTTTACTGTTCTCCGCAATCCTTGAATTGAATTTACTTGAATTTTCTCTTTATCAGAGCATTAAAGGTGTAAACTTGTAAATATATAATCTACACACATTTGAAGCGAGGAGCTTCACATATATTAATTAGAACACGTACATCAGATAAAAATAAATCAATAAATAAATAAATACAAAATAATAATAATAATAATAATAATAATAATAATAACAATAATAATAATAATAATAATAATAATAATAATAATAAACAAAATAATATAAATGTTATATGTTACTGAATTGCACTGATGTTTTATTTAGGCTATAACTTTTAACTGAGATTCAGGAAATGCAAATAAAGCAAAATGAATCTGATTGCAGTTGTCACCTTTAACATCCTGTGTGACCTCATATAGGAAAAAAAAATCTGTTTAATATCTCATATCATATCATCTCATATCAGAGAAACTTTCAGAGCTTTATGAATGTCCCTCCCCCAACCCCCACAAAAAAAACATAATTCTACAACTTTAACATTTTGCTTAGATATAGCCAAAATATAGTGTGCAAACAAAATATACTTCATAAATTCAAATATTTCTTATTCAAGTCATTTGAAATTCGCTGTCATGTTAATTGTATAACTCTATATTTATTTGTAGAAATCATAAGTTATTAGGCTAATAAAATGAACACAATAACTGGCTGGATTAAAAATAAAATAATAATAATAATAATAATAATAATAATAATAATAAAAATAATAAAAAAAAACTGAAAAAACATATTGGTTATCATTACAGTCAAGAATGATTTATGATGAATGATACAGTGATAAAGGGAAACTAAACTGTTATAATTAGCAGAACATATGAACACATATTTGCTAAAATGACTTTGCAGAAGCTGGAGGGTAATTAATTAGACTAACTAGCAGCACTATTCATCTTCCTTCAGACTGACAGTGATTTTTTTCTGAAGCACAATTTAACAATTGATTGTGGCATAAGAGCCCACCTGCAGCTTGATAATTCATTTTCACACAAGAAGGAGAAAAAGAAAACCAAAAAAAAAAATCTCAACTAGGATATATTGCCCCATGGCATGAATATGCAAGAACTCACAAGATGCTGGCAGACTCATTACTAATGTTACTGCCAATTACAAGGCATGTCATGACACTGATTCATGAATATTCAACACTGACTGATCTTCATGCTCGCCACAATGATGGGTCTTGTTTTACAGTTTCACTGAGGTAGAAGAGAAGGGACCTTCATCACAGCACAGAGGAGTCATCCAGCTGCAATACAAGCTGTTTCATTAGCGTTAAATAGTTAAATGTGTGTTATATAAAAGTGCATTAAAATGATGGAGCACTCCCTTGTTCCATGGAACTCACATTAAAGCATATTAAGTAGACATTTAGTCCTGAAAAGAAGGAATCTTAAATTGGAAAAAAGACATAGACCAGTGCCTTGAGCAAAAGGGGTGCTTTTAAGAAATATGGATTTTTTTTTTGATAAATCTACTGGGGAATTAGATCATGCAGTCAACAACATCTGACCTTATTGAACCTGTATGAAAATGGGAGAGATTTCATCATATTTAAATCAAGCTCAATCACATCAAGCGTGGAGTGATGTTTCAAAATCATAAAGTCATCTGTTGGCCAATGACACCAGATTAATTCTGCTTATCTCATAGGCAGTGAGCTGGACACATATGATCCTTATCTAAATAGGCTCTGTAAGAGGAAGCTTGTCTAGGATACAATGTCTAGGTTGGACAATGAGTCTACTCTGCCTGATAATATCAGGTTAGTATGTCACAGTGGTCACTCAATTTCAAATGTCTGTTAAAAAGTCTACAGCCTCTGTCAATAAACATTTCCAATTAGAGATGGCTTACATCATTACTTTGCACATAAGTGTCTGCAGGAACATGCAATGATAGGACAAAGCTCTTTCACTCGAATACAGCAGAATACAGCAGCTATGAAAAATCAATACAATGTTTAGGATTAAATGCTGCTTTTATCTGTCAAAATAAGTCATGTCTGCCTCAGGGAATGTTTCCTGTCTCAAGCAATTTGGCAGCAAACTCTTCATATGCATCAATACATGTTGCATAGATTTTATACACTGACTAAAGACTGCCTAATATGACAAATGCAATAAATGCATTTGAACAAAAAATGTGTGGTGCTGTCCATGGTGCTTTACCTGTCTCAATATTCAAGTAAAAGTGCTGAACAGCTCCTGTCAAAAACTGTAGATGGAAGCATCAGGATTGGTCATTTGATTTGGTGATTTTTTTTTTGTTTTTTGTATTCATTCTTCTTCTTCTTCTTCTTCTTCTTCTTATATTATTATTATTAATAATTAATTAATTAATTAATTAATTAATTTATTTGCCATTTTTACTTGTTAAAGAAAAGTAATTAAATATCATGCTGGCTGTTAATGATGTCAGTCAGGATAGCTTAATACATAAGTCTTTATACATCACACACACACACACACACACACACACACACACACATTCTTCAACGTGTCATAATTGGGAAATAACTTCAGTCCAATTTGATTGCTCTTCATTTGCTGCCTCTTCTTCCCCATGAGCAGTGATTAAACTATGCATATATATAAGGCAGTTAGTAATTAAATGAGCCAATGGGCAATTATTGCTTAATTGTATGTAATTTCCCTTCATTAAAAAGGTAAATGAAAGCAGACCATATTGTGGATATAATATATTAGATATAGCAATAAACCCAATCAGGTGTTGAGCACATGGCTGGCCTGTCATTCCTTATGTGGAACATGGCTGACAGTTTTGGACATACTGTTTAAATGAGACATAATGTACACCATGGGATAGTTTGTCCTCAATGTCAGCCTTGAATGGCTAAATTGAAGTGTCTGTGGTTCACTGACATCCAATTCGTTTTGCATTAGACTGAAATACACTGATCAACACTGTATTTGCCTTGCATTATATCAACATATAAAACAATTCAAAATGATTGTCCAGTGGGTGATGAACAACAGTGTCCTCTAGAGGAGACTACCACTCCCATTTAGAGAACACCACAGTGGTTTAGCTCAGCTGCAAACATAACACAGCCAGAATACAACAGGTTTTGAAAGCTGTTTTAAGAAAACCTCACAGACCTTAATTTTGTACATGTTTTCATAAAAAAAGGAACTGAGCAAAGGTTTTTTTTTCCTCGTATTGTGGTTTTACCTAATAAGACCATGAAATTGTTTATGGTGGTTGGGAGATGCAGGATTTAGTTTGTGGAAAGAGAGTGTTCACATGATGGTTGAATAAGACCTGTCTCAATTAACAGTAACACCCACCCATTCAGGTACAGTCTGGCCAAGTCTGTTTGAGGAGAAGTGACCTCTGTTTTTGGACCTCTTCACAGTTTACATCAGAGCTGTTGTCTGCATCAGATTTCTTTATTTTTATTTTCATTTTTTTGCCAGTTCCTGGTGTATTTTCTGTTCCACCCTTAAATGGAAATGATTGTAAGAATCCCCTCCTCTGCCCTCTGCTAATGACTGGGTCAGTATGTATATGGAACTATGGTTTCTTAAAAGGAAAGCCCTTGTTTAATAAACGCTTAGCTGTGTTTGGTTTAGTCAACAACTGCTCAAACTCATATTTGTTGAAATCTATATATATATATATATATATATATATATATATATATATATATATATATATATATATATATGTATGTATGTAATATTCCTCTCCATATTACTTGTTGTTTAGGTTTAGATTAACCAAAACATCCAAAAACATAATTTAAATAGAATGATTGAAGTGAATGAAGTGTTTCATTAGAAATCAACCTAATCGAATTTAATAATTTTAATTTCTTAACATACGATGTGTACTCTGCATACTGAACTATATATAACAAAAAAAACAAAAAACAAACAAACAAACAAACAAAAAAAAGGTAAATTGCTATATAGCGAATATAAACTATAGCAGATGTCAATGAAATCACAGTCATGCACCGGCTGTCAGTCAGCCCTCAGATTGGCAGAAGAGTCTCGCAGGTGATTGGTTCCACTTACATATGACGCAAATGACGTACTGAACTCAAACACGTGGGTCTCACATAAACAAAGACACATTGGCAGACAGAGCTCTACATGCCAGTGTTGAGCGCCGCGCTCTGCGAACCTCAAGCAGTACTGGACATTTACACACATATTCTGCATCACAAGCTTATGGATACAATATAGTTTTACTGATGGTCTACTAAGGTATGTCATTGCCGTTCTATTTATTTATTTATTTATTGTGTCTGTTTGTGCAAATATGCCTTTTCAACAAGCAGTGCAAAAATAGTCCTTTGTCATGTTTTAAACAGTCTTTGATCGTTGTTTGTTGATTCTGCTGGTCTTATAGAAACTGATTTTTTTTTTTTCTGTAGAGCTGAATTGTGAAACGAGCTTACATTCAGTACTTGCATGAGACTAGATACCAGCGCACACTTATGCTGTGTGAAATTGTGTTTCTTCATACATGCATTTATTAAAATAATTAAACTCTAGAGTAAAAGCAAATAAACAAACGCGGCGCGCGAAACCTTAATCTTTCGCCCAATCGCGCACCTGCTCTGATACGGCGCTAGAAAGTGTATTTTAAATTTAAAACTTTAAGTGAGCACTAGAATTTTGCGTAGTTATGTAATAGGACTAATAAAATGTGATGGAAAATCAAGTGAAAGTTGTGTGTTTTATCAGAGGGAGAACCCAGAGCTGATTCGTTTTTCTTGAACCCCGGTATTAAATTTCACCTGATATTATCACCTTCACCGCGATCTGCAGAGGAACAGTCCCACGACTGAAGGTACTTCAGCAAAAAAGATTTTTAAAAGTTAAAAGCGATTTTGCAAAGATGCATGCAAGCTATAACAGTGCAAAAACATGTTTTGATGGGCATGCGCCTATAATTTTCAGCCTGTCTTTCGGGGCTTTTTTATTGATTGCTGTGTTGTTTGCAGCCATGCCCTGCGTCCAGGCTCAGTATGGCTCATCCCCGCAGGGTGCGAGTCCTGCATCTCAGAGCTACAGTTACCACACCAGTGGAGAATACAGCTGCGATTTTCTCACGCCAGAGTTTGTGAAGTTCAGCATGGACTTGACCAATACCGAGATCACTGCCGCCACCACCTCTCTGCCAAGCTTCAGCACCTTCATGGACAACTACAACACCAGCTATGACGTGAAGCCGCCTTGTCTTTACCAGGTGCCCCATTCTGGAGAACAGTCCTCCATCAAAGTGGAGGAAGTCCAGATGCATACATACCATCAACAGAGCCATTTGGGCCCGCAGTCAGAGGAGATGATGGCCCACTCCGGGCCTATGTATTTCAAACCGTCCTCACCTCACGCTCCGGGAACAGCGAACTTCCAGGTTCAGCCCAATCATATGTGGGAGGACCCGAGCTCTCTGCACACTTTTCATCAGAGCTATATGACCTCGCACATGATAGATCAGCGCAAGAACCCCGTGTCCAGGCTTTCCCTCTTCTCCTTCAAGCAGTCTCCACCCGGAACCCCTGTTTCCAGCTGTCAGATGCGCTTTGACGGGCCTCTCCATGTGTCCATGGGGCACGACAGCCCCGGAACGCACCGAGCCCTGGATAGCCAGAGTTTCGCAGTGCCCAGTGCCATCAGGAAACAGGCGGGAATCGCTTTCACGCACTCGCTGCAGCTCAGTCACGGCCATCAGCTGATGGACAGTCAGGTGCCGTCACCTCCGTCCAGAGGATCTCCGTCCACCGAAGGTTTGTGCGCGGTGTGTGGGGACAATGCGGCTTGTCAGCACTATGGAGTCCGAACGTGTGAAGGGTGCAAAGGCTTCTTTAAGGTATGTTTATTATTATTATTATTATTATTATTATTAATAATATCCTAATTATTATTGACTTGTTTATTTGTGTTTTGTTGCCACTTATACCCGCTTTCTCTAATCTTAAAAGTAAAATAAGATCTAATCAGATGACCAAATGTAATATTAGCGGGGTTTTTTTTCCCTTTAAATAGTTGTTTTGCTCACTTGTTACTCGCATATCTGGTCAAAGATAATTTACACTAAAAATGAACTGAATCTTTGAAACTGTCTTTAAAAAGTCTGAATTTTATCTAAAAAAATGAAATAATCTTGTCCACATTTTCTTGATCTAGCGCACAGTACAGAAGAACGCCAAATATGTCTGTTTAGCCAATAAAAACTGTCCTGTGGACAAACGCCGGAGAAACAGATGTCAGTATTGCCGATTTCAGAAATGCCTGGTGGTCGGAATGGTGAAAGAAGGTAAGTCGCTATTTGACCACTCGTCTATGCGCCTTAAGGGCTATTCATTAAAATGTGCATCGCACTTGGAAAACAGAGAAGTGCGCAACTGCAATTATAGTGATCGCGGTCTGAATTGTGTATACATGTTACAACGAGCATAACAGCAACTTGATAATAACAGCCTTGTGTTGTTTTGACAGTTGTCCGAACCGCCAACTTAAAGGGTCGGCGAGGACGTTTACCCTCCAAACCCAAAAGTCCGCAGGAGTCTTCGCCCCCCTCTCCGCCCGTCAGTTTGATCAGCGCTCTGGTCAGGGCTCATGTGGACTCCAACCCCTCTATGAGCAGCCTCGACTACACCAGAGTGCGTTATACTGCATTCATTTACAATTTTACCCATCATTTTAGGCTTTGAAAGAATAAAGTAAAACATGCGCATGTGACTCTTGATGCGCTTCCTGCGCCATTCTGACACAACCAATATTAGGAATTTAATATCATACAGTGTTTCATTATAAACTTTCAACACTTTAAGGGTGGCATATTTTACTCTCTAAATTGCTTTTGCAAGAAAGAAGCCAGTGAAATACAGACACAAGTTAAATTAAAGAGGGGGAAAACTCTCCCCCTTCTACAAATGGGCTTTGCAATTTCACGGGTTATATATTTTAAGGGAGCTCATTAAGTCATGTTTAAATTAAATTCCAGTTCCAAGCCAACCCGGACTACCAACTGAGCGGAGATGACACGCAGCACATCCAGCAGTTCTACGACCTTCTCACCGGATCCATGGAGATCATCCGCGGATGGGCAGAAAAGATTCCCGGGTTCACCGACCTGCCTAAACCGGACCAGGACTTGCTGTTCGAATCAGCCTTCCTGGAGCTTTTCGTGCTGCGCTTGGCGTACAGGTACCGAGGCCTCTGGAGAGGTTGCTTTGCTGCTTCAGTTTTTATTGGATCTGCAATAATTAGGAGCCGCTTAAATCCCAATTTAATGCGCACGGTAATTAACGGGTGCTTTGTCATTATTTTCAGGTCCAACCCGATGGAAGGCAAACTCATCTTCTGTAATGGGGTGGTGTTGCACAGGCTGCAGTGCGTCCGTGGATTTGGCGAGTGGATTGACTCTATAGTGGAGTTCTCGTCTAATCTTCAGAACATGAATTTAGACATATCTGCTTTCTCATGCATCGCCGCCCTAGCCATGGTCACAGGTGAGATTAGATTTTATTATACCGTTTAGAAAACGGTGACTGTTTTATATAATATTCTCATATGAATTGTTATTATTTTACAGAGAGACATGGACTGAAAGAACCCAAGAGAGTGGAAGACCTTCAAAACAAGATAGTAAACTGTCTGAAAGATCAAGTCACCTTCAATGGAGGCGGCTTGAATCGTCCAAACTATTTGTCCAAACTGTTGGGCAAACTACCTGAACTGCGCACACTGTGCACACAGGGTCTGCAGCGCATCTTCTACCTAAAACTAGAAGATCTGGTCCCACCGCCAGCAATAATCGACAAACTGTTTCTTGACACTCTGCCCTTTTAAACCGCGAGAGAGGGAAAAAAACTATTTCAAACAACCTCAGAGAACTTCCACTGACTCTCTTGAAAACTGAAAGTCTGATTTTTTATTTATTTATTTATTTATTTATTATTATTATTATTATTTTTAAATCCACCAACCATCGCCACACGACGTGCGCTTTCGGAAAAAGGATTCAACGATCTAAAGCCTGGAAAACACGACTCGAAATAAAATTAATAATAATAATAACTTTTGTCATCGGCAATTGATTTTGCCCCTTTATCCCACCAAGAAATACCGCTACTGAGTATCTCAATACAGAGAAAAATGTAAAATAGGGAAAAAGTAATAATAATATGAGAAATTATAATAAAAGACACATTATTCAATAGTATGCCTGATTTTAAACACTGAGAAATATCTCGCCACTACTAATCATTGTTAACTGCAAACGTCTGTATCCATGGAGAATCAGAGTAGAGTGTATTATACACCATTTCTATATACCTATTCAATAGATTTATGTGATTTATATGATGTGTATAAAGCTTGTACAGAGACTTTTTTTTTCTTTTATAACTTGTGCCTGTGTATCTCTGTCAGGTGGAAAGGAGACGCATGTTGTAGAGGACTCTTGTCTCTATTACACACTCTATATTCCGGACACTATGTAGTCTGTTAGATTTTATAAAGATTCGTAGTATTGGGGCAACTTTTAAATATGGCACACGTGGATAAAATACCAGTATCATCTGTACAGGTAAAAGGGGAGCCATAGTGTTTGTAAAATTGTCAGACATTCCTCGTTTGTATGTGTTGTATGTATTGTTGCTGTTTAATATAAACGTTTATATATTTATTTTGAGTTTGCCGTTAAAGCATGGTGCAGTTGAAATGATTTCAAGACGCATCACCGTCGTCTTTGTTTAATGTCTTACATGTGATTTTATTTGCCATCTTCTATTCCTGTAGGTGTGTGAAGATCATCACTGCCTTTTTATATGGTTTAACTAAATACACCGCAACTCGTTCGGTTCCGAATCTGAATCAAACTTCATGAGAAAGGAATATTTAATGTTTACAAATAAAACTTTTAAATCATTTCCATGCAGGAGCCGTGTCTCTTAATCACATTTCATTATTTTGTGGTCAGAAATTACCCAAGGAAAATCCTACATTGCTTAAGAAAAGCAAACAAAGAAAAAAGTTATTATTATTATTATTTTAAACTATTATCTTACCTTTAATCTTTATTTTTCTCACGTCGTCGGTTACGCTTTCTGTTTGTTAAGAAAGACTCAACATTTAAACTGTAGATAGCAAGCAAATAAACGATTTTAGGGGAAATGCGCATTTAGATGTTTCATCAGGGTTTTTCTTTTTCTTTTCTTTTCTTTTCTTTTCTTTTCTTTTCTTTTCTTTTCTTTTCTTTTCTTTCATTAGAGTTTTCACACGATTTCACTTAGAATGGCATGTGCACTTTGATTGCATTTTAAAAGGTTGCCCCACAATCAAAAATGAAACATTTATTTTAAAACATCGCATTTATTCCCATATATTGCGCTCTAAAAGGATCTGAATAGAAATATAATGCATAAGAATATTCGTTATTCAAATGTATAAAATTGTTTTCGAAGACAAAAATTATTGTTGTATGTGTTGTTAAATGTGTGATAACTACAGGTGTCTGAAAGCGATTAATTCCGCTACAGTAGTGGCGTATAATGAGAGCGATGGATTAAAATGTAATATTGTAACAATAGTGCAACTAAATTATCTGTGTACAATTTGGAATACGCTTTACTACGTAACAATTAGAGCAATTAATAGCGCAGCTTTATAGTGTTTCATTCAAGTACATTTCTCTACATTTTTTATTCAGATGTATATTTTTAAACTGTAATTCAGGATACAGAAATTAAGCAAGCTTAAGTGCTTGTACTCGTAATTAAATGTTTTGAGAAGAAAATGTAAGTAAGACAATAATATAGCGCATTTACAAAAATAAAATAAAATAAAATAATAATAATAATAATAAAATAAAATAAAAAAAAAATGAGTCATTTAATGTAGCTAAACATATTAGGAATGTAATGACAGGAGATCGATTCAGATGTTTTAGATTGTGGAATTTTAAAAAGGCATGAAATTAGCGAATGAAAATGTAAATACTGTGTTTATATTATACCACGTAATGTTTTCTTTTTTTCTAAACTATTCAGCACTATTACAAGGTTTCACACACTGTCGACCACATCAGATCATAATGAGCTTTATTATATAGGAATGTATCATTCTCTATATTATTTAAAGCAGTGCGGATTTGTAGAATTCAAACATGCGTAATTGTTTTATCTGTCTGGTGTGAGCGCGCTTGTGAGGGCTTGTGTGTTTGAAACCAAAATAGCATAAAACAAAACAAAACAAAACAAGCAAGCAAATAAATAAACACGCATAAATTATTTATTAAAATTATAGTCTATAATCTGCCGGTTTGATCATCTGATCATTTACGTTAAAACAAAGCTAACAAAGAGTATTAATTCATTTTGCCAGGAACTCCTGCAGGATATTTGCAGTAACATCTGGTTCGTAATGGTCACACGCAATGCCATACAACTTTTTTGTTTTGTTTTTTTGTTTTTTTTTTCCACATGCATATGAACCAATATTTATTTATTTATTTATTTATTGCGAGCAAGTGCTGTGTAAAAATACTTGACCTAAACTTAAACATAAACATAAACTTGGCACAGCCACATTACAAACATTACCGAAACACAGACAAACATGAATAACAATATTTAGATCATAAATCAGTGCGAAATATAAACACAGAACATGTCACCACGTGCTTGTGAACATCTGTATTTTGCATTGTCACCTGGAACTTTCTCCTAAGGCTTCGAATAGAAGTAACTGAAGAAACAGTTTACCTGCAAAACAAACCTGATGTCGCATGTCTGCATGTGTGTAACTGCCTGGCCCACACGTAAGTGAAGTAAGAAAAATGAGCCTTACGAATTCCATACACTGTACCGTTGTACAGTATTAGCATATAAACTACAGAGTACTAATAGTTAACAATCATTTAATTAAATTACAGTGTAAAGTAAAAATTCATGCCCACATCCATCTAACATCTATTCAGAGTTTCCCATTCCATTCTATCTCACTATTTCCCAGACAGCAGGTATGCCGTTCATGCACACGTTCATTGTGCCTTACTGTTGAGTTCTTTACGGAATTCTGTCATTCACCATGCATGTCTGTGTAGCTCAGAGAGGAGATGAAGTTGCCTCTGGGCAACGTCTGGGAACGCTCACTATCGCGTAATCTCTCTTTCTCTCTTTCTGCTTCTCTTGCTCTCTCATTCTCTTTCCCTCATCAGCTATGGCATGGCTGATCTTTTCCCAAAGTTCTCACAAGGCAAAGAATTGTCTGAATAATTAGATCTTCAGTGCAAAAAGACTAATTCTAAGTCAAATTAAGATTACACTCAAAAGCAGTTTGCTGACATTTAGCAGATCAGTTAGAGGGACGCTCTGCAGTGTCACAAGCTTGTACCGTGTTGACTGAAGTAATCATTCAGGTTGGCAACGGCCTAATCTCTGCACAAAGAAAAAAGCATGGAAGCAATGTCGTGAGCTGCGTGTGACAGAGAGACACGCTCGCCTTACACGTGTCGAGGTATTTTCAGTCAGCTCTCGTGCACTCCAGTTCTGCGCGTTTAAATAGAGACGGATCACACAGCATTTCACTTCTTCACTTCTTTATCTGTTCTGACAAAGGGGACGAAGATGGCGGCAGTCGCTTATATGCTTTTGGTCTGTCAATCTGCTCTCTGGTTTCTGCTTAGCACTGCAGATAATGCAAAAGCAGACGGAGGGATGGAAATAACACACTCCGTCTGCACGTGGAGAGCTCAGAGGCCGCGGGCACTTTGTCTTAAGTGCTAGAGCAGGAAACCTAAGAGGAACTAAATTATAATGCAGTGCTCCACTTGGACAGATCTGTCCGATTTTTGTACTGAGGAACTGATGGGATAGACGCCCTAAAACACAGTCATTAAGCAGTGCAGGACGCATTCTACCTACTTCATAGATGATTTCAGTAACTCAGAAAGACCACAGAGTAACAAGGCCAGGCAGAAGTAGCCACAGCATTGAACTTAACCAAAGGAAAAGCACCTCTCTTACCACCACCAGGGACCCGGCAACTTCTATCATTGCTTTGAAGAATTCAGTTGTGTGATTTACATTTGCTTTAAAATTTGCAAAAACATACTTTAAACAGCAGTTTCCATATACTAGGCAACGGCATCCTCTGTGACATGTGGGCCCACAAACACATTGCAAATCTGTGCAGAGCTAAAGCAGATGCCGTGTGTTGGTAGAGCGCTCTGCTGGGTTTACAGACAGATGCTTACTGCATGGCCTTTAATGCAGTCCCTTCAACTCACGAGTGTAAATGCAAATCTACTGACAAAAAGTACAGATTCTACAGTGACTGGCACAATAAAAGATTAAATATTTCTGTCCAAGGATCTGACTGAAATAAAACAGCACGAATACATTACGCATAAGTACTTTAACAATAAACCAGTCATCTCTGCCCTTTATGACCTCTGGCCCTTGCTGATTTGAGTGAGACAGGTCTCTATCTTAGAGCAGAGAGTTTACAGTTTGACATTGCTTTTTATTGTCTTCAGTGAGTGTATAAGGATAAACGAGTCTCTTTGATTTATATAAAGTGGAGACTTCTTTCATTATTTTGAGTTTTCCTACAAACTAAAATTATAGTGTCATCTTATTTTTCTAATTATAGTTCATATAAGTTTGTGTGTTCTCAGGACAAGTGTACAATTGATTCATTACAATTAAAATGTTTGTATTTTTTCATGTTTTGTGTTTATTTATTTAAATTAACCATACTGTATAATTGTAATTTGGAAATACAATTGGATTATTATTATTATTATTATTATTATTATTATTATGTTGTGGTAATACAGACTTTCAACAACATACCGTAAAAAAAAAATAAGGCTATATGCACCAGTCTCCCCTTTACTGGGATGAATCAGGTTAACTTTTATGCAGGCTGCATTCACAGCAATAAAATTAAAAATGAAATGTAATTAAATAAATAAATAGATAAACAGAACAATGACATTTAATCTCATGAATATGTTTTCTTTTCACAATGAGGATTAAAACAATATACATTTTTCTGCATTATTCACAGTTACATTCACAATATACATTTTTCCTTCAGTTCTAGTAGATTTTGTCTGCATCTAAAAAAAAAAAAGGAAAAAAAAAAAAGATGACGATTTTGATGAAGGTGCATCGTGTACGTCCTGGTTCTTGCAGTTGGTGAACAACAGTTTATCAAGATGTTAGAGTGTGTATCAGTAAACTGGGTCAGAGTGTAGGCTTCTTATACTCCATACTCCATACAGCTAGAGGTCACAGCAAACACACACACACACACACACACACACATACATGCATGCACACAAATGTTTTGCATGTGATGTAAGAGTGACAAACGGAATATATTCTATTAATTCAATGAGTTGAAATATGTCTGCTTGCTTAATTAGAGTCTTTTTAAGCATGATCACACATTTTCAATAGACAGTTTCCCTTCACTGCAAATGACAATTATCAGTTGGATGCATTAAGTATGTCTCTTTGTGAGAAAAACAACACACACACACACACACACACACACACACACACACAGATCTCACTCTTTACACATTGTTCTATCATTCATATTAGTAAACAGACAACACGTCTTTCAGTCATGTGAGGAGAATGACCAGATGTCAAGCAATGACTGATGTCACTGCATGTGGAAATCAAAGTGCTGTCCCTCTGTGTTCTAATAGACGTTATCACACACATCAGGCCAGTAAAGGACACTAATTATTTAAGGATCCACTTTAAAGTGACTGAGTGCAGCTGTAGAATCAGTCACATCACTCATAAATATTTAGCTCAGACACAAGTTGTGGGCTGACCCGCTGTTGTGCATTGATTCCTGAGGAACATTGTCAAATTATTATTTGTAGTGTGGCCAGCAACACTGCTCTGCATGGGTGACTAATGCAAATCTGCACATGAGGGGGGAAAAAAAACTCTATTCCCCCCCCAAGCATGTTTGTGAGAATGTTTATTCAGAGGCTATATCTTGAATTAAGTTTATTGACAAACATTACATTTTTTAAACTAATGTAACTTTAAAACACCTTAATATATTTTACAATGTTGCTTCTAAAGTGAATTCACGTTGTTCTTTTGTCTATAACTACCATTCACTTATAAAACGTGTTTGGTTTCAATGTAATTATTGTGTTCAATAATCACCTTTGTTCACCTTTGCTGCTACTGAGCTGGAATACAGGTTATAGCATTAGCTTTTTATTTTCAGCAAGATATGAATGCTGTGGATTTGTTACAGAACAATATGGACCTGACAGTAATGTCACTTAATATATCCGTAAGACGTAAAGTGGGTCCTTTTCTTCCGGAGTTTCCTGAAATACCATAAAACTGATAAATGCATATAATAACTGTGTAAATCTGTCTGAGGGATTATTTATAAAACATGCATTTTCAAATATGTTGGTTAGTTGGGCTTTTGTGGGAAGTTAAAAGGGTCATGAATAGAGAAATACCATTTTCCCTGATCTTTAAACATATAAGAGGCCATATACTATAAAGCATAGTGTAAGTTTCAGAAATCAAAATGTCCTTGTCAGTCCAAAAATAGTTTTCATTGAAAGCAAGCTCCTCTTCCTTACTATGCAATAGAAACAAAGTAGCGAGGATTACTGGACTAAACTATGTGCAACTTTAAACTTCACATCGTTCCTCTTAGTAACCAAGAAAGTCAACTGCTATTTAAATTGTGATTAAATATACAGAAATCAGGGCAAAGAACACTGCCTTTATTGTTACTTGAGCTGTCAATAATTTCAGTGCAGGGCGAGTTCAGCAAGTTCTACACTCTCACCAAAACTCCTGTTTTAAAACATTACACTGTCTACACTGCACAAAAATAAATAAATAAATAAATAAATAAAATTTATTTGCACAGTGTTTGCAGACATGATCTGCTATGCTCAGCGATGCAAATCTCATCAGCTGTAATAGCAAAATGTAGTAAAAGTTTACAAAAAAGTTCCACATATAATGCTTATTTCATATGCAAAGATGTTACTCAAGCACAGCAATGAGCATTTATACTGAAGTCTTTAAATAGATAAGCTGCTTTAAATGGTATGTTTATGTCAGAGGGTTCAAATTAATTGATTTTATTTTAATTAAATATGCTAGGATTTGATTTTAAAAATAAAATATTATAAAATATAAGATTTGATTTGTATGTCTGTCATGTTTGTCACATAAAATAAAATAAAATATAATAATTATGAACTGGATTCTTGTCCTGTTTGTTGTGAAGAGAGAGCTGCCCCACTGTATTTAATGCAGATCGTGTCTGCTGTGGATATTGGTTTGCATGTTAAACAGATCCACAGTCCATGCGGCTTTTATTGAAGTATTGAACAGGGTCATTATGTCTTCTGATCTGATTGATAAACTAAAGCGAGAATTTTCGTCTCAGCAACATGCGGAAGCAGTTAATGTTTCCCAGGGCAGGCATGTTTCCGATTCAGTTGCTTTTAATGAATGTTCCCTTACTGGTCAGTGGAGTAGAAAAAAACATCCATTTATGTCTTACGGGAAAAATAGACAGAGGGAGAGAAAGAGAGAGAGACAGTTAGATTAGACTTTAAGTAAGGTGCAACACGAACGTCTAGGTGTGACACACTTAAAGAACTGGAAATAAATAAATAATTTAATTTTTATGACTAATCAGAATAATTATGTTAAATAACGGAGCTTTTAAAATATGATGAGCACATAAACACAGGCACTGAAGACAACACAGAAATACAAATTATAGGCATATTTTGATGACTAAATGTTTTTAAGTTAGAGTGCGTGTCGGTCATGATGTCATGTTGTAAAATGTCACAGTGATGGGTAACATTCTCCCCGTCAGCATGTACTTACACTGAACCTGCAAAAAATAAACCACTGTCTCTCACAATCTCTCTCTGTCTGCCTCTCACGCTCTCTATGAGACATACCCATGCACGAGTAATGTGTTCGTGCTTGGTAAATTGCACAGGCCTTTGTCCTGAAGGAACATAGATTCAAAACTGTGCATGCCTCATTTCTGACATTTGGCATTTGTAAATATTCCATTTAAATCTGAATATAATATAATGTAATATAAAATAATACCGAATGCATTTTTTATTTTTACCTTTTCAAGGAGATTATTAAAGGTACAGAATATTCTTGCTATTAACAAAGCATTAACTACGGCTTTTTACGGCTCAATAAATTCCTAATTTGCTGCTTATTAATAGTTAGTAAGGTAGTTATTAAATGTAGGTACTGGGTAGGATTAAAGGCACAAAATGTAAGATTTCTGTAATAAAATGTCCAAAAACCACTTGCACAGTGTTATATATTTCATGCAGTTGTGTACTTACATTATCTCAAAAGTTCTCAAGGATTTGTAAATCCAGAGAAATTCCATTTTTAAATAATGATTTGTCCCTGGTCATTGACGCCTATCAATGACGCAATATCCGCGCTATCCTTGGGTTCCACTTATGGCAACTACTATACTAGAGCAACACACATGGACAAATGCTGTAGTTTTACCGCATGTGAATCTACATAGAAACTACATAGAAACTTCCTATAGGCGCATCATTTGAGCAGACTCGAGCGGAACGCACATTCATAGAGCGGAATATATATATATATATATATATATATTCCGCTAATAATTTCCGACGGCCGACGGCGCATCCATAGTATTTATTAAGTCTGGTGAGCAAACCTATGGTAATGTAATTAAATACAGTATGTGCTGCACAAAAACATTTAGCCATACTTGCAAATACGGTGGGTTCGTTCAAATTTACTTTTAGAATGACTGTTTTACACACGTAAAAATGTGCATCATTAACCCGCCAAATCATGACAAAAAGTCGCATATTAGTAAAAGGCTAATATTGAATCAAATTTCATGTTCTTTGCAGATAATTCTTTACTATGACATAAAATACTGTTATTAAATGTACAGGTAAGTTAATAAAAAAGTAATACATTACCTCATCTGTGAGCATGATTTGTAAAAACGACATCTCCCAACGTTCCATGCTCCGTCATTCCGTCATGGAGCTTCGCCTCTGTTATTATTTTGAAAATGCAACCTCTAGCGGCGAAAACTTACATATTGTGCCTTTAAGGATGTAAAATATGGTCATGCTGAATAGGTGCTTTATAATTACTAGTAAACAGCCAATATGTTAATAATGTGCATGCTAATAAGTTACTAGATAATAGTGAGAATTGCTCCCTATACTAAAGTGTTAACCATGCTCAGATATGTAAAGAGAGAGAGATAGAGAGAGAGAGAAAAAAAGAAGAATATATAGAAAAATATTCCCCTGTTTTGACACGGTTGATTTTGAAAGGTTAAGCAGAAAATGAATTATAATGAGCAGCACAGACCCTGAAGCCTGTCTATCCACAGCACGCATGGAATCTGAAAGAACATACCAACAGAAAGTTGCAGTGAGAGCACAGTAAGCCATCTGTCTATATGAAAAGAGCATTTTCATGGGTTATTTAGTTTGCATATAGAGAGTGATTAGACGACAGAGCTTATTGATACTGTGTAGAGTTGACAATGTTTCCTGATTTTATGCTGAAACCTCATATTTAAAGATGAAAATTAAAAATGAAATTAAAAATGGAAAATTGTGACTTTTTACTGTGGCGGGGGGGGGATTAACCCTTTACCAAGAAGAAAGAAAGAGAGTAAGACAGGGAAGGTCGTGAGGGAGGGAGGGAGCAATGATTCTGTGATAAAAGGAGGAAAATAAGTCTGATTATCACAGAGTTGGAAGACGTCAGACAGACAGGTTGGAGTCATCTCAAAACTCAGGAGGAAAGGAAGAAGACAAGAGGTCGCAATTATCCCGGGCAGTTCCTGCGCTACCCACTACACATGGCCGTAATGTATTCCAACAGCACCTGTCTGTGGCACACGGGGAAAATTCTAATTAAGGGAGGAGGGAATTTTGACACGTGTGAGAAGCAGATCAATATTTAGCACCATAATCGGCAAATCCTGAAGCTTCCTGATGGTCTGTGCCATAACAGTCCATTATAAAGGGTGCCCCGCCAACCAACTTCAACAGAGTATATTATGAATCAAACACTCATCTTTCATCTTTTTTATCCACATAGAAAGAGAGAGAAAAAAAGAGAAAGAAGAATTGGAATAATGCCTTTATTCCTAAAGGCATTCCATTGTCTGACTCTCAGATAACATAAAATAAAAGGAAACTAATTTGCAATGCTTTCACTATAGCTTTGAAGATATTTGATCATCAACAAAGAAGTCTACAATATAAACCAAACTGATATGTTCTGATTATCAACAATGTGGATCGAATAATCTGTAACAAAACAGAGATTGTTATCATAGAAAATAGGAACTTTAGCTCATGTATTTGCATAAAAAGTGAATATTTATTATTAACTCTGTTAATAATATTATTAACATCTCTCTGGATGCCATCATGCTTGCATGATGTACTCAAAACAAAATAAAGATCTTACATTTTCACACGTTTCCATTTTGAAGTCAGTGATGTTCTATGGCATTTTCCAAAAGTTGAGGTAATTTTAACCCAGTGATATTTTAGTATTGTTGATATAATATTATATTTTTCGCTAATATTTTGAATTAGATGTATTTGTATATTTTTTTGCAAATGAGAAATGTTGACAATAAAATATATTTTACGTTTAAATTAAAAAAAAAAATATATATATATATATATATATATATATATATATATATATAAATTCAATTCATTTTTTTTTTCAAGTAATGATAATTTTTTTTTGATGGTTTTAGTTTTAGTTGATGACAATAACCTTGTCCGAAACTGGCAGTTTAAAAATATGGCAATCGTTATGCAAAAAGGTGAAAACCAGAGGAGCAGAACATTGGTCAAATACCACTCTTTGACACATATGTGAACACACCAGTAGTTAAAAAATGCTGCAGACAGTATAAGAATGTGTGAATGACCCCCTAGAGTAACTCAAAAACCTCAAAAAAATCACACTACTTATGAATTACATATTGCACATGCAGACCAGATACTATACAGACAAATTTGTAGCAAGCAAAGTAATAACTTTGAATTTAAGATTTTTAATGTGGGGACTCCATGACAGAGAGTCCAGTAACAGTGATAATAATTCTACATGTGAGGGGGGACAGAAATGGAGGAGGGGGATGAGATCGGTAAGCAGGATGTCCCCTGCCTGACTCTGTCAGCACATCTGCATGTTCCTGTATGTAGCTGACACCAACACCACTGCTTTCTAGCCCGAATCACTCCAATTAAGAGCCGTCCAACTGCGCTGCCAGACACGTACACCAGTGACACCCAATGGTCCATGATCTCTACCTTGGCATAATGAAGGGATTTTAAAAGCAGGCACACCCTGGAAAACAAGATGACTGCAACCCTAGAACATACAGGATACACACGCACAGTCTGGTCAGCTATCTTTGTAGGGACTCTTCATAGGTGTAATGGTTTTATACTGTACAAACCATATTTTCTATTGCCCAACACCAACCCTACACCTAAACCTATGCATCACAGGAAACTTTCTGCATTTTTACTTTATCAGAAAAACTCAATCTGTATGATTTATAAGCTTTTGTACCCATGGGGACCTCAATTTAAGTCCCCACCGTGACATGAGTCTGTGTGTATTCAGGTTTAAGTACTACCCACCAGTATATTTATATAAACCAAACCCCCCACACAGCTGCACTGTGAGGTCTGGTAACTAAAATCTGGCAGAAAGACTAAAGAATTTTTATTTTTATTATTTTATTATTATTATTTTTTTACTAGTATTGAATGTGATTTTTCAGAAGGCATGTAAGTTATAGAAGGTATAAAACGTCTCAGGTTATGGATGTAACCATGGTTCCCTGAAATAGGAATGAGACACTGAGTCCTCTAGCGGTTGCTATGGAAAACACCTTCAGCGGTGTCTGAAGAAAATGATCCCCTAGAACAGTGGTTCTCAATCCTGGTCCTGGGGGCCCCCTGCTCTGCACATTTTGCATGTCTCCCTTATTTAACACACCTGATTGAGATCATCAGCTCATTAGTTCAGTTCATGGATCTCTCTCCTAATGAGTTGATGATCTCAATCAGGTGTGTGAAATAAGGGAGACATGCAAAATGTGCAGAGCAGGGGGCCCCCAGGACCAGGATTGAGAACCACTGCCCTAGAGTAACTCAAAAACCTAAAAAAAATCACGCTACTTATAAAATACATATTGCACATGCAGACCATATACTATACAGACAAATTTGTAGCAAGCAAAGTAATAACTTTGAATTTAAGATTTTTAATGTGGGGACTCCATGACAGAGAGTCCAGTAACAGTGATGTCATCACCAGTTCTACCACAGAATAAAAGGGTGCCAGGAGAACATTTCATCCACTTCTTCGTCTGAAGCTTGTGTCTGTGGCATGACAAGAAAAAAGAAGATGCAGTGTCTCGTTCCCTTCTCAGGGAACCATGGTTATATGTGTAACCTGAGTTGTTCCCTCCTGAGGGAACTCGAACTGCGTCCACTAGCGGTCGCTATGGGGAACGAAATACCCATGCTACCATGCTGAAGGGAATAAGAGCACTAAGTACCAACTCTATCATGGACATGGGAGTCTCCCTTGAATGCATCAGTGGCTGTCAGTGACACTATTCCCTTTGGCCAAATGCCTGAGTTACATACCCAAATAACTTACCTGCTAAGGTCTGGGCAAAAGAAAGCCCAAACCCAGGGCAGAGCTCAAAGGTTCGCCATTTTACCAGAACCTGGCCTGTCACCTGGGGGGCTTTCACTGATCTATATATAATGACTGGATCGCTTGTTGCGTTCTAAACTGCCGTAAGGCAGTGAAGCCACCGGAAGTGTTCGATCCGCCATCTTACTATTCCCTACCGGCAGAGAGCACCATTGACTCCCAGCCAAACCGCTGACCTAAAATCATCCGATTTTAAGCGTATCGGTCACATGGGACTAGTTTTTTATAATATGTGTATGTAAATTAATTTTTACTTAAAATGTTATCTGCGATGTTTATCGTCTTTTTGGGCGGGATAAGTGATGTTTTGAAATCGTTCAGCCGACACAGTTAACTGATCCAACACACAATATATTTCTTTATGTAAGGAATTATGTAGGACATATTAAACATGAACCTATATCTGGTATTAGTATCTGAAATTGATTTGAATATACAATAAATAATACAACACAAGCCTCTGTTACTATATTGCTCTATGCTGAATTAAAATTAAAATCTTGGAAAGCTCGATGTATTTAAATCCGTACCATATGTAATTAGTCAGCGTTATCTCTCCAGGTTATGATGTGTATATTTTAATGTCTCTAATTGAGCAACATCAATTTCAAACTCTTAAAGATTGCGCAAATTCTGTTATATTAAGTGCCTTACATTATCTGACTATAACTGGCTAACCTCATTTTGCCCAATTTCGTCAATGAAAATAGTCTGAAACAAAGTCACAGCTGAGCCGCATCTCTATTCAAACACAGCTGTGTTTTGTTTATGAATGAACGTGCGTTTTTAAACGAATCTGAGTCACTGATTCAATTACTCATTCGTAAAGAGAGTCGATCGCTTGCTTCATTTCCGAATGAATGACTCAGTGATAAAATCAGATTACCGCCATCTGCTGACAGTTAGTTTCATTTTTAAAGTTTTATTTTCATTTTATTTTTTATTTTATTTAAATCATTTGATATTTCTATATTCAGAATGTTATATTTGACATTTTTGCATTATTAACATTTTTATTATTAACATTTATCTCAACATTAATGTTATGTAGGCTGAATTAACAAACGTTTAAATCATTACCTGCTTCAAAATAATGTTAACGAAATAATTGTTAAAACATGCATTTAGCCTGTACGAATAAAAACACTATAACAAAACAGCATAAACAGTGATTAACTGTAAGGCAAATTATACACAGCATAAATGTTCATTCAGATTTCAGAATGAGCATTTTGTCATTTAAACACGGTGAACGTCCGATGTTTATCATGTTCATCTGATGTTAGCTCCTGTAATGTATATGGACTTAACTTTTTAATAAACAGAGGGAATTCCAGACGTAACAACAGTAAGTTATTATTTTGCAATGCATTGTGGGATATGTTGATCAGCAACAGTATGACACTGTTGTTTAGCAGCATAATACCATATTTTCCCTTGTACATGTGCAGCGACAGTAAGACATTTTGGTTTATCTGCACAAGGTCATTTTGCAGCTCTGCCTTTTATTTTTTTATTTTTAAGAAACGTATTACTTTTAAAAATTAACGTTTAAGCATCCAATTAAGCTTTTGAGATTTAAATTGGATTCATGACTGTGTTTTAATCAGCAAGTTACCACAGGAGTGTCAGCCCTTGGCATCATATAACACACAACTGGTAAGAAACTTTTTTCCCCCTCTAACCTGCACATCTTAAACTTTATCTGAGTAAAAAATGACTGTGGAATGATGTTTTTGTTTTTTCTTTTGTGGTTACAATTTTAGCGTGAGGTTCAAACCGGCTATTATCTGCTGCTGTTATTTGCACCCGCACTTTTGGTTTTATCTTACAGAGTACACTTATAAACATTAACATTATAAAGAGCCAGCAAAGCATAATTTGATGAAAGGATAGCATGTTTTAATCATGGAACAGTAACCGAGTAAGATATGATAGCATTGTTAGCTTGTTAGCACATACTCCGACTGCATTTGATTTGTTATTTATTACCATCACACAATTTATGTAACTGAAACATGTCCCAAACTTCATCTAAGCAAAAGATACATGTGCATGAACAAAGTTCATAATTCTTGCACGATTACTGTGAACGTATTCAAAGCGCTGCCAGCGATTGCAAAAATAGTAGCAGATTGACAGAAAGAATCTGTCAGTTTTTATTTTATTTTTAAACTTTATTTTAATTTTTGTGGGGGATGTCTGTAATTAGTTAACTAGAGAAGCTATCTATTCTTTACATTATGTTTTCCTTATCCTTGTAGTTCAAAGGCTGACTTTGTAGAGAAGCAAATGACTCATTATTTAAGAAAATGTAAGTTTGCCTATTGTTTGTTCAAGAAATCATTCACCTAAAAATGGTTATCTCATTATCTACTCAACCTTATGCTGTCTTAAACTCATAGGACTTTCTCTTGGAAGACAAATTAAGATATTGTCATGGAGAACTGATGTCTGTTTTGCTTATATGGAAGACCAGTGGGGACCAAACCTTCAAGCTCCAAAAGGAACATAAAGGTATGATTAATTACCAGTAATTTTCTTTGATATCAAAATATCAGACCAAAGAACCACAAATTAGAAACTGGAATTGCAAAATTGTTTTTTTACCCAAACAAATTGAATCACTTCAGAAAACTTCAGAGTCCATTTACTGTATATCTGTTGGTATTTTTATTGCCTCTGTAGAATATTGCAACAAGTAGCACATTAGGGTACTGTGAGCCATTTTAAATTGTATTTTTAAATTGCATTTCATGATTTTTCTCCATATAATGGACTTCATTGATGCCCCGATTTTGAACTTCCAAAATGCAGTTTAAATGCAGCTTCAGAGGGCTCTAAATGATCCCATCTGAGAAAGAAGGGTCTTATCTAGCGAAACGATAATTTTTTTTCCAAAAAATAAAAATTTGTATACTTTTTAAGCACAAAAGCTCATGTAGCACAGGCTCTGGGATGCACGTGCACGATGCTACGAATTAGTGATGGGTCGTCCTTGAACGATTTGTTCATTTTGAACGAATCTTTAATGTGACTCGGGAAGAACGAGTCGTCTCGGGGAGTGATTCGTTCAATCGTGCATGCGCAAGATCCTATTAGGTTCTGTACTGGAATTAGTTCACCTGTTTCGAGTCTTTCGTTCATCTAATGCTGTCACGTGATGAACGAACAACTCGAACCCGAAGACTCAAGAGATGAACTAATCAATTCTCTTTCTGGCTCACACTGCATTGGTTGAGCTTATGGGGCTGTGGCATGATGAATGAACGACTCAAACCCAAAAACTTGTCAGATAAGAGGTGAGGTGAGCTAATCATAGCCCAGGTAAAGGGTAAAGACCCAGGTAAACAATTAATTAATCGTTTATGTTTCTTATAGCTTTATAGTTTTGTCTTGTTTGTACTGTGATCAACGTTTGTGTAAGCAGTAGATGTGTTAGGAAAGTAATACAAAATATTTTAATTACATTTTGCTAAAATGAACGAAACGACTCGAAAAGAGATTCGTTCATTTTGCTGAACGAGACTTAAAGGTCCAAGTCGATAAAATGATCTGAACTTCCCATCACTACTATGAATCATGTCTACGTTCATCATCTGTATACTTCGGCTCGAAAAGGTAGATTAGGGCGAAAACCTCCATCTTATTTTCTTCTACAACTTCAGAATTGTCCGACATCATTGTACCTTTTTGTTTGTAAACAGCGTTTGACTTAGTTGCACTTTCTTAGTCTTTGTGCGTTTGCTTTGTAAACGCTGGGTCTGTAGTTCCATCTATGTTCCGAATGACCTTTTGATGTGATGCAATAGTATGTAGCGTTGTGAACGCGCATCCCAGAGCCTGTGCTACACAAGCTTCTGTGCTTAAAAAGTATACAAATTTTTTATTTTTTCAAATATATATATATATATATATATATATATATATATAAAACATTAGCTGGTGTTCACTGAAGCCTGATTTGACTGAACATGTAGGGTATAATATGCATTGAAAATTGAGATCATGGAGTTATGAGTAGTATGTAATTTAACAGATAATATGCTGCTAAATTACAGTTGTATACTGTAGATGACAAAACGGCATTTTGCTGTTAAAAACAGTAGCACACTGTATTTTTGCAGTATGATGCTGGCAACCACAGCTGCCAGTAGATTACCATTTTTTTTTTTTACAGGGACATTTTTTTTACAGTGTAGAAAGTGACTTCATATGACTGTCTCATGGAACTTCAATGCACCTAGGGAGCTGTGCCCCTTGGAGGGGCACTGTTGTTCACAGTTCACCAGGGCCAAGGCAACTCTTTAACTGTAACGGAGGTTCAAGGGAGAGGAGTACTCAACCAGCAGAGAACTCACATGCTCAGAGGCACATGGTGCAGCTCTGGGAGTGGTGTACTTCATAGGAGACCGTCCAGTTGAGGGGAGCATCCCCAACTCAACTGTAAGGGCAGTCAAATGATAGGAGCTCCAGAGCAACATGCTCATAAGTGACTGTGTAATGAGGGCAGCAATGCTAAGCTGAACTCAGAAGCTACCGTCAGCAGTTTAGGCTAAAAGGGTTGTCTCACAGAGCTCCAGGAAGCAGAGCACCCAACTCTCAAGATGAGAGGGGAACACAGAAGCTCACCTTGGGAGTGGCATGCTCATATGTGACCCTTTAGAGTAAGGTGAGCACTGCTAAGCTCAACCCTAAGAGCAGCCTAAAAGGGAGGTAAACAATGGCCAAACAACCTGGTATGGCTGCCTCCCAGAGCTCTAGGGAGCCGAAGACTCGACTCTCTGAAATGAGAGGGGAACTCAGATGCTCACCTTGGGAACAGCATGTTCATAGGTGACCTTCTAGAGCAAAGGGAACACTACTACGCGCAACCATAAGGACAGTCTAACAGGGAGGCAAGATGGCCTGACAACCTGGTATGGCTGCCTCACAGAGCTCAGAGGAGAACCAGTTCAACCAGAAAGACTGGTCTATAGCCCTGGGGCAGAGTTCTTAGCTCTCAGATGGATGATCTGCATGATCCGCTTGGTAGCGGCGAGCTCAAGGATGACCCTCCTGCAGCGAGGAAAGTACTGCCAAGCTTAAAGAAGCAGCTTGACTGCAAATGGGGCTCCAGGAAGGGGATTCAGTGAAGGGAATTTCAGAATGTGTGCAGAATGGTCGAGGGGTAACTCAAATCTCAAGAAGCTCTTCAGAGTGAGACATGAGTAACTGGCCGTAAGTGTCCTGGCCAGGGTGGTTTCTCGAAACCAATCACTCAGCAACCTCAGCTCAACCTAGAGACACAAGAGAACCTAATTGGGGAGGTCTAGTAGACCACTACTATCAAGAGGCCAGAGCAAGGAGAGAGGTTCTGACTTTTGGACAGAGGACAGAGGTGTGCGGGGACCCTACCACCCTGTATTTAAAGTCAGTGGTACAGAACTAGAATCCCTAGTAGCACTGCAGAAAGTGCATGGATGTACTCGCCTAACCACAATTGGGGTAGACTGGGGTAGCGGTGTGGTTGGGGGAATTCAGGAGAGGAAGATGAGGGTAGGTCCCACAGATGTCTCTCCATCACCACCATAGCTGCCATAGATCTGCTAATCATAGTAGCAGTCTGTTTAGTGGCATGGAGAGCGAGATCAGTGGTGTGGCGCAGCTCAGCCACCTCATCAGGAAAAAGACTCTGACCTTTATCCAGGTCTTATCCATAGTGTGCAGTGCAGCTGTAACCTGACCCGCTGCTGTGTACACACTGCCATTCAAACAGGATGTATCCTCAAGGGGTTTGGATGGCAAGGAGGGAGCCCTAAGAGAAGATGTCTCACCTAATGAGAGATAGCAGGCTAGTGTCTCTTCAGTAGAGGGCATTTCCTCATACCCACTTTCTAGTATCCAGTCAATATTAGCATAACTAGTATGCTGGAACCTATGGATGCGCAAGGAAAATGGATTCTTCCAAGTCTTCTCAGTCTCTACATGGAGATCAGGAAGGAATGAAAGGCTCACTTACGTTGGAGGGCCATGGTCTGACAAATAACACTTGTTAAGACAACCTCCAAAAGCTCAGCGTATGCAAGACAGGAAGGTTGAGAGGACTCAATCTCAACTTCTCAACTTCCTCATCTGACATCTCCTGCTCTTCTTGGCTAGGAGCACTAACTGCTGGATCAGTGGATGTAGCAGAGATCACATCCTCATTCAACAGTTCACTCTCATGCGTGACTGACAAGTGTGAAAGGGAAAGCCCCTTTTTTAACTCATCAGACAGGTCCACCTGAGCTTCCATGAACCCCATGAGCTCATTTTCCTCCGTGCCTCAGCAGTGGCAGGTCCTGAGCCACCGGGGATAGATGGCTATTTCTTTGAAAAGAGAGACAAACGAGAGCGGAGGTTTTTCATCGGAAAATACACTTTTTAAACGCCTTACTAGTGCTCCTCATAATAATAGAAATAACCACATTCTTACCGGATTGCATACTTCAAACAAAACAGTCCCCTTGAGAGCAAAGAAGAGGATGATGTGTTATCCCTGTGCCTTTTATACTGCAGTCGCACTGGTAATGAAGTCGCCTATGGAAGCACATGGGTAGCAAAATTAATTTTGAAATGTAATATGCAAAATGGCAATGCAATATGTAAAATGGCTATTTAAATTTACATTTTTCTGTTTAAATTTACATTTTCCCTTACCATATGTGCAACATTTAGTGCAAAATGAAATTATATAATTTACACTTGCCATTTCCTACGCTAGATTTACTATGTAAATTAAAACCAGATTTTAATGCTTTATAAGTTGCATTAAAATTATCATGAAAATGTATTACCAAAATTGATCAGATAAGTTTAACATGTCCAAGCAAAAACTGTAGCAAAATGATCATTTAAATGCTTTAAATGACTTATGGATAGGACACTTAAGACTGCAATTTTGGTAATACATTTTCTTATAAAGCGTTAAAATGTTTTTAATTTACATATTAAATATAGTGTAGGAAATGGTCTAAAGTCTAAATTACTGTATTGAATTTTGCACCGCTGAAGGTTCCCCATAAAGGACACAGTTCGAGTTCCCTCAGAAGGGAACTATATTTAAGAATTTGTGTCATTAAAAGAATTTTATTAGAATTTGTTTTCAGGTTCTACCTGTGCCAAGATAAAGATTGGTCTGGCATAATGTGGGACATCTTTTCAGAAATGGCCTAATAAGCATTAAAAATAATTAATAAAATATGCTGCATACACACACACACACACACACACACATCAATTCAAGCAAGCAAGCAAACAAACAAACAAACAAACAAACAAACAAATAAATAAATTTTAACCTGTAGTATTGGTTTATATTTTTGTATATGTGAAAATGTGATATTTTTGGTTATTCACTATCTAGCATCAATGAGTCAGTTAAAGGGAAAATTAATAGTTATTAGTGCACATGAACATGGCAGTCAGATGGTGATATGATCCTACAGATACAAAGGTATAATAAAGCAGCACATATATTGATTTATGTTTCATACGGAGTGGATATTAAAACTTGATATCCAATGCAACAATATAAAGCCTATCACACAAACGTGACCCCTATAGATCGATTCAGCCTATGAGTGGTGCACCATTTTTTACCCGTATGCTGTAACATTATCTCATAAGGTCTTTAACTCTGTAACTGAATTCCTGTCTGGCAAATTCAATTGTATTTTTCCATTCCCAGCCTGCAATGTAATATGTGCATTTTGATTTGATTTGCTCCTCAAAATACATACATATACATATTATTTATTTGGTTTCCTAGAGGTAAAAAAGTCAATACTTGTAGCTGTGTCTCAGAAATCTTAAATGCACCATGAAAGAGTAAAATAGTTCTTTAATCTAATAGAACAAAAGCACATCAGTTGTTAATTCCACACGATTAAATATTTCCAGCATTGACAATGTCTTATTTCCTCTTGTATATCTGTCATTTGTCCTGTTGCAGGGGAAATGGGAATATTTTAAATCTACTGAAATCGAATTTCAAAAGGTCAGAGTCTCTTAACAAATTGAGATGAATTCAAACCACTGTGTAATCATTTCCCTACAACACAAAAGATACATTTTACAGGTGCAATCAAAGATCTTTGGTCATTTTTATTTATTTAGTCATTGCTTGCATAAAATAAACCCACTCACAATAATGACAATGCTGCTGTGTTTCAAGGGTATCTAAATATAATTATAAACTATCTTTAATGCTTTTTTAAAAAACGTATGTGTGTGACTGAGACTGAGTCACTTGCAAGTGTAATCACTACACTGTCAATTGGAGGTTCTCATCTTTGGTATACTGTCTGCTGAATAAAGACCACTGTGTAGGACTAGCACCAGGGCCAGAACATTTGTCTCCCTGGATCTCTACCTGCATGACAGTATGCAGAAGGTGGCCCTTATCCAAATTCCTAATTGCTGCACATGATATATGTTGTACATCCAAAGAATAAACAGGTTATTGCAAATATTCACTTTCTATTTATTGGCTGACATTTCTTGGGGAATTACATTTAAATACAATCAATATTAAGCTTAGTCCTAAAACGCAGTCCTCTGGTCTAAAATGTTTTTTCCTAAAATTTCTTTAGAGAAATAAAAGTAGACAATATGAGGCAATTTTGACCTATACTAAAAAGAATACAATTAATGTGGATAGCATTGCTCAGATGATCTAGTTTGGGTTTTGGATTATAAAAAAAATCTTGTTCTCTTTTTCTTTTCTTTTCTTTTTTTTTTTTTTTAAACTTCTGTTCTAGCTTGTGTTCTAATCTAGGTTGTAGGACCACTTTAAAGGGGTCCTATTCTGCTTTTTCACTTTTTTTTATTTTTATTTTGTGAGATGTGCATGTTGGGCATAAAAAAAGATCTACAACGTTTCAAATCTCAAAGTCCACTCCAAAGGGAGATATATATATATATATATATATATATATATATATATATATATATATATATTTTAAATCCCTTTTCAAAATCTACTATGAACAGCTCATTTAGACTACATAATTTGTTTTCCGGATGTTATGATGTCACAACACGGCCATTAGAATTTAATTTAAATAAATCCTGCCTAAGGAAATTCGAATGGTTAGGGGGTAGGTAGGGACGAGGTGGGGGAATAGCCTAACTGTAGCGATGCAGCACGGAGAGCCAAATCTGGGATGTTTCAATGAGCCACAGCGTGGTGGGTATAAACACAAGCATTGACTAAAGTGGCTGCGATCTGCTCCGGTGGCCGTTTCGGAGCCATGCCATAGACTTGTGCAGTATAGGGGGTCGAAACACATGCAGAGGTGTGGCTGATGTAAACACAAGCATTGATCGTTTGCACTAGACTAGGCTAATCAGTGATGATGTTCTTTGCTCATTTTCCGTTGCTGCTTTTTGAATAACTAAGGAAATGTAAGCATAATTACTTATTTACAGTGTTTGTATTCAATTGTTGTCATGTTAAATACTAATTAAGTCATATTAAAAACATTAGGCTGTTTTTAGCCTTATGCTGGAGCTGGTTTCGGGCAAAGAAACTAAGTATGTAAATAATTAAATAAATCAGCACGATAATATGTATCGACAATCTCGCAGGCTGACAGTCGGACCCAACACTACTGTAACATATTATTTTCAGACAAATGCAATCAGAGTTATATTAAAAATTATCCTGGCACTCCCAAGCTTTAGTACGGCATAGACGGGTGTTTCTCTTCATCAGTCCAAAACAAATAAATAATCAAATAAATCAAATGATGTGCATTCATCCATAATGCAGTCACACACAAATTCTATGACTTTTGCCTCAATAAACTACTATTTTGCTGCTTATTAGTAGTAAAGTAGTTGTTAAGTTTAGGTATTGGATAGGATTAGGTATGTAGAATATGGTCATGCAGAATATTGGCTTTATAAGTGCTAATAAATAGCCAATATGTTATGAATAGGCATGCTAATAAACAACTAATTAATAGTGACAATTGTTCCCTATACTGAAGTGTTACCAAAAGTGTCTCACACAGCTCACGGGGGGTTAATAAAGGCATCCTGTAGTGAATCGATGCGTTTTTGTAAGAAAAATATCCATATTTAAAACGTAAGAATCACTTTAATATAGCTTGCGCTAACAGTTGTACACTGAACTACTGCTTTCACAAGGGGCGTGGCAGTACTGAAACACCTTCTAAGCTGTTTGCCAATCACAACACACTGGGACAGCTAACCAATCACAACACATATCATTTTTTGGAAAGTGGGCCTTCATCAAACCCAGAACTAATCGAGCCATTTGTGCCAGGCTGGGGAGAAAGGTATTTTAATAATGCCTAAAATAAAATAAAGTTACGTCTGTAACCCTCATTCCCTGAAGCAGGGAACAGAGATGTTACGTCGAGTGATGTATTTGGGATCATACTTGGGAGCCCAATCACCTCTGAACTAAAGAGAAAAGGCCAATGAACATTGGCGAGTGGAATCTGCATGTCAAGCCACACCCCCGTACATACAGGTATATAAGATGGCGGCATGCATCCACTCATTCAGGTTTTTGCTGAGGAGCCGAGCCGTAACCCGGCATTCAGCGTAGTTCAGGATTGTGGCAAGGGATCTACCCATGGAAAACGCCACAATCCTGAACCACGTTACATAGTTGAGGCTCAAATGCTGACAGGCAAGTGTGTCAGAACAAATGAGCTCAACACGTAACCTACCCAACATCCTGTAGGCCAGAATGAAGGGCCCACTAGGGGTGCCAGATTTCTGAAGCAGCCGTTGGGGGGTGGAGCACATTAAGAGAACTTTAAGTAATGTGGGAAAGAGTAGTAGGGTATCTTTACAAGATATTAGGGGAAACACAGATTTTTTATTTATTTTTTTTTTTTTACCGTGGAAAAATTACTGAGACATGATGCCACAACCGGAAGGGGCGAAGGAGACCCCCTGCCGGAGAACAGTCATGGACTACTCCGACCTAGTCCGAACTGCGGGGCATGGAGGACCCAGAGTTCCCAGAAAGTGGGAACAACTATGAGAAAGCACACGGATCCGTAAGGAATGGCGCAGCAAAGCCGACACTGAGCCGTCCTCCCGCAACTGATGTTATCTTAACACATGGGAGGAGACAGGCTCTACACGGAGATTATAAAACCTTGCGAAGGGGTTAGGTGTCAGCCAGGCCGCAGCTCTACATATGTCCGCTAGAGAGGCGCCGTGCGCCAGTGCATAGAGGAAGGAAACACTCCAGTGGAGTGGGCTCTAACTCCTAGGGGGTACGGCTCACCTTGGGACTCGTACGCCAAGGTGATGGCATCTACCACCCAATGGGCTAACCTCTGCTTGGAGACAACATTCCCCTTCTGCTGTCCCCCAAAGCAGACAAAGAGCTGGTCGGAGCGTCTGAAGCTCCGGGTGCGGTCCACGTAAATGTGCAGAGCATCTGCCTCCTCCGAGGGCAGAGCTTGCAGGTTTACCACCCAGAAGGGGGTGGTGGGAACCTTGGGCACATAATCAGGTTGGGGTCTCAAGGTCAGGTGAGAATCAGCTGGACCAAATTCAAGGCACGTCTCATTGACTGAGAATGCTTGCAACAGGTATTTGAGCTTAACTGAACTAAGCGGCTGGAAAAGGGCTTTCCGTAGGCCTAGAAGGACTATGGAGAGATCCCAAGAGGGGATAAGGTGCGGTCTGGGAGAGTTCAACCTCCTCGCACCTCTCAGGAACCTGATGATCAGGTGATGCTTGCCTAAGGACATACCGTCTACTGCATTGTGATACGCTGCAACTGCTGCAACGTATACTTTCAAGGTGGAGGGGGACAGCCTCTGCTCCAACCCTTCATGCAGGAAGGAAAACACCACTCCGACTGAGCATCTCTGTGCCCGAAGCCCGAAGCTGCCTGCCCGTTGCATACAGCACCCCAGCCCGTCATGAAGAAATCTGTGTTGACCATTACATGCCTCGACACTTGGCCTAGGGGCACACCTGCCCGTAGAAATACAGGGGCTGACCAGGGGCTGAAAAGGTAGCGACATTCCGGGGTAACACCGACCCTGCACCGAAGCGGTCTCATATGGAGCAAGCTGAGCAGCGTGACCGCAGCTGCCATATGCCCCAGGAGCGTCTGGAAATGTTTGAGAGGGACTGCTGCTTTTTGTCTAAAGAGTTTCAGGCAATTCATCACTGACTGTGCTTGCTCGTTCGTGAGGCACGCTGTCATATTGACCGAATCCAGCTCCATACAGAGAAAAAAGATGCTCTGTACAGGGGAGAGCTTGCTCTTCTTCCATTTGACCCGAAGCCCCAAATGGCTGAGGTGCTAAGGCACCAGGTGCTCACCAATGAGCTATTATCAGCCAGTCGTCGATATAGTTGAGGATGCGGATGCCCTGCTCCCAGACAACGGGCACTCTCCGCGAGTTTGGTAAAGATGCGGGGAGACAGGGACAGGCCAAAAGGGAAGGACTTTGTACTGATATGCCTGACCCTTGAAAGCAAACCGAACAAATGGTTTGTGTCAAAGTATAATCGAGGTTGATGGCTGCAAACCAATCCTGGTGACGTACGCATGAAAGAATGCTTTTCAAAGTGAGCATCTTGAACGGTAGCCTGTGAAGGGACCGATTCAGAACTCGAAGGTCCAGGATAGGTCTTAACCCGTCGCTCTTCTTGGGTACAATGAAAAACGGGCTGTAAAAAATCTGATTTCATCTCAGCTGGAGGGACAGGCTCGATTGCGTTCTTCCCCAGGAGAACCGCAATCTCCGCACGCAGGATAGAGGCATCTGTGTCCGACCGGACAGATGTGAAACGGACGCCCAAACTGGATTGCGTGGCTGAGCTGTACCGGTACCATCTGGATCAACCAGCGGGACACGAGCGGGATCAACGGAACAGTAGCTGACGTACCTACGGTGGGGCAGCCTGGGAGGGGAAGGGGACTCAACCCAGGGAGCAGAGCACCCTGAAGTAAAGCCGGGCTGCTTTGGGCAGCACTTACCTTCTGCCCTGGATCCCGCGGTGGCGAATTCAAGCTCCTAGTCGGAAACTGAGGAAGCGGAGCATCACTCAGCAACCGGACTCAAGGCATCAGACCTGGTGATAGAGGAAATTGCTCTTTTTTTGAAAGGGTGGGTACCACTGACCTGGAGATCAGTGGCGACAGTGAAGACACAGTCCCCCGGGGTTGGGGGTGCAGTTGTCGAAGTCCCCCGAAGAACAAATCTGACCAAGGGATCGCGCTGTGACCTTCGTCGCCCGGAGAGAGAAGTTGGTCGCCGAGCGCAGCTCCTCCATTAACCCAGGGTCAGAACTACCCTCGTGCAGTTGTTTAAGTGCTTTGGCCTGATAGACTTGCAGGATGGCCATAGCATGCAAGGTGGAGGCAGTCTGGTCCTCAGCCCTGTAAGCCTTTGCACCGCAACCGCATGCTCCACCTGTGAAACATCAACGTACCCCCTGGCTGCCCCACCATCGAGGGTAGTGAGGAGTCATGAACCTCCAGGAAGAAAGGTACTAGAGTGGGGTAAAGTGGAACGTCAGCCTCTGACTGAGCAGCCCTCATGGTGGGGCAGCATCAGTAGACAGTAACCCCTCCTCTGATGCAACGATGGACATTCAATCTTCTAAAGAGACGCTAAGAGCCAAAAGAGACACTAGGCTCGCCGCGAGATGAGTGAGTGTCATGTTTCGGCAGCTCGACGGGACCACACTTAGAGGGGCGTGACTTCCATGGGGGCTTGCCCAGCGATCCTCAGGTCTCCCCGGTTTTTAACCAACGCAGCCGAGGCGCTCTCACGGCACACCGTGCTGGGCTGGGTAGAGAACACAGGGTGGCCTCTCGCATACGAAAGGAGAGACCTAAGAGTGGCAATGGTCATGCGCTCGCAATGAACGTATGCAGCATCCACGAACACCGCCCAGACACGTGAGGCAGAGATTGCGTCTGTGAAAGGAAACCAGATAGGCACCACATCTAGTAGCACACAGTCGGAAAGACATGCCGTGTTTCAGAGATAATTTCAACGACTGTGTGAGAAATTCGCTCTTTTAGATTGGATTGCCCAGGGAAGGACCGCAACAAAGGCAGCGTTTCGCTGAAATGCAACATTGCCGGCGGGGCCGGATACACAATCGAGCAGGAAAGCTTCTTTTCTGTCAGCTCTGCAGCAGCCTCCAAAGCAGAAATCTGAATGAGTGGATGCACGCCGCTACCTTATATACCCATGTGTATGGAAGAATGGCTTGGCATGCAGATTCCACTCGTCAGTGTTCATTGGCCTTTTCTCTTTAGCTCAGAGGTGATTGGGCTCCCAAGTACGATCCCAAATACGTCACTCGATGCAACATCGGAGTGAACGACTAAAGGGGAATGTAAATTATGTGAAAAATAATGCATTTTCCGAACCACAAAGCATTAGAGCATGTTCTGGTACACCCCCAAAATAAAATCAAGATTTTGTAAAAGAGCAATAGGACCGCTTTAAACTTGGTACTCTGTTTGATGGTCCTCATTTGTAAGTTGTTTTGGGTAAAAACATGTGATATTTCAACTTGTTTAACATAACTGAAATCAATTGTGCTTAAATTATTGTTATTATTATTATTATTATTATTAGCCTTTTTGTGAGTGGTGTAGTCATGAAATCATGTCTCCCATTAAAACATGTTACTACTAGATGCATTTACTAACAGGTGACCTGCTTTATTTGACCACATGTGATTTAATTATTTTTTTAATGATGATCATCAAAGGAGAACATACATATGTTCCGTGCTGAGTGTGTAAATGTTAACAAAGTTCTTATTTTATAGTGAGCAGTATATGTGCTGAGTCTCATAATAAAATAATGTTTATGGATAATTTAAAATATGTACTATTTATTTTGATGTGTTATTCATTTAAATTGTTTACTGTTCTGGTACTGAAAAACATAGTGACACAGGCAGAAAGAGAAAGAGTTTCTATTCAAATACTTTTCAAAAGAATGAAGACAGACATATGCTGATGAGAGAGAGAGAGAGAGAGAGAGAAAGAAAGAAAGAAAGAGAAAGAGTTTGTGAAGTGATGGTAAGAAGAAGTAATTTGATTGGTCATTCTATTTATTTATTTATTTATTTTTTTCAATATTAGGAACAGGAGATCCAAAAGTCAGCCGACAGCAGATACATCAGCATTATCTTGGATGAGTGGACATTACAGAGTGTCAGAGAAGATGGATTTCTGATAGAGAAGAGAAATTAGAATGTAGCATCATTGGCTGAGAGAGAAAAATGGATCTCAAGGAGGGGGAAAGAGAGACAGAAGCTCTATTTTAAACCCTAGTGAGCTGCCTGTGTACTGTCTAGAAATGGAACCTCAGAATGTAATGGATTAGGAACACTACACAGTCAGCATCTCTACTTGATTCACAGTTGATTCCAATTGAATTTAATGTTAGCATGCCGCTAGGCTAACAACACTGTAACAAATATAATAAATATATAGCATACTGTGTAAATTTGTTTATTTTGATTTGAAATCTATTTTATCTGTACTTAATTTATTCTTATTCTTTCTTATTCTTATTCTTATTCTTTTCATGCCTTTTGGAACAACCTTCACATTGGCAGCAACTACTTTTGCCTGGGTAGGCAGCTCACTAGAATTTGGAGTTTACACGCTTGTGTGTGATGTTTTTGTGTGTTGCTTTTTGTGTAGTGTTGCACAGCACATCTCTGTTGGGGGCACCAATGCGATTGACAAATCGCCATGGTGTTGTGTGTCACACTTTTGTAACATGTCTGTCATCCTGCTTTAACACACACGCTCCAACACCTCCTGATGTGAGAGAGAAAAAAAAAAAAAAAAAAAAAGATGAACATGAGAGACAAAAAGAGAATCTTGGCCTTTAAAAAAGAGAGAATAGCACTTCCTGTCTCAGAAGGAAAAACCGTATAATTTGCAATAATGGCCCAACAATAGCAGAGTTTCTCTGTGGAGAAATTATAGTGAAAAGTGCTGCTGAGATTTCCTCACTGGCAGAAACAGATCCACAGTAGACAGAAGTCTTGTTTACTTGGTAAAATAGCATCAATTAGGCAAAGATGGTGGAATTAGCATATGCTCTTAATGGACTGGCCTTTGCCGAAGGTTCTCGGGGAGCTGCGGCTGTGAGGAGAGGGACATGTTCTGGAAAAAGCAGGAAAAGGTCATGTGTCTGCTGTGTTCAGGTGATCGCATTTTCTTCCAAACACTTGTGCATTTTCTCTTGGATTAACAGTGAAATATCTCACAATAGAAAGGTTTGAAATGATTTATGAGGGAAGGGTCATTGCATGTGCCATAAGTGAATTTAATTCTGTTGAAAACAATGTAAAGATTCAGCTAAATCTTCCTCTAATTCTTATCATTTTGATTTGTGTTCAGTATATTCCATGCTTAAAACCCATTAATGGGGTAGTTCATCCAAAATCCAAAAGATTCTGTCTCTATCTATCACCCTCCTTTTGTTGCAAATCTGTGCTTTCTTTTTTTTTTTTTCTTTTTGAGAAAGATTGAAAAACTCCACTCTTATAATTTTATTACATTTTTATAAATTGACTGCATTTTAATACGTTTTTGTGTGTAGACCTCACGTTTGCTTTGGCAGTGCGGAATGTGTAAATATGTTGTTCTTCTTAAACTGTGCATCAGTGTGGCTGCACTAAAATGAGAGAAGACAAGACCTGAGGTGATTAACAAAAAGGCAAAATATATTTTTCTATTTGTCCTTATAAGGCTTGATTTTCTTAAGTTGAGCCTAAGATGTTTGCCACCGGAAAAAAAAGCTCTTTGAGCTTGTTATTCATAATAAAACCAGAAAGAGCTGTTCAAATTATTCTAAACAGATGATGACATTTTAATGCAAAATTAATTGCTTTAATTCCTAAATATATTTATTAATTCTAAACAAAAGGTTGGGAGGAAAATGTTCATTTAGTTAATGTTCATCAAAGCTGGAGTAAGGAAATTTAACACACTGCTAACCTCAGTCTTGCAACAATTCTTCCAGTATCCCTCCTGCACCACAACTCCTCCTTATGTCTAACTCAGTTTAAGTCCAGGGTGGTATTTAGAGCTTGGGTCGACTCTCAAGCTTGAGCCCTCCATTAAGGACTGAGAGCCAAATCTGTCTACCTTCACTTCTGTTTAGAGAAGATTACATTTACATGTAAACTCCAGTGGTATTAGTGTGTTTGGATTAGACTATGGAGTTTAGTATGGTTTACAAAATAATGTTTCTCAATTGATCCATTTGATACGCTAATTTCTAAAGACTCTAAATGACCAGCATGTTCAAAACTTTGCTGAAAAACCTGTTGTGCACAGTCCATTACAAACCTTCTGTCTTCTGATTGATAGTTTATTTTTCAAGCAAGTAAACAGCTTTTATTACAGTATTTATGTATGTATGTATGCATTTGTATGCATTTATTTATTTCACATTTAGTTCAGTAAAATATAGAGACGAACATTTACTTGGCTGAAGCAACTTAGATTGATTTGATTATCCATACATCACATTTAGAAAATTCATGTTAGTCTTAGAGAAATGTTTATCTGTGTTTAGCAGTGATTTTACATTCTTGTCCTGGGGGTCCACTGTGCTGCAAATTTTGTATGTCACCCTTTAACACATCTGATGACATCATCAGTTCGTTAGGAGAGAGCTTCATAAACTGATGAAGTGATTGTGTCAGATAAGAGAGACATACAAAAAGTGTAGATATACTGTAATATATTGCATGTCATATAGACTATGACACTTCAGTCTTTATTTATTTATTTATAAATAAATCAGATATACATATCAGATTTGAAAAAGATCAGCTTGAACATTCTGCCAAACATCCATTTGTGTTTCACAAAGTGAAAATATAGTCATACCAGTTGTGGGAGAGGCATGAGTAAGTGATGAATGAAATGTGGTGACCCATTCATTAAAATGCAGGTAAGACACTTACAAAATTCATTATAATGCTAACAGGATATTAGCACTAGTCTTTGTGCTTTCAGAAAGTTTTGACAGCAAAAAACACTGTAAGACTCGTTAAGAACAAAAAGGAAGAAATTAGCAGTCAAATTAGTGCTGTGGTCAATATTCCTCAGTACAGGAGAGAGCTAATCAATCAAAACCGTTCACCAATTCATTTTAATTATTCATCAGTTACCACCCACTGGCATGCTCTCCAATTCCCTCCAAATATGCTATTTCATCATTAAACGAGGAATAATTATGTCTGTTTGGATAAGCGGAAAGAATTCATCAGCTCTTTCTCCTTTCAACATCTCTCCTCCATCTGCAACCTCTTAAATTGACTGGTCTTGCACAGTTGCAGCTGAACAAGAAAGAGAATTGTTGGTGTCAAGCCTCAGTTTACAAATATGACATCTCCTCTGGTACGGCCGCAGATATGAAATATTGATTTATACGCAGTAAAAGGTCTTATAAAAATGATCACATACACATGAGGGATTAATGCCTGAAAGATCGATAGAAATTTCATTCCTGACGCTGGACTGTCACCTACGGTGAAATGCTAAAATAAAGAAATCAATATTATCTATGAAATGTCAAATTTATTATAATTATGTGGATGAAAGCTGGCCAAGTGGCTCCCGGGAGGCCAGGAGGGATAGGTTACCCTGTTCAGGCTCCCCTCGCGGTTCACACGCTCCGCCTGCCAATTTGAGCGCAATATCAGAGTAGAGGGCTGCCGGCTGCTCTCGGAGGCCAAATTCCTGCAGGAATATTTAGCGGCGTGTTTGGAAAGCCGTGCTCGAGGTTGTTCGGGTTGTAACAGCTGCTGACGTGGAATGACAGTTCTCTCCTTTCCCGATTGAGACCTGCCTGCTCTCCTGCTGTCTGTCTCGCAAAGATGATGTCACAGAGGACAACAGACAAGAACAGCATGTCACAAGATGTCAGTGCTGAAGACATATTCCCTTTTAACACTTATTGATTTCCTTCTTCAGAAAGGCACAACCTCTTTGTCCTCCTAACAACACAGGATTGATGGAAATCCTGTTTATTAACAGCACTTTATTTTCATATTCAGATTCCTGGTTGAAAAAAAAAAAAGGGGTGACGGAATCAAAACTAATAAGCACTGTCTTTTAATGCTGTTTACCAGAACTGGTAACACTTTAGTTTAGGGACTACTTCTCACTATTAACTAACTGCTCATGCATATTACTAGCATATTGGTTATTTATTAGTACTTATAAAGCACATATTAATGTCTTATCCTGCATGACCATATTTCAGATCTCTTAATCGTATCCCATACCTAAACTTAACAACTACAGTACCTTATTAACTGTAACTAACTATTAATAATTTATTGAGGCAAAAGTCATAGTTAATAATGAGAATTTGTCCCCAAAGTGTGACCTTAGAATTATCTTCTCTCAGTGAGGATCAGTCTGACCCTAAGAGCATAACTGCCCAAGATTTTGGTTTGTTATAGAAATTGCAGAAAGTTTAGAAAAAAAGGCACAGTGTTCAAGTAGTGAAGCTAATAATTTAAACTTTATTTTAATTTTTGAAATTTTGTACCTTTTTAGCAGTGAAGCTATTTCATCAATTAAGCAACACCAGATGCACAAATAGCAGTATGCACTGAGCACATGTTGTTTCACAGCTCTGCCCAGATTTTCTTCAGAAAATTTTGTTTCTTAAACAGCTTTTCTGCACTGGCGTTTTAACCAAATTACTACTTTCGATTTAGCTTAATTTACATTTATAATGTACACTATATAGTTACAGCATTTTTTGCATGTGGTATTGCTGCATAGAAACCTGCCTCTTAATTACAAACCACTTGCATTGTTATTTTAAACAGACAACATAGGTATTTACTCATTATGAAAGTCATTGCTGTTATATTTTATAACTCATTCTTATTGAATTGAAGAGACCACAGACCATATTGTTTAACTCCTACACACACAATCATGCTCAGCTGTATTATTTCATCTATACAAGTTTAACTGTTAGTTAATTTCAGTAACCACCTGAACATCACCAATAAAACCTGCACAATAACCCGCAAAAACACACACAAATACACAAGTGCAGGTTTTAGAGACACTATTAAAGCTCCCAGAAATCCATGGATTTTCTCAGTATCCACGTTAACAGATGATGGGACGAACACTTCAGAGAGACCCTTAAGAGCCCACTGAGCCCAAACCCTTATCACACATTTAGAGCCACACGCTTTACAGATGCCTCGGTCAGTTGAACCAATTTAATGCTCTAGATATTACTCCGGGGACGGGATGTGGAAATGGGACATCTTGTTGTTACAATTCAAAGAGTGCTAAATCGAATTCAGAAGATCAGACCAGGAGAAATAGACAGGATATTTTTTCTGCCACCAGGCTCATGAGGCAGAGACAGAGAGAGAGAAAGAGAGAGAGATAGAGCATAAGAGTGTGTTAAGGCCCACTGTTAGATGATGGAGATTGCACACACTGCACTGTGACAACTGAAAGGTGTTGGTAGCATAAAAAAGAAATTTAAATAAATAACTTACAAATAACTAACTTAGCATAGGGTGATTAGGACATCTATGCATTTATGTATTGTGCTTTATTTATTTATTTATTTAAATTTGATTGGCTGGAACTAAACTCCAAAACAGTACTGAACACCCCTGGGTTCAGCCCAGGGGTATGACCCAGACTCCTTATGCAAACAAAAATCTCACTAGATTATTACAATTAATGGCAAACAGAATGTTTGGAAATGTAAACTGATGTTTCCTACTGACACACTACAGCAAAAGATAGAAATAACTATAAATAAAATAAAACCATTTTTTAGCTGGTGAAAATACTAGTGGCCTAAGACTTTTGCACAGTACTGTATATATATATATATATATATATATATATATATATATATATATATATATATATATATATTAGAATATCACGAAAAAGTTATTTTGTAACTTATTTCAAGAATTATTGAAAATAAACTTATTTCATATATTCTAGATTCATAACATGTAAAGTGAAACATTTCGAAAGTTTTTTTTGTTTTTAATTTTGATTATTAGAGCTTACAGCTCATGAAAGTAAAAAAATCCAGTATCTCAAAATAGTAGAATATTTCCTAAGATCAATCAAAAAACAGATTTGCAAAACAGAAAAATTCAAGTTCTTCAAAGTACGTTCATTTATGCATTCAATACTTGGTCGGCAGCACAACTTACAGCAAATTACTTGCTCCTAGCATGAATTACAGAATCAGTGAGGTGTGGCATGGAAGCGATCAGCCTGTGGCACTGCTGAGTCAATACTGAACCTTCAACTCGTCTGAATATTGTTGGATCGACTTATCTCATCTTTCTCTTGAAAATATCACATATATTCTCAATGGGGTTCAGGTCAGGCTTGTTGGCTGGCCAATCAAGCACAGTAATATCATGGTCAGCAAACCACTTGGAAGTGGTTTCGGCACTGTGAGCAGGTGCTAAAGTCCTGCTGGAAAAGGAAATCAGCATCTCTATAAAGCTTGTCAGCAGATGGAAGCATGAAGTGCTCCAAAATCTCCTGGTAGAAGGCCGTATTGACTTTGGACTTGATAAAACACAGTGGACCAACGCCAGCAGATGTCTTCAGAAACTTCACACTGGACTTCAAGCAGCTTGGATTTTGTGCCTCTCCAGTCTTCCTCCAAACTCTGGGACCATGATTTCAACATGAAATTCAAAATTTACTTTTATCTGAAAAGAGGACTTTGGTAGCCCTTTTCCTGAAGACGTCTGAGGATGGTGACTCTTGATGCACTAACTCCAGCTTCATTCTACTCCTTGTGAAGCTCTCCCAAGTGTTTGAATCAGTTTTGCTTGACAGTTTTCTCAAGCTTGCGGTCATCTCTGTTGCATATGCACCTTTTCCTACTCAATTTCTTCCTTCCAGTCAATTTTGCATTTAATATGCTTTGATACAGCACTCTGTAAACAGCCACCTCTTTCAGTAATGACCTTCTGAGACTTACCCTCTTTGTGGAGGGTGTCAATGATTGTCTTTTGGACCATTGCCAAGTCAGCAGTCTTCCCCATTATTGTGGCTTTAAAGAACAAGAGATACCCAGAATTTATACTGAAGGGATGGACATTTAATGAAATTCAAATGTAAATATTCTAATATTTTGAGATACTGGATTTTTGACTTTCATGAGCTGTAAGCTCTAATCATCAACATTAAAACAAAAAAAAAAAAACTAGAATATTTTAAAGTTTCAGTTTTTGAAATAAGTTACAAACCAAAAATTAACTTTTTTACTCTATTCAGATTTTTTAAGATGCATATATATCTGAATCTTCAGAGGAGAAACATGTCTCCATAGGGTCTTTTTCTCAAGAAAATTTGAAAAATCTGAGAATCTTCTCGGATATCTATTTCATCTTATCACCATCTAGAGCAAACAAGTGAGATGTTATAGAGAATTAATTTGTGTTTAGTCACATATTAAATAATACCATACACTATGCTATACTGTAAAATAAAAAAAAAAAAACTAAGTGTGCGTGCTAAATGTATGCGTGTCCATATATTTTAATGTCAATCTCTGTATGCACTGGCCCTCTGTAAAACCATCATTGTATCAGAGCTTGGTGGTTCAGTGCAGCTGACCAGTTTCACCCCAACAGCCTTCTTTTCCTCTCCCCTAGATTAGGGTCACCACCCGGCCAGTGTGTCTGCCTCTCCCTGCTTTAATGCTGGAACTGAACAGACTCACTCTGATGAGGACGCTCTTCCAATGTGTTGCCTGTACGCTTCCATAAACAGGTCAGTTCAGGGGTCTGCACAATATGGTTGTATTATTCCCCATCCTAAACTTCAAGGGCTGTTGTTCCTCAGGGTATTTACCTGCTTGTGCGTGGAGAGGTCTGTTGTCTCCAAGGATAGAGGACATTGTGTCAGGGTTATACTCTTTCACTGCAATGGCCTGGAGGTTTATGTTACACTAGAGACAAGTTGTCATAATAGTGGGGACTTGTGGGGACTTTCCATAGACTTCTATAGTTTTTATACTGACAAAACAATATTGTCTATCCCCTAACCCAACCCTAACCCTAAACCTGCCCCTTACAGAAAACATGTTTGCATCGTTACACTTTCAGATAAACATCATTTACTATTTTTAATCATTTTTTTACATTGTGGGGACCGCAGGCCACAGGCAAGTCTAGACCACAACAGGATAAAACCACAACTGTAATACACCAATAAACAAGTACACAGTAAACACATAAATACACAGTAACAGAGTTTATTTTTTTCATTGTTTTACTACTTTACTATTTAGAGGTTAAAGCTTGTCAGTGTTTCTACAATACAGTAGAATATATATATATATATATATATATAGAATTTTTTCCCCTGAACAAACTCCATATTTGATGCTTATTAATAGTAAGTAAATTCGTTGGTTTAGGTAATTTAGCTAATAAGAAACTAGTTAATAATTTGAATTGTTTCTTAAAATAAAGTGTTACCGATGTAACCATATCTTTAGCTTGTTATCTAATTTAACATGAATAACGAACATGGAGACAGCCATGTTCTGTCAGGTTACTTTTGGAAAGTGAATATTCTAATTTAAATAATTTCAATAGCCCTGAACCCAACTACTCGTTACATTATCATCTCTTTTAACACACACACACACACACACACATACACACCAGGATCCATTCAGAGGGTAACCACAGCAAAGGTCATGCTCCAGCATGCCAATCTCCTGCTGTAATTGACCAGTGATGTTTAGTGATCATTATTGCCCCCCTCTTCCAGCATAGCATGGGGGAGACCCATCGTTTCGTCCACCCTCACAGGAGGAGAGTCCAATGAGGCACAACTCACAGCAGGGGGGTGGATATTTTATATATGATTTCATAATTGGCAAGCTTAATTGGTCACAGTTGTTATGAAGAGAAGGCGTTTGGCTGGAGGTATTAGTTGAATTGGGGGTTCAAAGTTCAGGCCAAAGTTGATTGTGTGGAGACAGCTGCCATAACTGTCAACTGTCGTCTCCTGTTGGTCCAATTAGACAGTACCTGAGTAAATTACAGGCCCCTATCATTTTGGTCAGATAATGGAAAAAAACAAAAACAAAAAAAAAACTATATCTTCATAATAGTATTTGTAAAGAAGTGTTTTGGCTGTGTTTAATTAATTACAGTGAATTTATGTATTAAATACATGTTATAGATATTACTGTGAACAATTAATGTGTGCATTTATTTATTCATTTTTTTTATTTGTTTGTTTAGAACTCATAATGTATTCATAAAACATCATAACTGAACCTTCCAGTGAAGACAACAGGCTTCTCTCAGGTTCTTTTAGTCTGAGTGAGAGGATAGCTCAAGTTTTCTTGAAACTCTCTTCTCATACTCCTTCACTCTATTCTGACAGTATATAGTGTACACCTCTTCCTGAGCTGGATCCAGTAAGTTCAGTTCATTTAGAAGCTTCTGAATCCTTAACAGGATCTGTTTAATGGTGGTGGCACGTCTCCAGTTTTTATCCTCCTTTTTCCTTTCAGGATGGAAATACAGCCTGGATTGATTCCTGTCGGACATTCAGATGAAACAGCAGAGGCTCAAATTTGCATTTTCTGGGTTGTGAGAGATAGTCATCTTTAAACACCATCCTTAACTTAAACAAACCCTTTTCCCATGGAGTCCCCTTCATTCCTGGAATAGCACATTCCCAGTTCATAAGATTTATTGTACAGTCAGGGTTTTTTTCTGGGTGCAGCGACAAAGCAGAATGAACGGTCTTTCCTCCATGCTTGGTGCTCTTGTGCAAGCCAACTTAAAGCAGTGTCAGATATGACCACTGATCCTTGTGAAACCCAGTGTTATTCCACTTCTGGGCCTGCTCAGTCAAACCGTGTGTGACTGTGAACCAAAGCTGTGAAGTTTTCCTCCCTCAGATTATTTATGCAAGACTTCTCCAATAATTTAGTGTGTGCAACACCTCATCACCTAAAAATCTAAACAACAACCAATGCATAGAACTGAGTTCACACTCAACATTTTTAAAATGGTCAAAATCCAGAAGAAAAGATCAGTTGTTACTTGTGTTTCATCGCAACTTTAATGGTGCACTTTTTAAGTCAAGGGTAAACCAAAAGATCACCATCAATATGTTGCCATTGAATTTAGTCAAAGGGCAATCTTACCAAATTATACAAATAATATGGAGAAGGCAATTCCATAATGGATAGCAACAAACTTATCCAAAATGGTGGATAAAAATAAAATAAAATAAAATAAAATAAAATGTATGGACAATATAGACAGAAGACAATAAAAGAACAGCACTCACTACATGACAAGACCAACCAAAGGACAGGCTGCTAATGCTGGGCTTTAATATCTGTGTTCCTGGTTCTGTTCTACACACCCAGTCATGTCAGATGACAAAATATAGATAAAGAGGAAAATCCAGCAGGGCAAACTTGGCTGTTTGTTTATTTGCTCTCACATATCCCTTTTCTGTCCATCACATACAAACACAGACAGTGAAAGAGATCAACAAAATAGTGTGTGTGTGACCCCTATGAGTGTTGCTCTTCCTCAAGTCCAACAGCCTTGCTAGGCTTCAGCTTGTCCAGTCACTACAACTGACACTGTAGCTTTGTTTGTAACACTGAGATTATCGTATTGTAATGTTCACAAACATCCCCATATTTTACACTTAATTTGTAAACGGACAGTGTTAATGTTTCTGATGCCAGAATGCAGGATTCCTGAACAAACAATTTTTGTGTCTTTTGTGGCTCAATCAATCAATCAATCAATCAATCAATCAATCAATCAATCAATCGATCTGAAATGGAGGAAAAGGAAGATGAGTTCTGAAACTTACAGTGTGTTTTCGTAGTACAATGAACTCTTTTATCTTTGAAGATTAAGGAAAAATGTGATATTACGCCTTTAATTCTACATTCAGAAATCCTATCAAGCACCTGTTTAAGGGGAATCAGCTGAGATTGGAAACCTGTGAGCATGTCTTATTAAGTCTGTTAATAAACGGGCCACCTCATCAGAGAATATGTAATGCCCTCAGGGCGAACGAGAGACACTGCTCACCCATAAAGCAGACGAGAGGAATAAGAGGCAGAAAATCACCGGATAGCTTTTATGTTGCTCGCCGTCCATCAGGTAGCAGAGAGAAAGGATTTTGCAGCCATAAAGACAGAGCCCGGGAAAAGAGCAGGCGAGCTTGTGCTCGCTGGAATTAATCAGTTTGGGTTTTGGGCCTGAACTTAAATGTCAGGCGCTGCTCTCTCAATGCTTCTGGGCGATTTCTTAAAGCAGGAAAACACGTTAAGCTCACTCACACACACTCATGCACACACCGGAGGTCAAAGTTGGTCAGTGAGCCAAGAAATACCATATCAGAGCTGCCTTCCTCTGCTATTGCCAGCAGTATAAATTGCAGAATTAGTGTATTGATTGGGGAATGTAGCATCCAGCAATCACTTTTAGAGTCCTGACAAGATTATTTTATCCTTGTTTTCCTGTATGATTATGTGTTATGTGTGAGTTATGCTCCCAGCATGAGAACTGACAGACTAAATTTACTCAATAAAATGGGGCAGTTAGTGAAGGCAGTCAGCCACAACAGAGAGATCTGTTACTGTTAGGATGTGTGCTAGCTCGACAGACTGCCAACGGCCCCCCAGAAAGATCAATATATCAAACCACCCAACTTTCTTGCGTGGAATGAGTGGGGGGCACGAGCTGCATTCAGAAATATGAACTGAAAAACCTGTATTGCAAATATAAATAATTATGTTGAGAATTTTCTGTCTTGTTTCTTTGTTTCTTTTTTTTTGAAATACATGATTTAAGCAATTGGGTTTTCCAGTGATTTAAGCAGATCAGGATGAAAAGTAACATTTTAGTTGATTTTAGTTGAATAAACTAGTTGCACACACACACACACACACACACCATCTGCTGTTTCGTATAGCTTTATTTGAAAAGTCTAGTTGGCTCCAGATGTTTGTGAGCTGATCCACACCATGTTCACAACATTATCATATATTAGACACAGAAAAAAAAAAAAAAATTCCCTAATATGAAAAAGAATTAATTGGTAATCACAGCTGTAAAGAAGATGATTTTTATTTAATACAAATTATTTGTATGGCACTTTTTCCTCTTTTGGAACTTGACATCCACTAGTACACATTAATTTTAATCGAATGGAAAGAGACTTCAAACCTATTTTCTGTTTCATGGGTGGACAAATAATAAATAAAAATACAGGTGTTAAATGAGGGGAAAGATATTATTACAAAATTTAAATTTTTGGTTAAACTGTACGTTAAAGATACAGTAATATTTATTGTTTGACAAAATACACACAATACAGTTAGAGTGAAGCATCTACACGTGTAACCAGCAGTTTTCCATTGTTAAAACCACATACATGTTCTCTTGCACAGCAGCGTCTAGTCATGGGAAAAAGGCAATATCACGTCTGCAGTCTGATTGATGAACTCTGTACGTTTATAATCTCATTTGGAATGGCTTTCTCACTCTCAGTTGTATATGTGTCAGTCTGTGGTGAGGATTTCATTATAGCTGATTGATACTCCCCTAGTAAACAAAATCCCTCTGCAAAAAGCCTTAATCTCTGATAAGATGACTCATTTTCCTGAGTAATGGTGCTTTATGATTATATCTGTCATACAAATGCTGTGACATAAATATTTTGGAAAATACTGTTGGTCCTTTGGACCACTGCAAGTATTTTAGTGTTGATAAAGAAGTGTTTCATCACTGCTGAGTAAAACAATAACAATGGTAGTTGTGCTAATCTGATCAAACTTATTCTTTTTTTTCTTTTTAATCTAAAAACTACAGTAAAACTGGTTTGAATTAAGGGTAAGGTTTTTCAGTGTCTTAGACAGTAGACCTCTGACAAAACCTACAAGATGGTACTATGTCTTTCAAGATAATTATCCAATGTATTTCCCTTTAATTTCCTCATGGAAATCAATGTGTAACATACTGTTCCAGTGACAAGCACATTTGAACACACGTAAAATAAATAAATAAATAAATAATCAGCTGTCTTGTCTCATGGTTTTTACTGCAACTGTAATCTGACACATTGTGATGGTGTCACACGTTTGCTCTTTTGTCAAATACCCGATTAAAAGTGTAAAGCAGGAAGAGAGAGCATCTCTACGATTATGTGTCTTCAAAGTGACACATGACAAGACAAAGTGTCAAGTGTCAAGAAGCACTGGCCAAAGGGCAGCAGTTCAGTAGGCCTGCATCACTTTAACGCACAGATTCATACACCCACACCCACACACCCTTGTCTGTATGACATTATGGGGTTATATTTGGAGGGTACATGCTGGAAAATCCTCTTTCAAAAGGTCTTGAGTCCACATCAAATCACATGTGCACTTATTTTAAAACATGGAAATACATTTTGTATTCTTGACACACAACTTGTGTTGTGAAATCTGGCAAATCTATTGCAAACATAATAATTAAGAGACTACATATGATATTTCTACTTTTAAAATATTCCCTGTGTGACACATTTTTCTTTGTTGAAATAACTGTTTCTTTTTATTTCTTCTTCTTCTTCTTCTTCTTCTTCTTCTTCTTCTTCTTCTTCTTGTTTTTCCTTTTGCCATTTGCCATCTTTCACTAGTGGACAAAAGTTATGACAAACAAACTGCTACTACTACTACTACTACTACTACTACTACTACTCATTTGAGCTCATTAAATTTGTGGATAATAATTATCATTTAAAAATAATGATAATTTAAATGCTGTTTTAAAATTATTTCACATATAGCACTTCTTCTGAAATAATCATTTTCAGGTAGAAATTTTGGTGTGCCATTTACCTTCAGACCTCCAGACACAGAAAGAATAAGAACACAGACAAACAAATAAATAAGTAGCTTTCACAGCAAGACCACTGACAGGCATTTTGTGACAAATCAAAGTTATATTGACATATTGTGATTTAGCAATGTGTTTCTTCAGTCAACATTCTCATAAACATCTCTGTATGTGTCTGAACGTACAACACCTGTCACATCCCTGATCAATACACTCTTTAAGAATCTGAAATGTCTGTAGGAAAATCCATACATGCATCTGTAATGATTTCAAGACAAAAATCCCTTGTGTCATGCTGCGTTTCTGCAGGTTTAAGCAGCAGGGAGAAATTGCAGCGATTTCAGAGCAATTCAGCATTTTAATTGCATTTACTGTAGAGGGCCTACTCTAAAATGTTATAAAAACATGTTGGAAATTAGCTAAATAGAAACAAAACACATAGATATATAGAAAAGGATGACGTAAGCAAAGGCAATTCTTACTTTTCTCGTCCTTTTCTTCCTTTTGTAAGAAATTAGACAAATATATTGGATTGCAAACAACAAACTTGTGTTTTCTCACTGCCATACATATAGACAAACAGAAATGTTTCACTGTTCTTTACATTAGCAAATAAATGAATACGATCACATAAATCCATCATCTATCATTAGATGGGCAGTACTTGTTTTAAGAACTGGTGCAAATATGTATTGACTCCTTATTAGAACCTCAACAAGTGAGCGATATACTGAGCTTCTAAAAGTTTTCGAGCATTGGTAAGTCTGCTGTTTTTATCGTAATAAAAGGCCTTTTAAAAGCTGCTAAATCCCTGGTGGTGATTATTCACTTCTGGGCTTCTGATACCAGTGAAAGCAGCACTTACCTAATTACAGATTAACACATAAATGTGTTTTTAATCATCAGAGGTTTTGAACAGGATGGTCTCATTTCTTGGCGACAGCTGGGGACGCTTTCTTCTGATTCGTTGTAATCCACTTTTTATTATGAAGAAAATTGTGCCGTTTCAGATACAGACGGCTGCTGAGGATAAGTAATAGAGAAGGTGGCATGGGGCACCTTTTAATAAAGGGAGGAGGCAAATACTCTCAGTGTAGCACCATACTGATCTCCTAATTTTACAACAAACATTGAAAAATAATTATATGCGATTTACTGAGTAAAGAGCTGGAAAAAAAAAAAAGTGTTAAGGTTAAATTGCTCACATTAAACACATGACCACACATTTAAAAAAAAGACAGTCTTGGTGTGTTTTCTAATTGGTTTATTTAATGTCTCTTTAGTAAGCCGTCACTCTCGTAAGCACTTTAATTTAATGATTTACACAAAAGCCCATGAAGACAAATGCATTCACATTACAACCAAAAGACCTTTATAAGAATTATGCACATGATGAAGCGTATGCAGTTTGGTGCTGTGACTTTTTTTTTCATTTATGTGTTTTTATTATGTGCACTGTTATGCAAATGTTCCTGACCCAAATCTGCTTGGTTTAAATTAATGTATTTTACCTTTGAGATGAGGCGCTGAGCTCTCAGTGGGTCATTTGTGTAAAGTGTTCACAGGGAGGTATATAGTACAGAATTAAGTGGTTAAACAGTGATATCTATTACACGCAACCCCATGACGGTACAACATTAGACTCACTAAATGATATATACAAATTCTATCATAAACACAGCCTTGTGCACACAGTAATACTTCATAAAGCAGTCATTACTCTTGTGAGTTGCAACGTAGGGCTTTCCTCTTATTAAAGATTTATTCACTTACACTGGAGGAAAATAACTGCTCTGTTTGTGTGGTAATACTTCTGGGGCCATTTCTGTTCATGACTTTACAAGGATACAGTAAAAAATCTGGTATATTTATGCATTTATGGTCAATCTTTGCAGTATTCATGTCACTGTGTATTTATTGTGTGATGTAAATTAACAGTTTAAGGATTTACTTGTAATGATGCACTGCTATTGTAATAATGAAATAATATTGTAATAAATGTGTAACATTTACTGATATGTTACTACATATTTACATATTTATTCAACAGCTTATATATTAAATAAGTGTTCATTTTTAAAAGTTTTTAAAGTGAGATCAAAGCCTTTTTTTTTCTCTCCCAAAATTCTACAGTGAAGATTTGACCAGGTTAAACCATACTATCAAATTTATCTATTAAAAATTAAACTGCTCTAAATGGAATGGGCTGCACGCTCGGATTGGTTCTGTATCTCTATTCTGTTAAAAGAATGACTAAATAATGGTGTCTACAGCAGGGGGTTAAGACCGCTACAATACCCAGCCATTAGACACAACAGTACAGGACTACGGCTGAAGACACCTTCTTTTTATCTGCTTCCACTGCAAACAGTGCTATGTTGATTAAAGTTTAATTAAGAATCACATTTGGCTGAGTGTCTAGCTCCACTCTACAGGAACAGATTTCTGCAGGCTTAACTCTATAGCTGGCAAAATCCTCTTTTATTACATTCAACCTGTTGTGGAAGCACGGGGCAGGAGGGAAGCCAGCCAGCTGCTGAGACCTTGTTTGCTGTCGGAAAAATCCCAAGTCTCCTGAGATTCCCCTGCAGCGGCCCGACTTAATATCAGCACCATCGCTGTACAACTATTATTAATGATACTCTTCATTAATTTCTTGTTGGGCTGATGTTATTTATTAAAATATTAAAGAAAACTCCAGGGACACGTGTACACACACACGCGCGCACACACACACACACACACACACACACACATGTAATGAGGGATGTGTACCCCCTCCCCTCTCTCTTTCAAACTCTATTTCTCTCTGTTGCCTTTTCTTTTTCTTTATGGATGGAGTGTGGAATTACACATGGACACTGCCACCTCTTTCTCTCTCTCTCTCTCTCTCTCTCTCTCTCTCTCATTAGCTGCTCTCTTGGGCTGAGTGACACCATAAATCCATTCTGCATGCGGCCCATAGCTGGCCACACACACATACAGAGAGAGAGAGAGAGAGAGAGAGAGAGAGAGAGAGAGAGAGAGAGAGAGATCAGTTCTCTTCTGTCATTAATGAGGCATCCACATGAGAGATGAATTGACTACTGTCCATCTGAAATAAGCATCCAATGTATCGGGCCACCACAACCACCAAACATGCAGATTTAGGTCACGAGGTGACACTCTAATTCTTCATTGGGGATATATGGTAATGTCACTCCCTTGATCACGCCAGTACTACAACACAAATTCCATACTAATGCGTGGCAGTATTAGATGGCACTGCAACATTTGTTTGACTCATACAAATACATAAACAATATACCAATAAAAGATCTCCATAAAAAAGTTTGGATTTGAAAAATGTGTTTGTTATTCACGTTGCATATGGCAGCAGTCATCATGAAAAGGCAAAAACCACTATGAACACAAATATTAGGACAACAAGCAAAACATTTAATAATTGAGTATAAATTGCTATAATAAAATGTAAATTGACAATATGAAAATATATTAGCAACATCATTAATATAAGATATTTATATATTATACATATAATTTATACAAGATTAATAATACTTTTTTTTTTTTATAATAAACAACAACAACAAGCTAATACAGTTCACATTTGTGCTCAATATCACTAATGGTCACTTTGGTTTTCTGTATTTGTGCAGCTGTCTGTCTATCTGGCATCAGATGCTCAAACATCTTAAAGAGAAGTGGAACCTTTAATTTGTTCCACCTTCAATTTGTCTCCGTCCCTCATTTGATATCTGCCGTATTAATGGCTGTGCCTGCAAAACTGTTCCCTATTAATCATAATAATTAATCAGATCCAATTATATCATATATAAATGTGAACAAATTGCAGGAAAAGTAATGATCTATCACGAAGGTGCCGCCAAGAAAAAGAGAGAAAAACAGTAATTAGAAGGGGGGATTTCAACAGTGGTGTTAGGCTGCAGCGTTTTACAAACACTACCATGATGATGTAATTAGTGTATGTGTGTGTGTGTGTGTGTGCCAGCAAGTCTCCTAATACACATCTGGTGAAATAAAGAAGAAAACTAAAGAAAGGGAAAGTAATGCATTTCTGGGGTTATAAGTGTGTGTGTGTGTGACATGTTGTTTTTTTGGTCATGGTTGTTCATTTGTTTGCTGGGCCCTCTGAAGTCAGTGCCTGAAATGCAATTAAATTTTGTGTTTTTCCTGCGCTGAAGTTAGAGGTGAAGGGAGCAGCAAAACAAGACATCTTAATTATCTTCATTATGAAAAATAATGCATCACACCCTTCCAAACAAAGACTGAGGCAAATAGTCGAACAAAACAAGACTTTGTCCCTCTCTATTTACTAATATATTCATGATGCTGTCTGCAGTACTATCTACAAATTAGCATGACTGTAGTATCTATTATATCCAGTTTATATGGTGCAACCCAAAAGCCTTAAGGAGTTAAAATGGCCTACACCCTCACAGTTGTTCTTTCATCTTGATGTTGTGGCAGCCACAAAGAAGTTAAACCCTTATCATGACAGTTCCAGAATCTGTCAGCATCACTCGACGGCAAAACCTCATCCACTCGAAGCGCATTTATTTCCTGTGTCAGAGATAAGAGGAGGACAGGAACAGGTAAATCCCTAGACATGAAACAAACCTACTCCAGTATGGCCAGCCAAGCCAAAAGATAGAGACATAAATCTACTTTTCCTTCTTCAAATGGACCATTTTCCATTAACACTTCAGTAAAGCCATAATGAGAAAAGAAATCAGAACATGTATTATCAAATTATAGCTTCAGTCCAAAACTCTTTCAGAGTTGCACAGAAACAAACAACCACACCAAACCTTGTACCGGAAAAAAGCAACACAATTCTAGCAAGCAAGCAAGAGTGTATGCAAGCATGTGTGTATATGTGTGTGTGTGTGTGTGTGGTAGTAATGCTTTTTTAGAATTTGCTTTTTGCTTATGGTATTAATGCTTTTTATGTACATTCTATATTTTACAGTTATGTTAAGCTGCAGGTTGGCATTTCTTTTTGTTTTGTTTTTTTTTAATTGTGATAATGAATGCAGTTTTATGACCTCATACTAATTGAGAGACTGCATGAAATACTTAAAGGAAATAGTGACCAACTGCAGTGTCTGAAATGTACACTTTACACATTCATATAATTTAACCTAAAATCTTTATTATTATTATTATTATTATTATTATTATTATTATATTATTTGTAATTGCATCATCCATTCCTGTTTCCAAAGCATCCATTCCTATGTCTTATTATGAGAGGCAGTGGTGCCTTCCTCTGAGAGCCGGTATTAATCACCCCGCTCATGTGCTCTCAGAGCAGACCTGGGAACAGGCCTAATAAGACAGACCCTGCACTACCAGACCAAGGGGAGGAATAGTCTCCCCGCCTATGCATATGCAAATCTCACGCCTGCATATTTACATATTTATTTATTGCCTCCGCTCATGTGGAGGTGCTGGCTGGAGAGGGTGTTAATATCTGTGGGGCAGCTTTTAGAGAGAGCGCTGGGAGAATTGGTGGGAGGTAGAACTCAGTTCACAGAGGAGATTCAGCTGTAATTAAGGGCTGTTTTACCGAGCATAAATAATGCTGTTTGTATTGAAGAGACAGAAAGAGAGATAGATAGAGAGAGAGGGAGAGAGAGAGAGAGAGAGAGAGAGAGAGAGAGAGAGAGAGAGAGAGAGAGAGAGAGAGAGAGAGAGAGAGGGAGAGACAAAGAACAAGAAAATAGATGGCAGATGAAAAGGCAGAATAGAGAAGTGTGGGTCTGGCTGGGATTAAAAGCTCTCTTTAACGAGGACTTTGATGTCTCTTATAAGCAGGTTTAAAACACACTTTGGCACCAGCAGCTGCAGGCTGTGTAAGTTATCCTGTAGAACTGGCCATGGAGACCTGTTGGAGGAAGTGATTTCATTCATTAGTTCATTTATTTTATTTTATTTTTTTTGGCAACACTTTATTTTAAGGTGTCATAATACATAATAATTCCCTAATCAAGTACTTTGTAGTAATCGTTGTACTTACATGAAACAAAATGTACTTACCATGTAACTAAGTTATGGAACAATCTGTAATTACAGTTTGTAATTATGTAGATGTAATAGGCAGCCACTGTTACACATATGTAATGGACCAAATCTGTTACACAGCTACATATGTAACCAAAAGACTGTTACATTTGTGTTGCACACATTATACAATGTAATTACAAATGTAAGTACACAGACATAAGCTACTTAAAATAAAGTGTATCAAGATTGTACTAAAGCGTGCTTCATGTGTATCTATACTGTACACCTTATCTAGCTGTACCTTAGTTTGATTTAATTTACCAGTACACAGCTTAAATACATGTAATACTGTTCTAATTGCATTACAATTACATAATATTACACAGGCATAAGCTACTTAAAGTAAAGTGTATCAAGATTCTACTTAAGTGTACTTCACGTGTATCTATACTGTACACATTATCCAGCTGCACCTAAGTTTGATTTAACTCACCAGTACACAGCTTAAATACATGTAATATCTTTCTAATTACATTAAAATTACAGAATGCTACACAGGCATAAGCTACTTAAAATAAAGTGTCAAAACTGTAGTACAAGTACAAGTGTACAAGCAGCTGTGTAAAAGACTCGACCTGTTACATATGTGTGGCATTATCTGCCTATTACATTTACATAATTACAATATATATATTTTTTAATAATATATTTTTTTCTCCCTGTCCTGCCCAATTTCCTCTATATACATGGTGTACATGTCATCTGAGAAGAGATGTTGTAGCGAAAGGGGAGGGGCAAGTTTAAGGTTTTTTTAATAATGATGTGAATAAATAATTTATAATAAACACTGCAAATTTCCATAAAACATAAGAACTGTTGATTTTGATGGAAAGTTATGGAGACGTTTAACTTTGGTTTGTGCTACAGACACGACTGATACTTTAACTCAAATGCAGGGTATAATAGACCATTTACCTCGCAAGGAAAAATATAAAAAATTGATTAAAAGATACTTATAACAATTTAAATCTTTAAAAATTGCATTTAACATTTTTATATAGCCAGCTCTGGAGATTTGAGTGGTTTAGTTTGCTTTCTAAATGGTGAAAACTAAACACCTGCTGAATTCTGCTGAAATGAGCAACACTTAATTTGGCAATGACTGAAAATTAGATGAAAATTAAGCAGAGAGAATCATCCAAGGAGGAAAAAAAGCAAAAAAAAGTTAAATGCTCTTATTAATTGATTGATTGTGCATTATTACATCAAATACTGGTAACTGGGTAGTGTTTAGATGAGTTGTGTGTTTTAACATGGCTCATTTGACTGGCAAACTACAGATTCATATACATCTCATTTCCTTTTGCAACAGCCATTTTCCCATCAGCTGTTCAGTCACGCACCTTCACGGGTCAACAAGACAACCAGATAGATAAATATGTTTACTCATAGCCCTCTGATCAGGGATTCATGTCTGTTTTATTGTTTTATTCACTCAAAAAATAAAAACTGTAGAGACAAATATTTCCTCAGGATCCCTTCTGACACCTGAGTTCTTGGATACCGCTTACAAATCAAGTAATCCTGGAATATAGGGGTTTAGGTCCATAGACGTATGTTATAGAGAGCATCCCTACAATTAAAATGTATGTTTAAGTTCATAATTAGTTAAGACTGGGGAAAAAGCTAAATATTTGAAAATTCTCTTGAGTCTGATACCTGACTATAGTACAGAACACAGACATGTATTCTCACAAGAGATATTAAGTTCTACTGGTTTCTAATATTTCCCTCACAGCAGACAAATTAAAGATATGAAAAATATGAATCTCTCTCTGAGGACAAGCTATACCTGTTCAACACTCTAGAGCATATAATTAAAGAAGGATTTCTCACTGATCCATATAAACATTTATGTAATCCGCACTACTCATCTCCCTCTTTTAGTTTAATATACCTTTGTTAGTCTCAGTTCAGTTGTTCTCACATCACTGTGAGCAGAGTTAGACAACAGAAATGAGCTAACAATATGGAATACAAGTTCCTTTGGGTGCAATTACTATGTCTCTCCCTCTCTTTCAGCGAGAGGATGCCCCCCATGAGTAAGACACTTTAGTTGTCATGGCGGTGTGTCGGGATGCTGCCCCGGTGTCTGAGTTTTCCACTCCCATGAGGAGGGGAATAATAGTGTCCGACTCAAAGGCCCAATAAATCAATCGCACTTAACAGCCGCAGTTCAGAAGATTTCAGAATGTCTCTAAATGAAAACATAAGGGCAGTCTGTGCTCTGTGCCATTTGTCATCAGGTGAATATGACACAGCAAGGTTATTGTCATTACCTAAAATAATTACAACAGTGAAAAAGTGCATTTAAAAAAAAAAAATCCTTCTCAGCTTCATCCTTAATTGTATTATTTCCACATTATTACAGAAAGTAAAGACAGCTTCTGAATCACTAGTCATCAGCCATACATGCAGTTGGAGGGGGGAAATAAGGGCTGTTTGATGTCAGTAATATAAAAGACCATGAAGGGGGCCCTGAGTGGATCAAATGCTTGGTACCTGAGAAAGTGTGTCCAAATGTGCATTTATTTGTATTGCCTATTGCTTGAGCATCCTATTTCATTAAATGACATTAAATGGCTATCAGTTTTTATTCAACAGTAAGGTGGTGTATTTAGTATGAATGCATGGTGCCTTCTTTCTCAGTTTGAGCAATGTTCTATTGAAACATCTGTGCACAATTCTGAAATGTTGAATGTTATTGTTAATGAGGGAAGCTTTTAGACACTGAAGGTGCCATTTCAGTTCTTAAATTACTTTATAACCTTATTTATTTATTTACTTAGTAGCTAATTTAATTATAAAAAATGTTATTGGAATATAAAAATAAACATCTGCTTAAACTGACATCTCTTCTCTGATGATGTGTTCACTGGTGTGAGGGTGGGACAACCTGTCATTCACATCGCAACAATAGCAAACAGTAACGATAAAACGATCTAATCAATTCCTGATATATATCCTTCACTCAGATATATGTCACAATAGGGGAACAATAATAATAATAATAATAATAAAATAATAATAATAATTAAAAGGATAAGCTCACTTGTGATGAACTGGCCAACCAACCTCCCCGCGAGAATTTATAGGACAAACAGTTTGGGAAATAAATTGATGAATAGTTTACCCAAAAATGAAATTTTGTAATTTACTCATCCTCATGTCTATCCAAACCAGGAATGAATTTCTTTCTTCTGTGTGAAGATAAGTCACAAAATGGACTCTCAAAAAGAAGTGGTTCATGTGTATCACAAGGGATAAATGGAATGACTGCAGAGGGACTCGCCTGACTGTCATAAACACCAAATGAATCACTTTTCAGAGACAGAGTATATTAGCAGTATATCTTGTGACAGAGAAAAAAGTTAGCATATGTTTAAAAATATATATATAAATAAAGTGTGTGTGTGTGTGTGTTGATTAGGTAGCGTGTGTTAGGCTGTGATATCACCTGCACAGCCTCCTTTGTGTGTATGCATGAGGCATATGTGTGTGTGTGTGTGTGTGTGTGTGTGTGTAAGAGCAGGTGTGCATTTTTGTGAGGTGTGTGCATGTGGCTCCTGCCTCTGGAAATGTCAGACAGACTTCAGGCTGAGAGGGGAGCCCAGCAGAGAGATCTGCCCTGCCCACCATCATACACACACGGTCAGACAGTAAGTGAGCTTTTGGTTTCAGTGCTGTCATACACACCAGTACGGGAGAGGAACAGAGTGCATGATAGGACAGACATGCACACATCCATACTTTCATTGTTTCTATTGCATTATGTATGTATTGTATGCACACACACACACACACACACACATGCAGAAAGACATACAGTAATAATATTATCCTCTAGTGTTAAGCTGGGAAAACAAAGTGGGTTTTAATTACAGATCATGTATTATCTAACATGGCAAGGTCTGAAAATCACAATATGCAGTGATGTGCAGTGCGGTGGGGGCAGGGGGTGGTGCTGATGAATTATTTTGTGTGTGTGTGTGTGTGTGTGTGTGTGTTGAGAGAGGGAGGCATTATTTGTAGTAAAGCTACAAGGAGCATTAGCCATCAATCCTGGCCATCAAATCAGGCCATAGTGTGCTGTTGTGCCTATTACTTCTGAATTTATTTCCCTAAATTAAATCGGACTCTGAGCTCTCAGCTGCTTCATGTGTGTACATTTTTTTTTTTTTTTAATCCATTTTCCTACCTATTTGTCAAAATGTAGTGTGTGACAGTAAAGTAATACACATTTATTATGCCAATGCGGAACAACAGGGTTTGTATATCATTAATTAATGCAATATCTGTGGAGAGAGTTTCGCTTCTGTATGTGTGTATGCATAGGCAAATTCTGTATGTATAACTCAATCTAATAAATCCTAACATACTTTTTCTACTCACACCCCTTTATTAGAAAATCAGTATCAATTTATTTTAGGCCAAACTTGATGGAGTGATTTTGAATATATTGCCCTTCAGGAGGAATAATGTATAAAGGTCTGTCTTCTACAGTCATATATTTTAGGATTGTTGTTATTTAGCTAATGTAGTTGTGACATACACACACACACACACACACACATATATATATACATATATATATATATATATATATATATATATATATATATAGCTTGTGTGTTTTGTTTACACTTATACAATGAAAATTTCAGTGACGACATGACGACTGTGTCAAATCACTTTCATCCGCAACTGGAGAGCCCAAAGTCCCTCTTATCACTAATAATACAACGAAAATGATCGCTTTTAAAATGATAAGTAGATGAGGAACTGCTTTAAATGCAGTGTTTAAATTAATTAACTGTAAACATGATTAAATTGAAGGATATTATCTAAAAGTATAATTGCCCACTGGGAATAAAATGAACTCTGCTGGTCGTACGGTCTCCCCACTGCGCCATAACGCTGCAAAACCACACCACTTTTATTCAAGTAAAAAGATTAATATGCATTTAAGAGAAGCAGGTCTTAATCTCAATCTAAGGGACATTTAAAGCGCGCTGGGAGTCGCGGCTGTGAGCGTGTGCTGATGCCGGCGGTCATGCTCTCTAATGCGGCTCATTTGAAGCTGCGCGCCCGCTGTGCGCATCAAGCGATCCGGATCACCATCCAGAACCTCAAAAAATAACAAGAAATACCAATTTCTCCGCCGGACCTGAACATTCTCTGCTCTGAATTTTCACCACAGGATTAAAGTGGCGCAATTAAAGTGTTTTATTAATACGGAGAGGATAAACACCGGAACGGATCAGAAAGTTGGTGTGTTCTGCATCAAATAATGGCACATTAATCTCTCTCCCTCTCGATGACGTTTATTAGACTGGTATTTTCAGAAAGGGAATTGAGAAAAAGTCTGAAAAGAAAAGCTGCTCTTTCCTCTCTCTCTCTCTCTCTCTCTCTCTCTCTCTCTCTCTGTTACTAAAACATGTTTATTTATTTATTATAAATAAACATGTTTTATGTTTATTTAAATAAATAAATTGTGATCAATAAATAAATAAAGAAGAAGACTGAGATATAAATAAATACATTTTCAACAGTTAGTATATATAGCCTATGATCATTTGCTATTTTGGCCCACAGTGTAAACCACTGAACAATAAAAATCAAGATTTCAAATTAGGGCTATTTAATCTCTAAAATGTTTGACAATGTTAAAGCAAACAAACAAATAAACTCTTATCCAGTTGTCTAGGCCTTGAAAGTATCTGACACGATAGGATTCTACTATTGCAGCCCACCCCACATCTCTTTAAATTGCATGATTACACTAAAAGGCACCATGTTATGAAATATGTCAGTTTAAACATCAAAGTTTAGTTTTATGGTCATAAGGGACAAGAAGCTATTCAAATAGGGGAAGGTGAAGTGAAATAAACTTTGTTAGTCATTTTCAGATTGTTTATCTTTTATCTCCGTAACTGAAGCCTTTTTTTAAATAATGGGCAACAACAGGCTTGGTTTGGTTTGGTTTGTGCAGTAAATTGAAAACGAACCAATGACTCTGCAACAGTGCTGCACAAGCCTATGGCCATGAAGCCCACCAGAGCTGGACAGGGCCGTCTGGCTATATAAGCGGCCATTTCGGCATAGGAGTTGTGCAGCCTCATGGCACAGCCAGCTCGTTCCCTTATCATCACATGGGTGAAGTTCCAAAGGACCCGTAGAGCCTCGGCAGTCTAGGGTCCAGGAGCATATATGCAAGTGAATCTGACGAGCTCTAGCATGTTAGCCAATCCTTGTACAGAACTAGCTCCATTCAAGGCTAAATTATTGTAATGCTTTATTGGGTGGATGCTCTGCATGTTTAATAAACAAACTCCAACTGGTCCAAAATGCAGCAGCTAGAGTTCTTACTAGAACCAGGAAGTACAACCATATTAGCCCGGTTCTGACAAAGCGGCACTGGCTCCCAATTAAACATTTTATACATTTTGAAATCTTGCTAATTACCTATGAAGCCCTAAATGGTTTAGCTCCTCAGTACTTCAGCGCGCTCTTATCACATTATAGTCCTTCATGTCCGCTGGCCATTTGATAATTCCTAGAGTATCAAAATCAACTGCGAGCGGGAGATCCTTTCCTATTTAACGTCCACATTCTGGAACAATCTACCTAACACTGTTCAGGATGTAGACACACTCTGTCAGTTTAAATCTAGATTAAAGACTCATCTCTTTGACCTGGCTTACATATAATACACTACCGCATTTCTATAATTCAAATCCGTTAAAGGATTGTTAGGCTGCATTAATTAGGTCAACCAGGAACACTTCCCGTAACACCCAATGTACTTGTTACATCATTAGAAGTATGCCATCTACGCTAATATTAGTCTGTTTCATTCTTATTCCGAGGTCACTGTAGCCACCCAGATCCAGACTGTATCCAGATCAGATGGTGGATCAGCGCCTACAGATGACCTCTACAGACCCCTGAATGTCAGCGGAGACCAGGACAACTAGACATGCCCCAGAGACTGATCTCCTCTGAAGACCTCGTCACCTAGGCAGCCATCGGCACAAGACCACGGGAAACAGATGAGTCCTCTGCACAATCTGACTCATGCCTAGATTTAAACTGCAGAGTTTGTATGGCCAGAGGAGAACGGCACACTATTTCTCCATTTAATACTGTAAATTTGCATTGTAAAAAGCGTTATACAAATAATGGTGACTTGACTTGAGTTGACATTACACAGAAGGATTGTAAAACCTAGCAAATGTGGACGACGAGGCCCAGCCAGCCGCTGCACAAATGTCTGCAATGGACACACAGCTAGATGAGGCTATGCCTCTGGTGGAGTGGGCACATACTAAAATGGGGCATTGTAGGCCCAAGGAAGAGTAAGCTAGCATATTAGCGTCAACTATCCACCTAGAAAGTCTCTGCTTCATGACCGGATGACCTTTATTGCGGCCACAGAAGTAAACAAAGAGTTGTTCTGACTGCCTAAATGGGGCAGAACGCTCAATGTAAACCCTCAGTGCCCTGACTGGACAGAGTAAATTCAACTTCCGGTCCTCCTCCGAGGGAGAGAGTGCAGAGAGCGTAATCACCTGTGCTCGAAAAGGAGTGGAAAGCACTTTAATTATATAACTGTGTCTTGGTTTCAGGACCGCCTTAGAGCCGCCTGACCCGAACTCAATACAGGTGGGGCTCACCGAGAGCACTGTTTCGAGCACAGGTGATTATGCTCTCTGAACTTCCTCTCTCTGAGGAGGATCGGGAGTTGAATTTACTCTGCCATATTCTTGACTGGTGCATTCAGCTTTCAGTGTCAGGGACTGAAGGTCTGAAGTTTGCATCGACTCGAAGGGAGGGCTCTTCAGAACTCTCAGGACAGTGGGCAGGCCCCATAAAGAGACAGTGAGGGGACGAGGAGGGTTAGCCCTGGAAAATTTAAGTTGTTCCTGCCCACTGACTGGCCCGCTATAGGGCCATGGAAACCCATTATAGCGGTTACATAGACCTTAAGCGTGGCTGGGCAGTGTCCCTTATCCAACAGCTCTTGCAGGAAGGACAATATCACTGATATGTTAACTCCCTGGGGTCGAAGGTCGTGCGGACGAGACCAGCTCACTTTTTTAAGATCAGTGCGAAAGACACTAAAAATACTCTGTCCATTTTGGTCACACAAATAAGTGTTATACATCATTCGAAACCATTAAGTGTATACTTTTATTTGTGTACACTCAAAATAACGACTGAACTGTGTGCTTCTTTAAAGTAAAGAAAACAAACAGGCTGCTTTCTTAGTCTTCACTGTCTCCGCTAACTGCTTTTAGAAATGTGTCACTAAAATAAAACTAAACTCAGTGAATACTCGGTACACAGACAGGAGACATATATCTATAGAAAGCTTGATATCTATACTTTTAAATAATGTAAGTCTTATCGAAAACAAATATTCTATGCTAAAGTAATCCGTATGAAACCAAAGCCATGTACAGTTTTCAGTTTTACCCTCAGAGCTAATTATTTTTAATGTGATCACGCCCACGAGCTATTTTTGCTTTTGATATGATAAATAGCCACGTGTGCGAGGCACGGCATGTTAACGCCCAGATCACTGTAAACAAAGCTTGACAATTCATCAAGTTCATCTCGGCTACTTAACGTAGCTAAGACCCTTTTCGGCCTGCTTGTTCATACCCGCCTCGGATTATTATGGCAACATAGCGGGGTTGGGCAAGCGCGGCTATAAGACGATGCCCCGGGTGGAACAGACGTTGGCCAGCTATCTGTCCCCCGGCGTGGCCTCGTCTTTGAAGGCTCCAACCTTACCCTCAAAGCCACTGCGTACAACCTTGGCGCTTGTGGGTAAGGTGTAAACACGGCAGCAGGTCAGGCAGGAGCATGTCTACACACAATGTCACAATGTTTGAACACCAGGCAGAAAAGACAGATCATTTAAGGGTGTACAGGTGTCTTGTAGACAAGGCTCTAGCTTCAGAAATAGTGTTCCATACACGCTCTGAGAGGTTTGCAGACTCCCATCTAGAGGCCAGAGGTGCAGAGCCCACAACTTAGGTTGGGGGTGCCATATTGTCCCAAGCTGGTTTGCCGTTGAACAGAGCTGCCCAACCCATGTCCAACTTTCCTCCTGCAGATCGTTCCCAGGGCCACACCACTTTCTCTCAATTGCAAGTCCTTCCAAGGGCCCAAGGCTGCTACACAGGCCTGGTCCACCTTGATACACAAGTGTCCATGATGCCAGGCATGAGATGGAACCCGTGGTTTCAGCCAATACTGAAGGGGCCACATACGAAGCAGACCCAGCTGTAGCACCAGAGATTCCGAGGCCCTGAGTCCCAGGCATTCTAAGTGGTTGAGGAGGAGGGATCTATGAGATAGCAGCTGGGCTAGGACAAGCCAGTCATTGAGGTAACTGAGAATGTGGATGCAGCATCCATGCACTTTGTACGAGATGTACGAGAAGCCAGGGACAGCCTGAAGGGAAGGAGTATTGATAAGTCATTCCCTCTAAGGCAAATCTTAAGAATCATCTGTGATGAGGGCAATCTGAATGTGAAAGTAAGCATCTTGCAGGTCTAGAGAAAAGAACCAGTCCCCTTGGTGTATATGGGAGATGATCTGCTTCAACGTAGTCATTACGAAAGGGTTTTTCATGAGGGCACGGTTTAGGTGTCTGAGATTGAGGATGGGCCGCAATTCTTTTTAGGGACGAGGAAGTACCGGCTGTAGAAGCCTGACTCACTCTGAGCTGGATGAGTGGCTAGCCACTGCGCTAAGGCAAAACACTCATATAAGAGAAAGTGTCAGGGTTCTGTCACTTTGGTCTAGCTTATCGTGGTTTTGTGACGGAGCCCAGCCACTCCCTTCTTGTCTTGTTTTCTTGTAAGTGTTCTTGAGCCGCACACTCTCTTGTCTGCGTGCATTGTTTCAAGTTGGAGCATGGTGTTCGGATCCTGACACTCATGTCTTCTTCAAATTTCAGTTTCGTGTCGGGGTGTCAGACACTCACGCTTCATGTTCTGTCATGCTGTGGGAGCGTGTGGTCTTGAATTTGCTCGGGCCGTGCACTCCTCTGTCCACGTGTGGTTTGTTCTGTTTGGCGCACGGTTTGTGTCTGGCCGTGTGCTTTCTCGTTGCTCTGTTGTGTTGCACACAGCTCATTGTTACGGCTGCGTGCTTGCTTTTGTTTTGTCTTGTGTCATGTGGCATGCACGTTTTGTCTTGTGTCTTTCACTGGCTGTGTGCTTTCTTGTTTGTCATGTTTAGTGTGAGCACGCAGCTAGTGAGTGTCCTCATTAACTGCGTGTTTGTGTACTGTTTTGCACATGGCTTTATTTTTCTTGCTATAACACCAATTGACTGAACGGGGTGCTTGGAGGCATAACAGAGGCCATTTGAGGGTTGGTCCAGCTATATCAAGACTTGACCCCCTCCTCTTCCTGTCCCGCAGATCAGGTTGGGCCGGGGTCCCTGGCACTTCAGGAGCGGGTAGCATCTGGCTGGACAGGAGCGCTGTCGAGGCTCAGGCTCGGCTGGCTGAGCCGTGGCAGGGGCGGCAGGTGCAGGTTTCACAGGCTGCTGAGGCGGCACGGACTTGGGGCAGCCAGAGGCAGCTGCAGAGCTGCAGTGCCTTGGCAGGAAGTGTCTCATGGCTTGGGATGTCTTTTGAGCTGCAGTGAAGCGCGCGGCGAAACCCTCAACCACGGGTCCAAACAGGCCAGTGGGGGAGATGGTGCATCAAGGAAGGAGACTTTATCCACATCCTTGATGTCCGTCATCATAAGCCCTTGAGGGCTGGCGTAGCCCTGCGCGGCTTTGACGGGTAGGCAGTCCTTGCCTTACAGCCAGTGACAGTGGGAAGGCAGAGGTGCGCAGCCACTGACTCATCCAGGGGAGTCAGCTTCTTGTAGCTTCTTCACCTTTTCTTCAGTGCCGTCAACTGAGGTGAGGGCAGAGGAAGAAGTACGGAGGTGCAATGAGTAGGGGGTGTGCCACAACCTGGTGAGCTCATTGTAAACCTCCAGAAAAAATGGCAAGACTCACTGACAAGGGGCTTGACAGCACCCCGGCAGGAACCACTCATCCAGGTAGCTGCAAGACCACTCTAGCCCCAGCTCATCCACAGCCTTGGTCATGACATGGAAAAGTTCGGCCTTCGTGCCAGTCCTGGGACCGCTGGGCTCAGAAGACGGCAGGGGGACGGGGTCATTGATTGAGCCCGACAGCTCCTCCATGTCTGAAGCAGCCAAGGACAGTCACTGGTTTGTTTTCAATTTACTGCACGAACCAATGCCCATGCAGTAACACTGCGTTATTAAAAAAAAAAGGCTTCAGGGTCCCACTTTATATTAGGTGGCCTTAACTACTATGTATTTACATTTAAATTAATCATTTGGTACAATGTACTTATTGTGTACATACACATTTTTTTACATTGCACTTACATTTTAAAAATATACCTATATGTAATTACATCTGTAATTAATTTCTGTAATTACATTTATAATTACACTGTTGACCCATCCCTTACACCTTAACCCACCCTTAAACCTACCCACACCACCAAACCTGTCCCTAACCTTACCCATATCCAACCTTAATAGAAGCAAAAGTGTTTTGCAATATATTATGACATTAATAAGTACATTGTACTTATTTTTTAATGTAAGTACATAGTAGTTAAGTCCATCTAATATAAAGTGTGACCGACTTCAGTTAAGGAGAAAAAACTTTTTTTTTTTACGAGAGGGAATGAGACGCCGCGTCAAAACGCTATGGGAACGCCTTCAGCGTGACCACGCTCTGAATCACGTGTGTAATCAGACCAATGGAAGAGCGAGACGTCATAAGCGGGTGACGTCACTGACCAGGAAGCATAAAAGCACGTGCGCCAGAACGAGCGTCAGCTTCCAAGGATAGAAGCAGCGCTCGCAGGGATGCAGGAGCATGGCCTCGAGACGTGGCGTCTCGTTCCCTCGGGGAACCGGGGTTACATACGTAACCTGAGACGTTCCCCTTCAGGAACTCGAGCCGCGTCGAAACGCTATGGGAACGAGATGCCCACGCCGCCAGGATCCAAGTCCCTGCCTAGAAAGAGCTAGGATGAAGGACGGAAGAGCCAGGAGAGACTCAGAGGTCTAGGTCGTAGAACCTAACGAAAGTAAGGGGCGTGGACCAACCCGCAGCGTTACAGATATCTTGCATAGAGACGCCTGAAAGAAAGGCTTTGGAAGCAGCCATGCTCCGAGTGGAGTGAGCTCTGACCCCTAAAGGAGGAGGGAGGCCAGAAGACTCATAAGAGATAGACATAGCATCCACAATCCAGCGGCTTAAGGTCTGCTTGGAAGCGGGGAGACCTTTCTTAGAGGGACCATAAAATTTCTCCACACGGCAGCTCTGTGGACGTATGTGTCCAGCGCTCGAACTGGACACATACAGTTAAGCTTCTGCTGATCAGGATCCCGGAAGGGAGGAGGACAAAAGGCCTGGAGTACAACGGGCCGTGGTGCTGAGGAGGGGACTTTAGGGATGTACCCCCTACGAGGGTAAAGGAAGGCTTTAGAGAGGCCTGGAGCAAAGTCCAGAAAGGAGGGGGCCATGGAGAGGCCTCAGCCTCAGTGCACCGCGGAGGAAACGTGTAACAAGGGGGTTTCTGCCCACAGAGAGACCACCAAGAGGGGCGTGGTAGGGTGCAATGGCTGCCACGTAGACCTTCAAGGTGGAGTGGGTTAACCCTGCAGAAAGCCGGTCCTGCAGGAACTCCAGCACTGAGCCAACTGGGCAGTTAACTGGGTCTTGCTGGTGGCGTCCGCACCAAGAAGTAAAAAGCTTCCACTTCAAGGCATACAGTTTCCTCGTGGAGGGAGCTCTAGCCCTGCCTGTGAGAGGAGATCCCTCCTGACGGGAATCTCCCAGGGAGAGCCGTCGAGGAGGGAAATCAGGTCCAAGAACCAAACTCGGCCCGGCCAGAACGGGGCTACTAGGAGGAGGGACACCCCGTCCCGGCGCACTCTCTCTAGAACTCCCGGGAGCAGAGCGATTGGGGGAAAGGCGTACAGACGAAGCCTCGGCCACGTCTGTACCATGGCATCCAGCCCCAGGGGAGCTGGGTGAACTAGAGAGTACCAGAGGGGACATTGAGCATTCTCCCTCGTGGCGAAAAGGTCCACTTGGGCTGGACCAAAAACTCTCCAGATCTGCTTCACCACCTCGGGGTGAAGCATCCATTCCCCGGGCCTCGGCCCCTGCCTCGACAGGATGTCTGCTCCCAAGTTGAGATGCCCAGGCACGAACACTGCTCTGAGGGAGAGGAGTTTGTCCTGGGACCACACAAGGATCTGGTGTGCCAGCTTGTACAAGGGGCGCGAACGCAGACCTCCCTGGTGGTTGATGTAAGAGACCACCGTGGTGTTGTCGGTGCGGACCAACACGTGGCGATCTCTCAGGTCCAGGAGGAAGCGTTTCAAAGCTTGAAACACGGCCAGCATTTCCAGGCAATTTATGTGCCAAGTGAGTTGGTGACCGCTCCACAGACCGCGGGCAGGGTGGCCGTTCATGACCGCTCCCCAACCGGTGAGGGACGCGTCCGTCGCTAGCGTTACGCGGCGACAAGGAGCTCCCAACACCGGGCCCTGAGACAAGAACCAGGGTTTCCTCCACATGTCTAAGGCACGTAGGCATCGCCGCGTGACCTTGATCATGTGGAGTGGGTTTCCCCTCGGGGAGAACCCCCTGGTCTTGAGCCACCACTGTAGGGGTCTCATGTACAGCAGGCCAAAAGGTATCACATTGGACGCAGCTGCCATCAGACCCAGCAGTTGTTGAAACTGCTTAACAGTGAGTGACCGGCCCTCTTGCACTCTCGCGACTGCGGTGAGGATCGACTCGATCCGAGCAGGAGACAGACGTGCCTGCATTGTGGTCGAATCCCACACCACGCCCAGATAAGTGGTCCTCTGTAGTGGAGAAAGCACACTTTTCTTGGCGTTCAGTCTCAACCCCAGCTCTTTCATATGAGTGAGAACGACATCTTGATGCTGGACCGCTACTTGCTCCGACTGGGCCAGGATCAGCCAGTCGTCGATGTAGTTGAGTATGCGGATGCCCTGGAGTCGCAAAGGAGCCAGAGCTGCATCCACACACTTCGTAAAAGTGCGGGGGGAGAGTGCTAGGCCGAATGGAAGAACCCGATATTGGTAAGCTTCGCCCCTGAAAGCAAACCTCAGGAACTTCCTGTGTAGAGGAAGGATGGAGCTATGGAAGTATGCATCTTTTAGATCTATCGTGACAAACCAGTCCTCGGACCTGATCTGAGACATGACCTGTTTGATGGTGAGCATCTTGAACTTCAGTCACATGACTGAGCGGTTCAGAAGACGCAGATCTAAAATGGGACGCAGGCCCCCATCCTTCTTTGGAACAATGAAGTACCGGCTGTAGAACCCGGACTCTCTGTCGTGAGGAGGGACCACCTCAATGGCCTCCTTCCTCAGGAGAGTGGCTACTTCCTGTTCCATTACCAGACCCTGCTCGGGGCCCACCAGCATGGGAGAGACCCCGTTGAACGGCGGAGGCGGAGTGCCGAACTGAATGCGATAGGGGCCGCTAGTTCAGGTGCTTCCTGCCGGGGAACCGTTACACGACACCGTTCTAGCGGCCCCAGAGACCCCCTTGGGGGTGGCGAGCTCCCCAGCTCTGCTACGTCTCTGGGCGGAAAAGACTGGGGTGGATGCTCGCTGGAGACCGCTGCGCCCTGAAGCACCGTCAGGGTTTGCAGAACGGCTTCCTGAGGGCACGGGGAAGAGACAGAGACCGAATAATGCGGTGCGCCCCGCCTCTCCCCGGATGGGGCTGCCCTCAGCGGTCCTGAACCGTCGTCGAGGACTTCTTCGACTGAAGCACGACCCTCAGGTCGGGCTTAGCCTGGGAAGCCCTCGACTTCGGCGTTTGACCACTCGCTCACGTTGGGGAGGAGTGCGAGTGGCGACGCTCTGTTTTTGTGTTTCCCTGTGAGAGGAGCTGGTAGACGGCTGGGGGTGCTCCCGCCCAGCAACCCCGTGAGCTGGAAGGCGGCGAGGGAGGAACCACTGGAACGCCGGTACTTGCTTACGAGCCTCCTGGCATCTGTCGACGACGGAATTGACGGCGTCGCTGAACAGACCAGAAGGCAAAAGCGGGGCGTCCAGAAGGAAGACCCTGTCCTTCTCTTTCATGTCGGACAGGGTCAACCAGAGATGTCTCTCCGCAGCCACAAGGGCTGCCATAGGTGGCACGGAGAGACAAATCGGCGGTCCTCCTGAGTTCAGAGATATCGCTATCTTTGATCTCATCGCCTTCGTCCAGCTCTTTTAGCAGGTCAGCCTGGTACGCCTGTAACACCGACATGGTGTGCAGACACGCACCAGCCTGACCCGCAGCCGTATACCCCTTGCCCACCAATGCTGAGGTGACTCGCAGCGGCTTGGAGGGCAAGACCGGAGCCTTCAGAGACGATGCCGACTCGGGGGACAGATAGCTCGCAAGCGTCTGTTCCACCCGGGGCATCGCTCTGTACCCACGCTCATCCAGCCCCACCACGTAACCGTAGTTATAAGAGGTGAGGATGAAATTTTCCCCAACTAAAACTATTATGGAAGTCTGGAGCCAAAATTAGGTGTGATGCATACGCAAGTTCAAATGTTCTCCCTAAAATAGTGAAACTTGTTGAACACTGACTAGTGATTGGGTTAAGCGACAGAAAATATAATTAACCTAGAGATGGTGAGTTTGTAAGTGAGCTGCACTCACCTCTCAGCCCTGAGTCGTGTGCCAGGCTATGGAGTGACATGCACACACTGACCCTAGATGACACTCTGGACTGAAGAATTGAGATTTGTGTACTGGGGGGTTTGAGGATGCTAGGTTGTGGTGATACATAAAGCTATGACTCAGAATGATGAAATGTCTCCTAAGGGTCTCAGGGCATAATATGCATGTCTAATACTTCAGATTAAATATTTAGTGACAGATCGGCATATGTAGAGAAACTCCCCACATTGGGCCAGAATTAAATGTAAATTTAACATCAGCAAACACTTAAATTCCAAAAGAGGAAAAAGCTAACTTTCAACAACTATAAATGGGAAATGATGCAGTCAAAAAAAAAAAAAAAAGAAGAAGAAAAAAAAGAAAGTGCCACAATGCACATATGCTAGGCAATCCAAAGTGCATCAACATGTAAGTGTAAAAAATTGTATTTTTTGGTTTTTTTGGGGGGTTTTTTTGTGCTACCTATTTTGGAAGATACCCATAAAACCACTTCAAACTACAGCTCAGAACCAAATTGTTAGCTGTAGCTGTAGCCATTTTACAGAAACAATTATACAAGCTGATAAAGGATTACAACATCTTCGGTTGATAGTTTTTTGATAATTTAGCTGTGCTAAAAATCACTATGTTTATGTAACTGTAGCTCTGCAGGTACAGATATGTACCTATTTATCCTCATTGTTACAGTTCCTATATACCACAGAATGAATGCAAATGCAAGTAAAAAATAAATATGTTGAAATGTGTTCAACTTGAGCATTTTCCACCTAATTTTGACTATGTGTCCTTTACAGAATCACCTAACTAGTCTGTATCTGAGTGTTGGCTCAGCAGAAAGAAGCGTGATGAATTGAGGAGAGAAGATTTTAATGAACACACCTTCTCAGGGTCACCTTCTGTTCTACATATACGCTGATGGAATAAAACAAACAAATATGATTCTGTAGAATCAAGTTCATATCTTAATGTTACATTATCTTTCTTTCTTCAGTGAATTCCCACAGCGCATTAAAAGTCGGGGTGCATTTAATAATACACCAATTAGAGGAATGTTAAATGCAAATGTAACAGACAGGCAGCTGTCCTCTTGGTTGTTTAAATGTATTCTAGACATCCTGAAGGACAGAATCCATGTATATGTATACTGAATGTAAGGTAATGCGTTCTGATGTCATATAGATACATATACTATATACTATATTATAGTCATATTTAAATTATTTATATATACAATCATATATATAATCATTTGCTCACACTTCAGTTTAGGACCAATTCTAACATTTAACTATTAACTATGACTTTTGCCTCAATGTACTCCTAATTTGCTGCTTATTATTAGTTAGTAATGTATAGTTACAAAATTTAGATTTGGGGTAGGGATGTACAATGGTCATGTGGAATAAGACATTAATAAGTGCTTTATAAGTACTAGTAAATAGCCAGTATGCTAGTATCATTGTATGCTTTCGTGGGCAAAGTTTCTCCACCATTTACTGATAAATGAAAGACTATGGTTGTACTTTATATGAGGACTAAACTTGGTCATCTGTGGCAGGTCCCTTTTAAAGGTTCCCCCATTCCAACCAGTCTTCATATGATTTGTAACAATTTGCACATTCTCACATACTAAATATATTTTAAATTAGTTTCAGTCCATGCTTACTTTTTCTTGCTTTGGTGTTACAGTCAAATATAGCAAAAGCTTACATTTTGTTTTAAACCATGCTCATCTTTTTGAATGATAGAGAACTTTACTCAGCTATAACCCAAACTAAATTGACAGTAACCTGCTGGTGGTTTGGTGTTTCATGTTCATGTCAGAAGTGCTATGAAGTCTTAAACAATACTTATTTTGATCCCGTCAGACTTTTAGTACAAAGCAGGGTAGAAAGGGCAGTCTCTGTGCCACACAAGGAGGCCAGAGTCTTGCTAAAACATCTGTGCTTCACAAATGCCACTCCTTATTGGACGGAAGTACCCAGGTTAGGCTCATCTGCACTTCTAACATTTCCTGTCATCTCTTGTTATCCTGTTCTCTCTATTAAAGCAGATGTGTTTGTCACTGGGAGCACTGGCTAAGAAAACTTGACAGCAGAGTCTAGTTCTACCAATACAACCTCCAAATTGCAATTATTTTATATCCATTAAATTGTGTGTGTCTCTCTGTGTGTGTGTGTGTGTGTGTGTGTGTGTGTTTAAAAATACATGAAGGCCAAATAAGTCCAATGTGTAAAGTTATTTAATTCCCTAGTAGTAAATCTAATCTAGAAATGCACCATCCAGTACAAATTTGTGATTGTGTAATAAGATCTGATGTAACAAATTATAGCAAAAAGTATGTTCTATATAGTAAGAATGTGTGTAGTATGAACGTAATCTGGACATACTGGATTTGTCATATTCTTATTATTAGGTGGCCCACCAGCATCAGTTGCGTTGCGTCACTGCCATTCATAAATCCCCTCATTGTACACACACTTCAGATTCTTGCTGGATGTAGTAGGTCACACAGATCCTAGTGATAAGAACAACTTGATGGTTTATTTTTAATGGCATCCTAGCTCAGAGGATTATATGTTTATTCTGAGCATTTGCCTGCATATTGTTTTGTAAACAAGGCACAATGTACCAGAGAGTTTGTAAATAAACTTGGGTTGAAAGATGAAGCAGTCAGCTATTTTGGATCTGACAGCAGCTGCTTCACAAACAAGTAAACAATTTCATAATGCTTTGTCTGTAAATGGTTTCATACAATGTTTTCAAAACACTTACTCGCATACAATAGCAAGAGGGCGTTGATACTGTTTCCTATTTAATCATGTTGGCTGATAATAACAGTTGCTGTTGAAAGGGTTGAAAGTATTTTTTTTTTTACTAAGTTCATACACATATATCAAAGGAAGAATGAGGCAAAACAACTTTGTGGGTCAGTGTATGTAGTTATAGATAGAGAAATCATTATACATTGTATATACATTCAGTTTGACACTCACAAGATGACTTTATAAAGATCCTTCACCATAATTTACATATTCAGTGTAGAGAGAGTTTTCACAAAAATGCCATGTTTGTGTGATGTTGTGATCTCTGTGTGTTTCTCTCTTCTCAAGGTGATGAAGCATTTGCCGTCAGTGTTAACTGGCACATTAGCAGTTAGCATCAGCTTCAGCAATTAATGAATGTTAATCTTTAATTATGCTAATTGCATTTGAAATGAGCTTAAAGGGTGAGACAGCACAGCTGGGCAAGACAGCAGAGTTGAAAACATGTTAAGTAGCATGTAAATAAAAGTACAATATCTCCTTCAAGTCAAGGAAAAAAAAGACTTAAAAGATGTTTAAAGGTAAATAAAATTATTTTTATAAAATATATATTAAATAAATAGTATGTATGAAATGTAAAATAATTTATATATAATAATCTCTCTCTCTCTCTCTCTCTCTCTCTCTACACATACACACACACACAAACACACACACACACACACACAAATGTATTATTATTGTATTATTATTATTTTACTATTATTATTATTATTTATTTATTTATTATAAACCTAACTAGATAAATATTCACTATATTTATACATTTCCTTGTACCCTGACCACTTCCTATTTAAAACCAGGACTAATCAACACCTTCATTTCTTACCTCAGGCCATAACCCTCATAAACACTGACACTTCTGTCGCATCCTCTGAGCAATCACTAAGACCACTTCATTTAATAGCACATCCACTTGCAGTTTTTTTGTTTGTTTTTTTCCCTTGACTTATAAGAACAGCTTTTACAAACAATTTCAGGAATTCGGTATTGTACTGAATGTATACTCTAAAAACATGTGTCACTTTCTTAAATAGACTTCACACAAATATACATAGTAAAACCAAGGAGGTTTACACGTGTTACTTTTCATCAAGCAGGTCAAAACGTAATATATTTCACATTCTCAGGATGTTAAAAGGAAATAATTATAACTAACATTGATTTAAAACTACAGTGCACTCTATTATTAAAATCATGCTAAAAGAACTACTTGAGGCGATGTCTGTTTTTATTAAAGGTTTCATTTCAGATCAAAGAGCATCCTTGATAATGTCACACCAGCCAACGCGAGTCAAGTCAAGACTGTATTTGCCACTCCTAAAAGTGCACACAAAAAAACAGAGTGCATTTTACACTTTCTGAGAACAATAACAGATCCTAAAAAAGCATGTTCATACTCACTGGATTGAAAAAGAGGGGAGAGTTCACCTGACATGCTGTATGCACACCGTCAGACACAAGCAGCCACGAATAAGCCATTAAATATATGTAAATGAAGAGCGTTGGCAGAGAGCTAGCACATAATAGCACGCACAAGGGACAAATGGAGAAATGGATCCTGGGTAGTGATTAATTTATCTGATGATGCCTCTAGTGAGGAATTTTAGGTCACAAATGAAGTGACAAGATGACAAATTACCATTTTAAGGAATTTACTGGGAATCGTTAAGGAACAATTGTCAGGTAGTTTGTGTCAGGCAGAGAGATTGGTAGAAATATAGTTTTTCCCTATCTGAGATCTGTATTATTAATTATCTTATATTAAGATTCTTCTCCACAGTGCTTGTTTGATTGGCTGTAATGCATGGAGAACTTAAGTCTAAATTGTAAATTCATTTAGCGGAGATTCAGCACAATTAAATTGGTAGACGACGGGGGGTAAAGACAGAGAGAGAGGGAGGGAAACAAAGTGTCTGTTGTTGCACTGAATCACCGGTCCATGTCCGACCTGCTGTGCTTTTATTTGAATGTTTACCATTTTTTAAAATTCACAAATTAAACACAAATTAAGGAAAGGAGAGTGCTCCTTTTAGTTCTATAAAATTATTATTTGTCCCTAAATCACACTTTTTTTTTAAACTACACATACAAGATTAGATATCACTACACAGGTTAATCATTATAGATATATAAATAGAATCTGCAAGATGTTAATTATTTTACCAAAATAAGAGGGATCATACAAAATGCATCTTATTTTTTTATTTAGTACTGACCTAAATAAGATATTTCACATAAAGGACGTTTACTGATGCTCACTGATGCTCACTGATGCTCCAGAAGGAAAAACGACACATTAAGAGCAAGGGGTGTAGACTTTCAAACAGGGAAACACAGGCAGTCAGATTTACAAAGCCCATCACTAACACACAGGACAGTCAGTGCCTATACAAATACCTTCCAGAGGGACCCACAAAATTGGATTTCCCCTCCAAAAGTTGACGAAACCTCACAATGATCCATTTCTCTGTCTGCCTTCGCTCTCCTCCCAGACTCAGAAACTAAACTGATTTATTGATTATTTAATGAGGTTTTTAATCACATGTCAAGAAGTCAGAGGCAGCACTCTCTAGAAATACATCAAAGCTTCCTCTCTGAGCATGATTTAAAGACTTTCATTTTAAAAAGCTGCACTCTACTAATCTAAGAGCTGAATATTAAATACAGAAGAATGGCAGAATGATACAGTAAGTTCTCACTGGAAAGTGTTCAATAAACCTGCTTAGGCCAAAAAAAAGTACCAGTCTGTGAAAGTGGGAGGGTATGGAAGTAGTGAAGTAAAGCTATACAGACCTCTACAGTGCAGTAAAAAAATAATGAATAAATAAATAAGTATTTATTTATAAATATAGGAAAATGGTAAGAATTTTGATTTAAAATTAGATAAAACATTTTTTTCTTCAGATAAACTAGATTTTATTTTAGTTCTGAAAAGATTCAGTACAATTACGATTTTTAAAAATTTACACATGAGCTAACCCTTTAGGTTGCCCTTGAGGGACAGGCTTTGGCCTAATCTCTCTGTGAGGTGCAGTATTCACATGATGCGTGAGCCTTCATGAATTTGCTGCCATTAATAAGAGTCTCATTAATAAGAGTCTCATATAGGACACTTATTAAGGTTTAATTTAATTTAAGGTACAACTAAAAGTTGCTGTTTTATTATTTAAAAAACTAATGGTAATGTTGATTTTGGAGTTTTTGTAAGTATACTCTGGTGAGATTTCTTCAGATTTCATTGTTAAATTGCAGTTATTTTCATCTAACATTCCATGGCAAAATTCCATTTATTTATTTATTTATTTATTTATTCATTCATTCATATATTTAATTGTGATCTTATTGCTCTTTTCTTGTGCTTGTTAACAGCACACGTCATCATTAATGGTCAGTCATCACTTGCAGAGTAAATCAACCTTTTTTTTTTTTTTCCTATTATCTGCAAACACTACTTCAGTGTTACTTCTACTGTCTGTAAGTAAACATACAGTTGCAATCAAAATTATTCAACCCCATTAACCTGCAAGAAATTTTGTGAAAACAATTCAACAAAGGCATCAGTACACTATTGGAGAAAATTTACACATTTGAGTAATTCTGAGAATGTAAGTTCATGAATAATGGAAAAAAAAATCAAATTAGCCCTAAACGTTCACGTTCAAAATTATTCAACCCTCAAAACTACAATTTGGTGCAGAACCTTTTATTCTTTAAAACCACCAATAAACACTGCTTGGAGGTGCTTAGAAGTGTCTGTCACCTCTCTGCTGCAATCTTGGCCCATTCCTTGTCTGAAAAAGCTTTCAGATCACTGATAGTATTTAGTTTTCACACTGCCACTGCTTTCTTCAAATTCAACCTAATATTTTAAATGAGAATTCAATCTGGAGAATAAACAGGCCACTCAAGATTTGTGGATGTACAGTACTGTGCAAAAGTTTTAGGCCACTAGTATTTTCACCAGCTAAAAAAATGGTTTAAAGTAAGTTATTTCGATCTTTTGCTGTAGTGTGTCAGTAAAAAATATCGGTTTACATTTCCAAACATTCTGTTTGCCATTAATTGTAATAATCTAGTGAGATTTTTGTTTGCACAAGGAGTCTGACAACAGCCAGTGCTCCACACTGATCTAATCTCATCATCATCCAGTCTTCCTGGAATGACATGAAGACACAGAACAAACTGAAACAGAGTAAATCCAGAAGAACTGTGGCAACGTCTCCAAGATGCTTAAAGAGACCTACCTGCAAAGCTACCTGAAAAATTTTGCGCAAGTGCACCTAGGGCAAAAGCTGCTGTAAACGCAAAGAATGGTCACAACAAATGTTGATTTAATTTAGTTAATAGAAGGTAATTGATAAAGAAAATCTATTTATGACAGCATCCTCATTTTACAGCATTTTTACACAAGTGCCTAAAACTTTTAACAGTGCTGCAGCTTTGCAGGTAGGTTTCTTGGAGCATCCTGGAGACTTTGTCACAGTTCTTCTGGATTTAGTCTGTCTGAGTTTGTTCCGTTTTTTCATGTCATTGCAGACAGACTGGATGATGATGAGATCAGATCTCTGTGCAGAGCACTCGCTGTTGTCAGACTCCTTGTGCAAACAAAAATCTCACTGGATTATTACGATTAATGGCAAAATTAATGTTTGGAAATGTAATCTGATATTTCCTACTGACACACTACAGCAAAAGACCGACTTTAACTGACTTTAAACTATTTTTTAACTGATGAAAATACTAGTGGCCTAAGACTTTTGCACAGAACTGTATAATTTGGGATGATTGTACTGCAGGAAATTACATTGATCATTAACTTCAGTCATTGCACCAAAGGCATCACAATTCTTGCCAAAATGGTCTGACACTTCAAAGAATCCATGATATGCTTCATACAGTCGGAACTAAACTAAAACGGTTAGCAGGTCTCTGGGATGGGTTGAAAACCTAACCATACTAGCATCCCATATTAGGTAACAGCAAACCAGCAACCAAATTCCATACTGGTTGGCTCTGGTATTCAAAGTAGTCTCTGTAGTTTTAGATGCAAGACCGGAAATAGTGTTCCATTCAGAAGCCAAACCCAGAGTTTCTACATCTCTTGATAAGGTTGCCAGACGCTGCCCCTAGCCAAAGTGGAGTCACCAACATAAGATTCCCAGACTCTTAACAGAACTGCCAGACCATCTATCCCTATAGGTGATGGAGGAGATAGAGCTAGAGGGTTGCTTCATAGGGTTGTTTCATAGGATGCAAACAGGTCCACCTCTGCCCTCCCTAACCTCCACACGGACCTATCTGAACCACTGCCCTGAATTGATCTAGACAAGCACAAAACACCTGAATAAGAGAAGGAGATACGCCTGTGCGTGCATTCTGCATAGTTGTAAAAACAGTGGAGATGATGGTTGACTTTAGGAAGAACCCAGCTCCACCTGCCCCATTATCCTGTGTAACTCCTCAGTAGAAACTGCGGACTCTGTCCGCGTCCTGGGTACCATCATCACCCAGGATCTCAAGTGGGAGTTCAACACCAGCTCTCTGATCAAAAAGCACAGCAAAGGATGTACTTCCTGAGTCAGTTGAAGAAGTTTAACTTGCCAAAGTCAATGATGGTGCACTTCTACTCCATCACTGAGTCCATTCTCACTACCTCCATTACCATCTGGTATTTCTGCTGCCACTGCCAAGGACAAAAGCCAACTGCAACATGTTATCTGCTCTGCTGAGAAGGTAATTGGATGCAACCTTCCATCTCTTCAGGACCTGTACACTTCCAGGATCCTGAAGTGTGCGGTTAAGATTGTGGCGGTTAAGATATTTCTCACCCTGGGCACAAACTTTTTGAGGCACTCCCATCTGGCAGAAAGCTGCGGTCCATAAGGACCAGGACCTTATGCCACAAAAACAGTTTCCTTCCATCCGCAATTGCCCTAATCAACAATTCCCGGGACCCATCAGGACCCATTGAGGAATTCTGATGTAGACCTTATATAGAATTAACATATATACAGTTTAGTGGACCGGTCTATTGGCTATGATTTAAATAATTCCTGCAGGTCTCACACTTAATATGGAAAATTCTCACATTTCAGTGTAAAAGACACTGGGTACAATTGATATAATTTATCCTTTGTGTGTGTGTGTATTTACTTTATTTTTTTATTTTTTTTTTTTCCCCAGAGCTCTTACTAAACTAAAGCCTTAATAATTTAAACATTCAAGCATTTTTAAACCATTAAAGCGTAAGAAGACATGAAAGAGAAGATACACTTTGGTTACTAACATAACTGCAGATCCCTGGGATACACTGGAAGAAGATATTGCCTCAAATTAGCTGAAGCTAGTGAGATATCACTTTCACCCTTTCTCCCACCTGCTTGGGAGAGGAGGTCTTTCTGCAGCCGAATAGGCCAGGGCGCTGCCATTGGGGCCACTAGGATGACAAATTGTCTGTCTACCCTGATCCAGGTGATGACCTGCAGGAACAGGGCCACCAGAAGAAAGCCATACAGGAGCCTTTTTGGCCATTCGTGGGCCAGTGCATCCAGCAAGAAGAATATCAGACAGTGAGCACTCCATCAACAGCCAGGCAAGCATCTGGGCCAAGTCAAGTACCGCACCCAGGAAGGATATTCGTTGGCAGGGTGAAAGCTAGCTTTTCACCAAGTTGATTCTGAACTCCAGATATTCCAAGTGGCTAAAAAGCAGAGATCTGTGCACACATAGCTCTAGGGATGCCCCCTACTAGTTGACTAACTGTTAGTCGATTAGAAGAAGCTTGGTCATCCAAAATTTTATTAGTCGCTTAATTGCAGAAAAAAATAACCTAAACAATCCAGTAAGTGGCCAAGCCACACAGTCCGTGTCGGACAGATAGTTAACTGCTGGTCTATGTGGCAATACAGTATATCGGGAAGGACATACAAACGCTCGCCTATCATTCATCGACCTCAAATATGGCTTATCATCTGAATTAGGCAAGAAGTAGCAACTTTACATGACCACTCAATCTAATGTTGACCTAGGAAAAATGTGCGCTGTTCACGTGTGTGTGCAGTGTGAAAGCTGAATATATAATTATTCAGCTAAGACATAATTTTTGGTCATACAGAAAAGAGTAATACATCTTTCAAATCTGTAAAGACTCTACGTTTGTTTATGTGCACTCACAATAGCAACAAAACATTGCGCTTTGAGATGACCAGCCGGTGTTGCCGACTTTATCTTTCAAGCCGAAAAAAAAAGAAAGCACTAGTTTATCAACAAATTAATAGAATGTTAATGCAACCTCCTTACTGTTTTTTTCCTGACACATTCATATGTGCGCTGATGCAAGCTTTATGTGTTCACTTGAGCACTCATTAGGCTAAGCGGGCAATTCAAGGCTTGTTATGATTTAAATGGTTTATTAATAAATGTGCGATTAGTCGACTAATGCTTAAAATGAATGACTACTAGTCATCCAGAAAAACCTTTAGTTGAGGGCGACCCTACATAGCTCCTCCCTCAACTAGGCCATAAAAGCCAAGTGACTCTTCGCAAAAACCCGCCCTCCATAGTTACTGTTGCTGTGCCCGTCAAACAATGGCGCTCTCACACTATCCACAAGTTTCCTACACCCCATGAGGCCTTGTGTCAAAAGTGGGAGCGTCTTCCAGTTCAAAGTAAACAAGCAGGACGTGACACTCATTCATTCAACAGTTGACAGGAGTGACGGCAAATGAAGCCTCATGAAGCACCGACACTTTTCTCTGACTGTTTCGGGACAAGATTCAACACTTCGAGACTGTAGAAAACAGCGCAATCTGGTGGTTAGTAAAAAATAAAGCAGCCAAAAGACTAAAGCTCCGTCGGAAGACGCATTCACCACAATTTCCATAGATTGGTCCATGTTATATGCACAAATAAAAGCCTAACAGTGTGTGTGTGTGTTTGTTTGTTGATTTTTGGTTTGTTGACTAATTTGTATTCTAAATATTACTTGTATGACTGGGTATTTAAAAATGAAACAATGAAAATGTACTCGCAAAGTAAGATCTGGGGGTCAAACATAAGGACACGCAAAGTGAATCGCGCATGACTGGACAGAAACTGAGGCTTCTGCGAAAGGGATATTAAACATTAACAAGCCTCGAATCGAGGCTTCATCTGGCATGCCCTTTAACACAAGCTCTTAAGTCTCATTCAAGATTTAGCGACCCAAACTTGCTAATAACACAAATTCGAAAAGCATATGTTGTCCGTAAGAACATAATGACATCTCTCATAAAGGTGTGCATCTTTACAAAGTAAACAATGGTCTAAAAACACTTAGCCTCTTCGCTAATTAGCACACAAAATACCATTGGTATACTACGTCCACCACCTCACCGGAAGTTGTACCCACGTTCTTTTTTACAGTAGCGCCCCCCGGAAACTTGTGGATACATCATGTTCTCACGCAGTGAAAAATACATTGCAGAGCAAAAAAGAAACTGACAATATGCCGACAGACAAGACGGAGCAGGTTACTTCTGGTATGATACAAGGTCTCAGGTTTAAAATATTGTCATTTTTTAAAAGAAATTCAAACAATAAATACTGTTTGGTGGCGCTTTAATGCGTCGTGACAGATCACTGTATTGCCTTATTAGATTAATCGACACGTGAACCGATCGTCTTTTCTTCTTTACGTAAAGCACGAACAATGGAAAGACGTCAATACACACAATTTCCTTTAAGTTTAAGTCCACTTAAGTTAATCTACTTACCTGTCTGAGTTGTTTGTTGGACAGAATGGTTGATTCAGTGTTATAATTTGTCAGATTGCCTGTCAATCAAGCTGTTTGCGAAGGGTCAATTGTCAAGGTAGTTCAGGATGAGCACCTCCTTCTGTCTCAAGGTAGAGAGTGCAGCATCCTTGCATTTTATGAAGGTGTGGGCCACCTGTGACAGTCCAAATAGTATAGGATGGTAAAGTGGTGCACCATTCCTATAAATGATTAAACCATTTGTGAATCTGCGAGAGCATTTGTTTCAAGGTTAAAGGTTAACGTTCAAGGTGATTAAGCAGTTTTAGATCAAGAATTGGCCAGTGATTGCCATCCTTCTTTGGCATGAGAAAAAAAAAAAAAACTGGCTGTAAAACCCTGGCTCAGTGTGCACCACAGGGATAACCTTCACTCTGCCTTTCACCAGCAAACTCTACACTTTTGTTCACAGTACATGCTTTCCTGCTGTCTCGAACCGTAGACTGGAACACATGGTGAAATGTATAATAGTGAATAAGAGCAAGCAAACTAGAGAGAGTAACTTCATTCAATCATGTTCAGAACTCATTAAACTCATTCTGACACTATATCCTGATGGGTGACGAGGGGCTGTGGTGCTTTGAGTGGCAACTCACCACTCTGGGGTAGGGAACTGACCCTTGCACTGTTGAGAGTGTGAAAAAGAAACTTGCAAAACCACCATCATGTAGACGGCAAATTCTGCTTGGCTGGCTGCCAGGGCTGACGTGGTCCTGCAAGACTTAGAAGGAGGAGTGTTTCAGCTGAGGAGTTGCAGTAACCTTATATTGAGGCAGTTTCTGACAGGCTTAGCCATAGCTGACCAGTTCAATCCCAACTTCTCAAAGAACCTTGAAGAGGACCTGGATGAGCTCAGAGTTCAGCCCATGCTGAGAATCATCTGGCTTATTTGACCACTCCCCCACATCCAAAGCAGCTGAAGATATGCGATGATCACCATTGTCCTCTTCTGAGCTGCCAACAGAGACCATGCTGCTTGCATTACAAGAGGGATGCTGGTCTTTGTGGGTGCAGAGCACTGGAGGACAACAAATTTCTATATGGATAATTTAGACCAGTTGTGGGCCCTGTGTCTCACCTGGTTGCCTGTTAATGGCAACACTGCCCAAAGTTGCCCCATGTATCATCAGCCTTAGAAGTGGGCACTTCAAGGTTTCTATATTTCTTATGTCTGTGTGACAAGTAGACAGTATTGCTGAGTTCTTAAAATAGACCTTTCTGCATGTTGTCTTGCTCTTATCTAACAGATATCACATATTTTCGCTGACATAAGGAATCTAAGTGTTCTCATCGGTGTCTGAAGGATGCTGTTGTAATTAGATATTTGGACACAAGAGAAGTACAAAGCTTTCTTTACATAATAAATAATAGCTTAGCAACCAAGTATTTTGATTCACTCATGGAAACCTACCACACTGTAAAATCCAAAAGAAGAAAAGAAAAAGAGTTTTTGGTGGGGCAATTCTTAGGACTTTTCACTAATTTCCTCAATGTCTGCAGTTATCTTTCACTAGTTGCATTCACTCATTTCCCAAAGTCATCTTGAATGTTGAATTTTCAATACAGAGAACACACACACTTTTTTACTCACCATTATAGTGAATAGTGTTTGCTTCGGTTGATCACTAGGAACTTAATTTGTGTTGTTATAGTGTTCTTTATATTGATACAACAATGCAACATGAAATCAGTGCTGTTTAACTTCAAGGGAAGAAAAGTAATAAGTTTTTATTTAAAAGGTGACCTATTTTCTATATTTCTTTAATCATTAGCTAGTGCATTTTTAATGTGTATTAATGACCTTTTACAATTTTTTTTTTTTTTTAACTTTAAGACACATATGATTGGGTTGATACAATCTCTTAAAATTTGTGGTAATATGCTTGAGTCACATACAGACTTCAACATTCAGAATGTGAATCACAACAATGGTAACAACAAATTGTATCAATTTTTATTAATTGCACCAATAACTATTTTATTTGCTCTTTTGTTGTGCTCCTCATGACCTTTTGCAACTTTCCGGAAAATATGGTAAAATTAATTATATTGTGTTGTAGTATTAAAAAGTACATATACAATGGGGACGGTTTGCACCAATAAAGCTACTATTGTTAGAAAAATGTGCTGTTTATTTCAGCTGTATCTTTATTCTGTTGTTTTTATATAGCAATATAAATAAATCACTGCCTAACTATATAAACTGTAAAAACATAAGTTGGATGTGTTTAAAATATGTACAGTATATTGTGCTGCATTTATTGTAATATTTTATTAATAAAAATAATTATTCATTCTAAAATGTATTACAGAAATAAGATTGCTGCTGAACATTGGTCCCTATCTGTCGTACACTCCGAGTTGTGTCGAGTTAGTGTACAACACTAGGGGTCACTCTTGAGAGCCCAAACACCTCTGACAGTTTTGAGAAAGGCCAATGAAAATTGGGTGTGCAGATTTGCATAGCTGGCCATGCCCCAGACATCCGGGTATAATAGGGCAGCGTGTGCATCTGCTCACTCGTTCTGTTCTTCGGAACCAAATGCAGCATCTCTGTGTGAGATGCAGCAACATTCACCTCTCTCGTCATTGGATCTGCAGCACAGACAGCGGTCTCTCCCTCTCTAGCACAGCCTGTGTTGTGAGAGTCCCCTGGGTGCGTCGACGGCGATCTTGAAGAGCAATCTTCCTTCTAAAAGAGTGATTTCTCTGATAGAGCTGGCACGGTAGGATTGTATGTTGGTTAACATATCTTTCCCTCCGTGTCATCCTGGTTGCGGCTTACCTTCCCAAACGATCGACACGACCGTTGTGTTCAGTGTTGAGTTATGCTCACGCTGATGCAGCGCTTGTTGTTGACTCATGTTTTGCTTGCGAGAACTCGATCATGGACGCGCTTTGCTCGTCAGCCGCGTGCTTTACGTGAAGCCGCGGCTCACTCCGACTGCTTCCCGCTCCGGTCCTTCTACTTTCGGGTACGAGGCCGTTGCGATGTGCGTCGGTAACGAGCATTAGGAAGCAGGGAAGGCTCTGCCGGGTGAAAACCCCGCAAACCTCTCGCTCCTCGCGTCCCTCGATCCAAACGATCAACACGACCGTTGTATTCAGTATTGAGATTCTCACGCCGATGCAGCGCTTGTTGTTAATTCATGGTTAGCCGGCGAAAACATGACCCGGGCGCACGAGCCGTAGGCTTACGTTCCCGACTGCTACCCGCTCCGGTCCTTCTACTTCGGGTACGAGGCCGTTGCGATGTGCGTTGGTGACGAGCATTACAAAGCAAGGAAGGTTTTGCCGGGTGAAAACCCCGCAAACCCCTCGCTTCGTGCGTCCCTCGATTGAGTTTCCGGACAAGTTTGTTAGTCTGTCTCAGTACAACTGACTTTCTTATTCGGAACTCCTAATTAGGCGGAAATGGTTAGCGGCAGCATCGCTAAGGAAGGGCGTCACCTATTTGAAAGCAGAAACTTCAGCTGAGCAAACCTCTACGGGGGACTGATTCTCAGTTTGAGGTGGACGCTAAAAATGGCGGCCGTGCCTGAAACGGGCAGCCAAGAAGGGGCTGATTAATAGACGTCCGGGTAACGACCTGTACGCTCGTTTCCAGTGTCTGTTTCCCGGAAGTGCACGAGAAGTCGGTGAAATCGCAGAAATGGTCAGAACGCGATAAACCAACTTCTCCTCCTTCACCACTCTCGATGGGGGTCCAGCGAAGGGGTTTCAGAGGTTCCCCCAGGCGGAGGGGGCGATTGCAGTGTACTCCCTGCTAATCGCCGCCGCTTGTGGGATTCCTCCCAGAACTCCTGTTCAGGGCCTGTAAGTTCTTCTGGGCAAGGATTACACGGCTTCTGGACAGGCTGCGTCCGCCTTACATACCACGGCCATCCTCTGGGCGTTCAGGCTGTGGCGTTGCGACCTCAGTACCAGGGTGGTTCCAACCTAGAGCTGTGAGTCGTGGCGCACTCTCTAGGAAGGGGCGATGTCTATTTGTTGGTCCAGGAACGCCACCTGTGGCTGCACCTGTCAGAAATGTGGGAAATTTGAAGTCCGCTTCTTACCCCCCATTTCCCAGGTTGGTTCTTCTGGCAACACCGTGATAGAATTTGCAGTGAAAGTCCTTCATGGTAGGAGCAGACAGAGCCACGGGTCAGAGCTCCGGCCCTCTACCCCCGACTACTCCTGTCTGTTCATCGCCACGGACGGTCCCCTATAGAACTCCTGAGGCCCCGCGACAGCCGGGCCTCCGGCCTGACCGCCCAGCGGTCAGTGATCTTGTGGGAAGGTGGCAACACAAGCTTGTCAGTAGGCTTGCTAGAACCCTCGTTAGGCTTCTAGTTTTTCTTCTGACGAACAATCCAGAGCAGGCGGGCTAACTGACCCGTCCAGATCCACTCTCGACCCGGGGATGAGAGATGGATTCGGCACAAACTCTGCATATTGGCAAAGACACACCGCGCTCTTGGGGCTTCATCTCCAAGCACGGCGTTCTCTGCCTTATTCAGCCACGACATCCCCATTCCAGGTACGTCGGGTATAGTTCCCTGAGACCTTAAGCTTCTCAGAACTACCTGACTTGGCTATGCAACTCAGGTTGCAAGGCATCCGCTAAGGTCTACGGCATTCTCTTACAAATCGACTCAGGGCAAGAATGCTATGGTCCCTTAAGCGGAGATCGCAGCCCCCCTGGGAAAGGTGCGATAGATCCTATCCCCTCAGCCAAAATGAAGGAAGGGGTTTGCCGACCCCTACTTCATTGTACCAAGATGGGTGGTTGACTCATACCAATCTTAAAACAGAGGTTTTTGAATCCGGCCCTTTCTCAAGCTCCCGTTCAAACATTAGCCCTTGAACACACATCCCTTGTGTGTCAGAGCTTAAGATTGGTTGATGGCATTAGACCTGAGCGACACGTACTGTCATGTCTTGATCCTCCAAGACTCTGTCTTCGAGATCAGGCTCATCAATACAAGGTTCCCCCTGCGGCCTATCCCTGCCGCCCTGCGCCTTTACAAAGGTAGCGGGGGCTGCCCTTGCCCCCCTCAGGGAAGTGGGCATCCGCATTCTCAATTATCTTGATGACTGGCTATTCCTAGCTCACTCGTGGGATATGGGTTGTGTATACAGGGACATGGTTCTCAACCATTGACCCAGTTGGGACTTCGGGTCAACTGGGAAAAGAGCAAACTCTCCCCGGCACAGAGGATATCTTTTCTCAGTGTAGAGCTGGACTCGGTTAGTATGTCTGCGCGTCTCTCCCCAGGGCGTGCACAGTCAGTTCTGAGGTGTGTGGCAACACTCAGATCCGGTCAGTGGTCCCTCTAAAACAGGTTCAGAGGCTCCTAGGGCACATGGCACCCTCAGCCGCGGTCACGCCATTGGGTTGATGCACATGAGACCGCTGCAGCACTGGCTTCATACTCGAGTCCCCAGGTGGGCGTGGCGTCAGGGCACATCCCGTGTAAACATCACACCATCATGTCGCCAGACACTCAGCCCTTGGACAGACATTGTGTTCCTACGGTCAGGTGTCCCCTTGGAACAAGTGTCCAGATGCATCGTTGTCACCACAGATGCTTCCAAGATAGGCTGGGATGCCATCTGCAACGGGCAGGCAGCTTCCGGGGTCTGGACAGGCCCCCGACTGCTCTGGCACATAAATTGTCTGGAGTTGTTGGCAGTGCTTTTAGCTCTGAGGAGGTTCCGGCCTATGATTCGGGGCAAGCATGTGTTGGTCAGGTCCGACAACACTGCGACTGTGGCCTACATCAACCACCAGGGCGGTGTACGCTCCTTTCGCATGTCACAACTAGCCCGCCATCTTCTGCAGACTCAAGTCTCTACGTGCCACTCACATTCCGGGCGAAACCAATCGTATAGCCGATTCCCTGTCACGACAGGTTTTGCTCGGAGGCGAGTGGAGGCTCCACACCCAGTCGGTCCAACTGATTGGGATCGATTCGGCCAGGCAGAGATAGATCTCTTTGCCTCACCGGAATCCACCCACTGCCAGTTGTGGTACGGTCTGACCGAGGCCCCCCTCGGGTTAGACGCACTGGCACACAGTTGACCGAAGGGCTGGCTCAAGTATGCTTTTCCTCCAGTGAGCCTCATCACACAAACTTTGTGCAAAGTCAGGGAGGACAGGGAACAGATTCTCTTGGTGGCCCCTTTCTGGCCCAACAGAACCTGGTTCTCAGACCTGGTGCTCCTGGCATCAGCCCCTCCCTGGCGCATTCCTCTGAAGGAGGATCTCCTTTCTCAGGGAAAGGGCACATTCTGGCACCCGCGCCCAATCTTTGGAACGTCCACCTATGGTCCCTGGACGCGACCAGGAGGACTTCAGAGACCTTTCACCTTCAGTGGTAAACACACTTCTACAGGCAAAAGCCCCCTCTTCCTGACGGTTGTATGACTTAAAGTGGCACATCTTTGAGAACTGGTGTTCTTCCCACGGGAGGGACCCACGGAGTTGTGGTATCGAATCAGTGTTATCCTTTCTCCAAGAGGGCCTGGACAGGCACCTATCTGCATCAACACTCAGGGTTCATGTCGCAGCCATATCAGCTAACCATGACCTGGTGGGTGGCAGATCGGTGGGGAAACACGATTTGGTAACAGGTGCTGAGAGGAGCTCGGAGACTGAACCCTCCTCGGCCGCATCTAATCCCCTCTTGGGATCTTGCTGTGGTTCTCCAAGGTCTACAACAAGATCCATTTGAGCCCCTTCAGTCAGTCGAACTCGATGCTCTCTCCTTAAAGACGGCTCTTTTGACTGCGCTCACTTCCATCAAAGAGTGGGAGACCTCCTAGCCCTCTCCGTGAACAGTTCGTGCCTGGAATTCGGACCAGCGGATTCTCACGTTGTCTTGAGACCCCGGCCTGGATACGTGCCCAAGGTCCCCACCGCTCCCTTCAGAGATCAGGTAGTGACCTTGCAAGCTATTTCTTCTCAGGAAGATGACCCCAACCTGACCTATGTTATGCCCAGTCCGTGCCCTGCGCATCTACATGGAACGAACTCAGCCCTTCAGACGTTCGGAACAGCTCTTGTCTGTTATGGAGGACAGCAGAAGGGGAAAGCTGTCTCCAAGCAGAGGATCTCCCACTGGCTGGTAAACGCGATCCGGATGGCCTACCGGGCCAGAGGCCTACCCTGCCCTCTGGAGGTAAGAGCTTATTCGACTAGGGGCGTTGCTGCCTCGGCAGCCCTTGCAATGGGGCCTCATTAACAGACATCTGTAGAGCTGCAGGTTGGGCTACACCTAACACATTGCCAGATTTTATAATTTGCGCCTGCAGCCAGTGTCAGCTAGAGTCTTGAACACAAATTCTTGACTCAGCACACTGGCTGGTGTAGAGCTTGCCTGAAGCGCTTCCCCCTAACGGTGATTATGCTTTATTGAGTCTCAGTAGGTTTCCTGAACGCGAACCCTGGGCACCATTCCATCATTGGCACTCCTGACGTAGCAGAGTTCGGCGGAGGAACTCGTTACGAAATCTCAACGCAAGGTATGGTTACTTCTCTAACTCTTGGTTGGATTTGTGCCCCATATGTAGTGGCTCCTCATGTAGTGGCCCCATGTGTGTATTCTCCACCTGTAACTCCTGTGGTGACGGTGTTTTCCCCTGAAGACAGGTTTGTCTCTAGGGCCTGAGTCAGGTTGTCTTCCCAGGTGTGAGACCCACCTCAGGTCCCATATTTAATGATGTCACTTTATACCCCCCCTCTTTGGGCAGGTTGTGAACTCCGTAGTGCCTTTTCCTTCGGGAAACCGGCACTTCCCCAACGTTCTCGAGACACTCAGCTGCTCCACTGAGGAAGGCCCGGCTGCAGGACACTGCTGTAACAGGTCAGTCTTGGACGTTGGATGGTCATGACGAGATGAGCTGCACTTACGTTAACACGTTGCCCTGTTACACTTGCGCTTATCACTCGTGACGCGGCCAGACGTGTGGCGTGTTTTTACAGGGACCTCTAGTGTCGTACACTAACTCGACACAACTCGGAGTGTACAACAGATAGGGAATGTCTCGGTTACGTATGGTAACCCTTGTTCCCTGATGGAGGGAATGGAGACGTTGTGTCTCCCATGCTACATCTCTGTTCCGCCTCTGAGTGAGCTGAGACGCTCGGCTCCTCAGATCAGAACGAGTGAGCAGATGCACACGCTGCTCTGTTATACCCGGATGTCCGGGGCGTGGCCAGCTATGCAAATCTGCACACCCAATTTTCATTGGCCTTTCTCAAAACTGTCAGAGGTGTTTGGGCTCTCAAGAGTGACCCCTAGTGTCGTACACTTACTCGACACAACGTCTCCGTTCCCTCCATCAGGGAACGAGGGTTACCATACGTAACCGAGACGTTTCATGTTGACTTCAAGATTTCTTTGTATTTAACAAAAAACAAACAAAAAACTCTTAAAAAAACATCTGGCTCCAAATTCTAGCAAATACGTAAGATAAGAATAAATTAAAGAACTAACTCAAAATGTAAATGTAGCATGTTGTGTGTAAATGTGGCTTGATTAACTGATGTTAAACAGCAGAACTGTGTGTATCATTGCCTATTGAACTGCTGGGACGTTTGGCTGTGGCTGTTCCAAAGGTCTGTACAGCTGACGGATGCCGGCTCGATCCACTCGGGTCTAATTGTCTGTTTTCTGGAAGCTGAAGTTATCGGCAGCTGCCACATGCTCAAACGCTGAGGCGCCACCCCGGCACAGCTAACCAGAGCAGACTAATTGCAATGGCCTTTTCATCATCTCGAATCAACCACTTTTCTGCACGCACAGGGGAAGAGGTGCCCATAAACACACAAACACACACACACAATCTCTCTGCTTCTCACAGATGGACACGTACAGACAGTAGTATGGCCTGTATCACTCTCAAGTCAACCTCATCCAGCAGTCTGAGGAGCATTTAACAGAGAACCATGCTGACCTCCAGTGTACACCCCTACCTGCCAGCCTTAACCTGATTTCAGCAGCCGTTTAAGAGGGCAGGGAGGCATTGGTAGGGGAGGGGGTTAAAGGTTCAGTGGTACTGGAGGGTCCTGGCAGCTGGCCGGTCTGTCTGACATTAGATCAATAGTGTCCGTACTTTGGGTGCAGCCGGGTTGACAGCAATCCACGTGCCATAATTGGACCAAAGATGCAGCTAGGCCCATCCCACCACCCTCATCGGCCTAATAGCCACCTCCCATCCAAAGCAGACTAGCCCCCTGTGCATCAACCACCCCTCCCCCCTCTTGCACTGTCACATCTGTCATATGTCATCCCAAACCTCTAGTGTCTCCACAGGAGACTGGTCACTCCTTACGCTCATTTCCTTGGCTCTTTCTTTCATTTTCTTTTCTTTTTTTTTTTGCTTTCTTTCCAGGAGTCATGCAAATGTCCACTTAAAGAGATGAATGCCAACCATATTAGGGCCGTTCTTCATGCTTTATGCAAAAGAAAGATCTGTGTCATCTGAGGATTTCACGGGAATAAAGTCACCGTTTATTTGCAGAGATGAAGCTGCCTGTAGAAAAAAAAAAAAAAAGAAATTATTTGGTTCAGCTTATTAAAACTGAGAGGAAGAATACACAACAAGCCTCTTGTGAAGAGTAACAAACAATAGATGAGCCATGGATGAGGTGACTATATATAAGCCAAAAGAAATGAATAATACCAAAATGTAAAATATGGCAGCTGAGAGGTCCCTCACCCTGTTTCCAATCTCAGAGATTTTTGTATCGCAGTCTCACAGAGGGACTTGCATATTTCTAGAGCAAATATTGACTGAAACCTTTGGTTGAATTTCAAATGAATGACTGCAAGATTTCATTCAAAGCCATGACTGAAATATTTGTGTAAAGCGGCAGCACTTGCCAAAGTGTGCGATAATTCCTTCTCTGCAGTATGGGAGGCCGAGTGTTGTATTCTTTCGTACGATTTCTGTATCTCCTCACAGTTTAATCTAAAAAGGTAGACGGCATCTCCGATTTCAGAGGATAGCCCTTTTGAAGCTTAAACAGTGAAAGTATGCAGCCTGATTTACTTTATCTGAAGAATGAAGGGCTTAGGCACAATCCTATAAAGAGGGGAATTTTACTTTTTTGAACAGATGAGCGAGATATTTAGCTCAGCGAGACTAAAAGGTTTTGCTTCACTAACAGTTGGGAAGCTGTATGACTGTCATTTCTTTATCTGGGGAGCCAAAAAGCTTTTGGATTTTCATGCATGAAGTGACAGCGTGAGAGATTTTAAAATGTAATCAGATTAACAAACGTTAGCACATTAGGAAGGAGAAGCTATTAGCAAACCCATCATCAATATGCACCAATTAGGAGATGCTTGTTTGTGTTGCATATTATTTAAACTTTATATAGTTTTCCTATTTGTAGTCTATTTTCTTAAATTTACCATCTGAAAGATTAAGATCTACCCAACCCATGAGATAAGAGTCCACACACACACACACACAACACAGTCACATACACTACCTATTAGAGACAAAAAGTGGCTAACGCTGACAATGCTGTCATTGTGAAACGGAACTAATCACACACCAGCAGGGGCACACACACTCACAGCTATGGGACTAATGTCACTTCTCTTGGTACTATGCCAGACCCCTTTTCCCCACAGACATTGTGCTTACTTCCACATGTACTCTGGTTCACTGGCCTAAAATATGTGCTTAACAAACAAGGAGATGGGGGAGGGGTCAAAAGAGAGAGTCGGTGCGTCGTGGCAGGTCTGTGTTAAGTGATCTGTATTCCATGTGAGTCCACAGTTCCCTAACCCTGTGAAATTAACAACACATCCCTCCTCTGCGACCCCTGACCTCTCACATAATACCACATCCAACCAGCGCCATGCATGAGTGTGTCTGTGTAATGTAAAAGGGACCCAAAATGTCCATGTCAATGTTTTCATTAAACACTGCCTGGAGAGGCAAGGTTCTGCTGCTAAACCAGAGACCACGACGTCCTTTATCCTCTAACCGAAAATAATAGCATTATTCTTTGTAAGAGAAACAACATATTTTTCATCCTTTAATACAAGGGCAACAACAGTGAACATATTCTGCTCAGACAGAGTGGTGAATCTTAAGAAACCTGTTATATTGAACCAAGATGTTCTAAAACATAAAATGAATAATAATAATAATAATAATAATAAATGATATATATGCAAACAAACAAATAGGCTTTCTTTCTTGTTCTTTCTTTCTTTCTTTCTTTCTTTCTTTTCCTCATGATTTTTTGAGGCAAATGTGATCTGTAGATGTTTTAGTGATTTTCACCTGAGTGCACTGTAATACCTCATGCCCTGATAAAGACTGACACACACACACACACACACACACACACACATATACACACACATGCCTGCACACCTAACATTGGTCTTGGACAAAGCGTGGGAGTTTCAAATCTAGGATGAGGCATTAAATTGAGGATAAGAGGTTCTGAATGAGTGTTTAGTGAACATAATTTCCCATAGACCACCTGGAGGATGACAGCTTACAAGATAAGGAGCGAGACTCAACTACTCTGGCACTAAAGCAGAGATTGGCAGCTGAGAGTAGAACCTGCAAACTGACCTACACGTGAGACCTCCTCACCTCTGCCTCATAATCACCAGTCTGAGGGAGGCAGCGGCTCGCTAAAAGGCAGCAGCAGCCATTAGAGAGCTGCTTAAAACTCCACTTAAATATCTCTTTATGGGCGATTACTTAAACTGGGGTTTGGTATTTAAATGACACTTTCAAGGGCTTTCATGTGTGGTAATTCAATTGCTCGCCGGCATCGACTGAGGCTCCATTGTTACAAAAGATGAGCAAACATCAGCTAGAGGTGGTGAGAGGTTTCTAAAGACAGCTATACCCACAACCAACTTCACTGATAAATACAAGAAGGAAACTATTCACTGTTAATTTTGGAATAGCATTTCATATTTCTCAGTGACATGCCTTTCTACCTGAAAACATCTCTACATGGAATAAAGGCACAGTCACTTTTAGAGTAGCAAATAGACATGGACATGCTGTTGTGCTTTTCATTTATTTTTCCTCCAGTGGTGGCATGAAAAGACGTGTGTGTGTGTGTGTGTGTGTGTAGAAGGTCCAGGGCCTGGGTCCCCCAGCAGGAGGAGGCTTGGATCAGTGGAGACAGCCGTTAGCCTGGGGTTAGCTGGGCCTGCACGCCAATGCTGTGACAGGGAACAGGGGCGATGGAGTGGAAAGCAGACAGCAGAATTTGTGAATGTTGTAGTGGCCGTTCAGAACAGTTGAAGCATTTAAAGATGGACGCCTCTAACCTGCCTGCGAGCAGAGCAAGGCCGAGCGGTGGCAGGACACTACAGCGCGCATAACTTCCCGTTTCTAATGCTAGCAGAAAGGATGCGGCTCATGGTTATGTGTGAGGTGTGGAATGGCAGCTGTTAGGTAAAAAAAGATTTTTAAAGATCAGTGTCAAAAATGACTCAAAAATTACCAACCATCATTTACTCACCTTAGTGTTGTTTTGAACCTGGATTATTTGAAACCTTTGAAACACATTTTTGTTTGCACATATTCAAACTTGTGTCATATGCATGCTATTGCTTGCTAGCAATATAATAATTCAATAAAATGTTTTATTTTATGAAACTGAGTGTGGTTGGCAACAGCTCTTGGGAAAACATTCCGATATGAAAATGGACACTACTGAGATTCCCCTCCTTTCTTTGACATTTCCCACCAGCTCTACATTAAGACTTTTGACGTTCCAGACACATGCGGAGACATTTGAGAAACCATAACATAAGAGAGGTGGTGAGGTAGTGAGACAGAGAGAGAGAGACTTTATATTCCTGCGTCTGCGGGTCAACAGAAATACCAGCTCATGACTGGGCAGCCAGACAGCAGACTGAGAAGTCTGTCATAGCTGCCATAACTGACAAAACATCTGTGATCCAGCCAATCACAGCCGTAGTAATTAGCCGGTAAACATTCCATTCTCAGATAATGGAAGAACGATATCGCTGTGATCTGAACACTCATACCGCTCTAAAAGCGCATGAAAAGCTCTTAATGGAAATCATTAATATACTATACGCCAGAGCTCTACCCCTCAGAGAAAGATAGCAGTGATCGTTCCATCTGAATTAAAACATGCTGCGTGTCCATGTGGGCTCTTATCATGACCCTACCAAGAACAGAATCAGATAATCTTTGAGTGTCATTCCCTTGATGGTATTCTGTCGTCTGACTGCATTATAACAAGAGCTGTAGGGACTCTCCACAAAATGGGTACACTTTGTTGTCTCATTATTTTTTTCAAACATTAGCGACACAAATCCCAGTTTTTGTGTGTGTATGAGAACTAGCATGAAAAACATCAAATTTACATATCCCTTAAAATTGTCATCTTCTCATCTGTACCAAACAGTTTAAATAATACAACACAGCATTCATCTGAGTTGGTGGTAACACAGGTAAATAATATAATTCATTTTTTTGCAATTCAAACCACAGTGTGGACTGCATGCATCATGCTAAATACATTTAAATAATGTTGAAAAAAAGAGATACGAAACAGTATTTGCGTTGATTTATTAGTTATTAGACTGTAATTCAGTTGCAACCCTTTTCCCATATATTCGTATATTTTATACCTACAATATTGTAGGTATAAAATAAATACAATCAAAACTTGAAAATAATTAAAACCAAACACTTATACCGATTTCCTGGGGTGGAACCTCAGTACGCTTTGAAGAATGCTTCCACCCCATGAAATCGGTATGTGTTAAGTTTTATTTATATTCTGTATCTATATCTTTTATTTATATATCACTTTCATTTGTCATTTGTTTGGTTGAAAACAAAACAAAACAAAACAAAACAAACAAACAAAAAAACGACAACAAAGGAAGTGCCTCTATTCTATACATTGACAGATTTTTTTCCCCTTTTTCTCTCCCCCTTTCTTTTTTTATATTCAAACAGAATCATATCCTCTATTTATCATTCATATCTGTGTTTATGCATAATCACACCTCTGAATATTTGAGTCAGTTTAATGAACATCTCCTCCTCTCTTTCTCTCTCTCACTCTCTCTCTCTCTCTACAGCAAATGCTGGTTTCTGTTAGAGTTTGTCTAATATGAAACAGGGCCATGGGGAAGGATTGCCAATGTTTGCCTGCGAGTTTACTCAGAGATGAACCACAGACGAATCTTCCTCCTCTATATATATGCCAGAGACTTGATTTTAATTCACTGTTAAAGTATAACACACACATATTCACACACACACACACACACACACACACACACACACACACCTCTCAAGGCTTTGGAACTCTTAAACATGTTTAAAGGTTGAATAAAAGATTGAAAAAGCATAACGTAGAACAAAGCCTCTGCATCTGCTTTTATTAACTTTTATTGTCTCCTTATGTCTCGTTTGAGAAATCCTAAAGAAAGAAAATAAATAAATAAATAAATAAATAAATAAATAAACATAATAATCGGATATGTTTTTTCCTCCTTCACAGATGCATTAGCCAAGGGATAAAAGCTTAAAATGTTGTTTGCTTTTGTTTATGGCTAGTTTGTATGCTGCCAAAAGGTCCGTAAAATTCACGGTGGAATTACACCAAAAAGGAGAAAACAATCATTTGGATGAAGTGCATGGTTCATTCCACCCTAATTCCGGATTCAGCCAGCATATCATGGAAATTTTAACAGTCATAGAGGATTAACCCATGTGGGTTGCAGGGGGTCTCGCTTGCTGCTAGATTTTGAGGCATCAGAATTGCTGCTGTTTAGAGAGAGAGAGAAGAGGGAGAGATATTTCATTTTCACCTATTGTTCCCCTGTCCTGACCTCCTCTCTTTTTGCATAATCATGACAGTTATGCAGGAATATTTAGGCATTAATAATGAATTGCATGAGGTTCACACTCTCAATTCAGAAATGGAACCTAGTGACCTTCACACTGGGAGAGAGTCATTCAAAACAAGTGGCCATCCTTCAGCCCCAGGTCTTTTACTGCTAACCATTATTGAATTTAAATATTATAAGTTTTTTACTTTATGACTAAACACACCAGTAGGGTGCAAAATAGGGCTTTGAACTTTTTTTTTGAGGTGAAATGAAGTGCTTAACAATCAGTATTTTTTTTTAAGAGTTTAAGCTAAATATTATATGAACTGTTATCTTCTATTCATTTTCTATGATATTTGCCATTTTTCGAAACTGATTTGTGTGATTTTATTGTTTTCAACCAAATAGCATTAAATACATTTAAAAAAAAAGAGTAACAGTAATGCAAGTAATAAACATTTTGCCAAAATAGTTGATGGTAAATGTTTGGGACAAAATCATGTTTTAAAAGTTTTTAATACAATAACTTTGGTAAGTTATTGGTGATTTTTTAAATATTGTTTTTATCATTTTAAATATTTTTTCCTTCTCACTTTCTTTCTTTTACAAATACCCTTTTTATTTCTGGTTGCAAGTATAGGAAGTCATGGTGTGAATGGTGTGTGTTTGCCAATTTTTAATGGGACAAGACAAGATAAAAATCCTAAAAACACATCAGTGTAAAAATTCTGGTCAAGGTGTTGACTTGTTCTCTCTTGATTTACATTGGTAGAATTCAGGGCTGCTAATGAGTTTACATACTACAAACAAGCTGATAATGTACCTTCTTTCAGAATGGGGTGGGGTGTGAGAGATGCTTCAGTGACAATGAATGAGTTTGGAAATATGTTTTTTTTAATTTTGTATATTAGTTCTTTATTGTATATTGTTCTTTCTTTCTTTCTTTCTTTCTTTTGTAATAGGGCAAAACCATGCGGTAACAGGGTTACACACAAAATGCGGGACATATTTTAATATTACTTTTGATGTTTTGTATAATTTCAACTGTTGCTGTTGTTGGAGGTAGGACAAACAAAAAAAATCACCATTAAAAATAAATAAAGTTTTTTATTTTTTTATTATTATTATTATTATTTTTTAAATTTAATAGCATCTTGTTATGCTGTTATGCAATTTACTGAATGAATGAAAGGCCTCTAGTGCTTTGAAAAAATGACTGAATGCTAATTAAAATAAATAAATTAAATAATAATAATAATAATAATAAAAACATTTTGTGTAGAGTATCTCAAATGGTCTCTCTCTCTCTCTCTCTCTCTCTCTCTCTCTCTCTCTCTCTCTCTCTCTCTCTCTCTCTCTCTCCTAAAGACAGAAGTGATATTCCCATATTGGAAACAGAGATCTGTAGTGGAATATTCTGTCAATATGAAGTCTCATTTTAGAAGAGACTGGTTTGGACATAGTTGACACGCATCCCTGAGACACAGCAGTGAAAAGCCACAATAACCTGTCTTCATAACCACAGGCATAACCACAGAATATCTCAAGAGCTACAGAAATCCTGTCTGAACATATCACTGACACCTCCTCTGTGCTACATGCGTTTAGGAGATTATGAGCATTCAGCGCTTGTTTGGGACACCAGAGGGCTGCCAGAGACTGTCAGAATGTGTCATGTGTCAGTAACATCAGGACCCAAGAGACTGGCCTTTAGGAGTGAAACAGAGTCCACCCTCAAAATTAATTAATTCATATGTTATAAATTATTTTACATATTTGTTTCAATGCTTTTAATGATTACTTCAAAGGGAGACCATTATAATGAGCAGGCCCAGACAGAATTTATAAACTTTAACTTTAATATTTGCTGTGCTGATTTCAGAGGGAAACTGCAGAATTCAGCAGAATGGCTCTAAACATGGTAAAATGTGTTAAGCAGAGCTGTGAGTAATATGTTCTTATTGGAAATCATAATGGAATTAATATCAAAATATTTTAATAAACACAGAAGCGGCAGAAGAAATGTAAAACTTTTTGGACAGTTTCTGTGTAATCTTATTTGCAGTTGCTAAATATACAGTGCCTTTATTAGCTGTTGATTATGTACAACAAACAACAATTGGTGTGTTACAGTCTACCATCAATATTTTGATTGACTGATTAATTAGATTGTGTGACTTGAGTTTGGTTGTCCTTAATTAACTGCACTCCTGACCTGATTTATGGACCTCTGAACATAACTATTTTACAAGATGGTGATTTTGTATAATTCGTATGAAATTGTATGCTTTTTTTGAAAAATAAATAAATAAATAAAAATGTATATATATATTGTCCATAGCTTGAACGTTACAAAAGTTAATATTAATTATCTTAAGTATCTTAAGTATCTTAAGTTGGCTGATAGCTATGATTTTCATGAATGGAATTTTGAGAAAAAAGGGTTTAAAGGTTTCACTTTCACTTCATGGGTTTAACAAGAGCTGTCTGTCAGTAGCGCTACACTGCATCATTACACAAACAGACTAACGCTACCCTGAAGAGGACAGTTTTCTGTTGTTTATCATGAGCATAGTCTCTGAACTTCTAATCACCCCTTGTATGTTTAGATAGCATGAAGTGTACCTTGTAGTTTACATTTAGAAAAGTGAGTGCAGCGCAGCTGTTCGTGCACTGTGCATATAACAGACTGTCATTGGACTCCTCCTCTTTAGTAACTTCATCATCCAATCCGTCATCTCTGGATGTGAAATAGTCCATTATAACGTTGTTCAGGGCACTGACAACACCAAGACAGACTGAACAGACTGAGATGAGTAAGATTGTTTAAGTGAGCATCTACTTCAGACTGCGTTATTCTTTTGCACTTCACCATCTTACAATATTAAATAATAATAATAATAATAATAATAATAAAAACTTTGCATGCAGTAGGTTACACAGTAGGTTACTGGTGAAGAATGCCTTTATTAAATATGTTATGTGGTTTATTAGTTTTTGTGGTGTTAAGAGAAAGCATTTCCGCAGCACATTCTTAACATAAAAGATACAGTAATTTCTGCTTGCTACAATAAATCGCTATTTTTCTGCACTAAACAAGTGAATTTTGCCAAGATATTTTCAGAGATGATAGACAAGATGTTATAGAATTATAGTTATATATTTGTTGTTGTTGTTGTTATTTACAAGATATTACACAAAACTAATGCATTCATTTAAGTGTCTCCTGATCCAAAATGTCCTCTATACCTAAACATGACTTTGTAAAGTATTGAGGGAGTTTTCTGTCTGCTCACTTGATTTGTGCACCTTATTCAGATTTAGAATTGTGTCTTAAGACTCAGGAGCTTATTCAATGTCACATATGCAGCAGACAGTCTGTATGTAGCAGGAAGAGTCCTTCACACAGCACGAAAGTCACCGTCGTCGCTTATTTAATACATAATCGTTTCTCAGTGGGTGTGAAGATAGGATGTCAGCTCTCCATTTGCAGATAGGAAAAGCAAGCAGGTTAGAGAGAGCAGTGTGAATATGGACAGGAAGATAACTACGCACTTAAGAGTGTCTATGAGGAAGATTACATCCTAAACCAGTGGTGGTGGGGAAGGGATGTAATTGACCAGTAATCATTTTGTGTTGTCAGTGGACTGGTGTTTTTTTGGGGAAGGACTGGTGGATGGAGAGTTATAGACTGATAGTGAAATCTATGTCTGTTCAGTTCTACCCTAGCACTTAATTTGGTAGAAACTCTGGATATTATCTCTCATCATGACCTTCCACATACTCACTGTGTCAGGGGTTAGTCCAGAGGAGACGCTGGAGATGGATCATCCTGGCAGGGGTTTAAGCTGAAAACATGGTGCTTGAGGAGATATCATACCGGGAGACGCTACAGAGAGGTCTACTCTCTCTATCCAGCTGTCGCTCACAAAAGACTATGGCCAATCACAGTAGGTAGGCGGGCGGGCAAAGATATGCGGCTATAGTTAGAACATAGCCAGTTCTTTGTGTTCCAGCACTGCTGCAGACATTTTGGAACATAGTTCAGATATTGCTGGAATTATTTTGTGCTCTTTCTTTCTTAATCTTTGAATTTAAGAGTGCATTAGAAAATGCTGAAATTAATATTGTTGTAGAAATTATTGTTCATTCTTATTTCATGTTAATGTAGTTAACGAATGTTAAGTGAAACCGTATTGTAAAGAAATTCACTCCCTGAACTCATATATATATATATATATATGACAGATTTTTTCTTGTGTCAATTACGATATTTTATTTTAATTTTACAGTTTTTGTTTGGCAGCTGTAGCTTCCAGTCATTTGACCTTTTTTTTTTATAGGACTTTTTTTTTTACAGGAAAAATTTTACAGACTTTTCCTAAATTATTACAATGAAATCACCCAATGTTCTACAGAGAAACACTGTTATTTTACAAATCATTACAATCAAAAACCTTCAATAAAGTGTCAAATCATGCTTAAGATAGAAAATTAAGTTTATGTGGAACTTGGAAGACAAAATACAAAGTCTGTACAAATTCCATATAAAAATACATTTTAAAATACTGTACTGATGAAGAACATAGAACAGTTTCATCAAAATGTTGAATTAAATACAGTATATTCAACTTAAAACTGAAGAAAAACTGATATATCTACACGACTGTCAAGACAGAGTCTAAAACAAGTTTATAATTCAGATGTAAATTTACATTATCAATGAATTCTTCATAAACAGTTCTTCAGAGCCCCCAGGAGGAATTGAATAACTAAAAATTGCATTTCTGTCTTATCAGCAGTGTTGGGGAGTAACTAGTTACATGTAACGGAATTACGTAATTTAATTACAAAATAAATGTAATTGTAATTAGTTACAGTTACTGAGAAAAAATGTGTAATTAAATTACAGTTACTTTTGAAAAATGCCAGTGATTACAAAGGGGATTACATTAGAATTTTTTTCACACCCCCACCCCCACTTACAGATTTAATTGACTTCTTTCATAAATTGCATTGAATGTTCCAAAATGAGACACCAATGTTTCAGGAGTTTAGGACACAGAATAGGACACATGCTTATTCGATAACTGTTTTATTTCCTATTTGGGTTTATGCATAAACTTTATTTTTTAAGATAGTGCTAGTGTTTTCTGTCGTAACTATGCAAACATTTGATTTCAAACCCAGTATCATAGCTATTAAACTATTTCTTGTTATGATGTTATGTTATGATCTTGTTATGACATATAGAGCAACTGCGCTCACGGTGACCCAAGTTCGAGTCCCATCTCGAGGTCCTTTGCCGATCTCGCTCCCCTCTCTCCTCCCAGCTCTTTCCTTTCATCTCTCTACTGTCCTATCACAATAAATGGCATAAAAAGCCCAAAAAAGTAAGTAAAAAAAAAAAAAAAAGTCTGAATTTGTGGTGGCTGTGCTTTAAATTGAATTATCACACAGCTCAGGCTCATTCAGGGCAATTTAAGTCAGTGCTATATGCTTGATAATTTTTCTTGGCGGAAGCTTTGCGTTTGGTTAGCTAATAAAAATGAAAGCTTAATTCAATATTATGTGGACAGTTTCTTAATTCCGTCATCCTGGTATCATGGACTTGCTCTATTGTTTCATACAAACGCAGCTGCTGCCTTTTTTTTTGTACACTGTAATGGATTATAAGATAACAAACAAACTTAATTATTTATGTGGTAAAATGTTGTGTAAGAAAACTGGTTTGACTGCACTGTATCCCTAAAATGTCTAGTTTGAAATTGCTGTTTGCTAGCAACTGATTTCTTCATTGAAGCTTTGCGTTCAGATATTTCAGCTCAGATCAGTGTTTCGTGTCTAATAATTTTGACACGAAACATCTAAATCTATCAAGCAGCTATGTAACAAGTGAGGTAATGTACATTCAGCCAGTTGTTATCGCAAAATAAAGATGTATATTATCCCTTACTTATTATAATCTTAATTCAAATGATAAAGGATTTTGAAAGTCTGACAGTAATCAGTGATTTTGAAAAGTAATCAAAAAGTAATTAAAAGTAATAAGTTACATTACTTTAATAAAGTAATTGAAAAGTTACACTACTTATTACATTTTAAATCAAGTAACTTGTAATCTGTAACCTATTACATTTCTAAAGTAACCTTCCCAACACTGCTTATCAGTTAGGGTTACTCTCATGAAGAGGTCATAATTTTACCTTTGAGATGGGTGGAGAAAGAAACAATTTGTGCTGCTTGCTGATAGCTTTGTATCTTGTATTTTCCACATATGTTTTATATTAATCCACAATATTGTACAATATTTAATGAGATTTGTGTTTGCACAGGCAGTCTGACAACAGCCAGTGGTCCACACAGAGATCTGATCTCACCATCATCCAGTCTGTCTGGAATGACATGAAGAAACAGAACAAACTGAGACTGACAGATGAATCCAGATGAACTGTGGCAAAGTCTCCAAGATACTTGAAGAAACTTACCTGCAAAGCTACCTGTAAAACTATTTCCTACTGACACACTACAGCAAAAGATAGAAATAATTGACTTAAAACAATATTTTAGCTGTTAAAAATACTGGCGTTCTAATAATAAAAAAATTGGGAAAAAAAAGACACCTGTTTTGTCTGTTATTAAATCAAGTTAAAAAACATGGAAGACAAATACTGTGAACATTCCTTTAAAAATAATTTAATGTTAGTATGTCTTAATGTTCGAAATGAATACTCAATTCCTCTTAAGATCATGTGGTCGAAGATTTTCATCCCCAAACTTTTGGATCATGAGGGGGAAGCACACACACACACACACATACAACATTAATATTAATTTGTCTAATAAAACTACTTACTGACAGAGACATGGGCTTGCAAAAATTGTACTCACCAGCTCCATACAAAATCTATACAGCTGAGCCAAAATCCTGGTTTGCATACAGTTTCTTCATCATGCTTTCAGGTCCTCTTTGTCAAATGAGTTAACATGACAGTGTTCTCAGATTACTCATTTCAAAGTTCTGTCACTTTTTTTGAGTTTGATCTTAAAACTAGCTGACAGTTTGGGTGGGCGATATAACCATTATTATTACACTATAAGAAATTTAATTTAACAATAACAATCACAATAGTTATTTTTGTTATTTTATTTTATTAAACATAAGACCAAAGTATCAAATTACAAAAAAATAAGACTAATGCAAAAGAACAAAGGTAAGTTAAATACATTTTGTATTTTTCTTTTTAGTATTTTTAGTATTTTATCACTTTAAGAACAAAATGCACAGATCCAGTAACATTATACTGACATGTAACCGGGTTTCCACCTAAATGTTTATCTTGACTTCAAACATTAGCGACTGTGTTTAAGTCAAGTGAATTTTGAGAGAACTGTCTGTATTTAAGTGAGGTGCGGCTTTCTGTGTCTATTGTTCTTTACTTATTTCATCACCACGCCTGTTATTTATTCCTCATTCATGCACACATATTTATCAAAATGTCAATAAATTTAAGCAGTACTGTGCTACGAGGATATATATATCGCGGTAGTCACTTCATATCATCGGCACTACATGGTCATATATCGCCCATATATCAGTGTTGGGGAAAGTTACTTTTAAAAGTAATGCATTACAGTATTAAGTTACTCCCTAAAAAAGTAACTAATACTTTTTATGGGAAGTAATGCATTACTTTACTTTTGCGTTACTTTTTAAATATGGGCAGGGCTTGCTTGTTTGTTTTTAATATAAAAAGTTCTATTTTTGGCAAATCTAAAAGCCTTTTTACACCAAAAGCCTCAGGTTTCGAGAAAAGTAAATTCATGTCAGTACAGTAGACCACAGAAGAAAAAAAAAATGTCAACTCTTCAGCAATAAAAAAAAGGAAAACAAATGTTAGATTATCTTGAGTAATTTTTGCTTATAAGCATGGTTGAATTGGATCATCAAAGGTCGGCAGCAAAGACATTGGTTAATAAAATGGGATTAAATGCATAAAGGATCTGTTTTTTTGTGAGTGAGATGAATTAATGCATGTTCACATTTATTCTAGAACTAACATCTTACTCCCAATTTCTCTCAAAATGGGGACAGTAGAGCTTTTAATTAATAAATTAAGGGGGAAAATTAACTGGTGTTATGTATCTGAAAAAAGTAACTCAGATATTTTCTTGTCAATTAAAAAGTAATGCGTTACTTTACTACTTACTTGGAAAAAGTAATAATACGTAACTTGCGTTGCTTGTAATGCGTTACCCCCAACACTGTTGATAATACATGTATTGCTATTCATTTCAACACTGTGTTTGCGGCAGAATGGTTAGTCCTGACACCTCATATTGTTGCGTGCACATTTGACAAATTGAGGATTCTAAATTGTGCATATTTGAATGTTTTTTACACACATTGCATGCTGGGATACATTTAGAAACGTTTCTACATCTGCTTTTTTCTACATTCAGATGTGTAGCAGGGTTTCTCTCGCACACTCCAAACAAATGCACATTCTGATCACTGCGTTTGTTGAAGTTTTCTGGGGAGTTTGAGCTTGTAAAAAAATTGTGTGCTTTCCTCATCTTTATTCACAATTTCCTGGCAATTTGGATCAACTGGTGTGTGGGCAGAGGCCTGAAAGGTTTACTCTTTAAAAGCAGATAAGGCACTGTTTGATGTAACGAAAAGAGCTTGCAATATTTGTGCTCAGAATGACAAAGTTTGAATGTAAAAGTACACCTAAATATAAAACTAATAAGATTTACTATAAAATTACAAAGAAGTTAAACAATAAATTGTTAATATGGACAAAAACCTTTAATATAATGAGCTATATTATTTAATTATAGATTATTTTTGTAATTTTAAGTAATTTGTACTTAATTTAACCAAACAAAACAAAACAAAACAAAACAAAAAAAAAAAACAATTTTTTACTCTTGACTAGTATAGCTAGTATAGCTACTCACTCACTCCCAGAGTGCATTGTGGCCTGAATAAATTATGCAATTGCTTTGTTTTACTGTTGTTGCTTTTGTTAGCTAATTTTATTTACTGTCTTGTGTCAGTAGTAGCACAACAAAAAAGAGAAAATAAACAATGGTTATTGACACAATTAATATAAATATATAAAATTTAATTGTTACAATTGTTGTGACTTGCGTTTCTGAATGTTGAAGTCTGCCTGTGACTTGACCACATTACAAGAAATATTAAAGGTCTGCATTAGCTCAATTAAGTTTCTCCAGATGCTTATGAAGAACAGTGATGTTGTAAAATATCGTTAACAAATATAAAAAGTACATTAGCTGGTGATTTAACTAGAAGATCAGAATAAGATGATTATTTTCTAAAAGCAACCTACTTATTACTTTTTCTTCCTTGAAATCAGAAATTATGATTTTGTGTTGCATTGCTGCATCAATAGGAAGAAAATTATAATAAGATAAACAAAGTTCCAAGTCCCCAACCAAAAGGAACATTGAATATTTTAAGTAAGTGTCACTCAAAGCAGCAAGTAAATTGTTTTACTTGCCTTGAAAGTAGCTGTAACTTAATAAAACATATAGTATAGCAACTAAGTAAAGATAACTAATTATATCTAAGTAAGGTAAACTATTGGATTTTACAGTGCAGGTTTAACATGTCATACACTGATGTATCTTTCTCATTTTGTTCACTTAAAAACAAGAATTACTGACCAAACAATAGGATATTTTCTTGTGAGTTGCACAGTTGGCATGTCTGCTGCTGTCCTTAATGGTCTGGGTTGGATGTGAAATGTTTAGAGCCACTGGAAGCCATCAGACTGAGTTAGTGTGGACAGTGCTGCTCTCTATCCACTGCCCAAGACCGGTCATAGCCACCAACACAACACACTAAGATCTGCCGGGGTGGGACACGGGGGGCTGACAGGAAGCATTAGACAAGGGGAAGTCTAATACCACCACACCTCTGCATGCAGTCACCCCTGCTACATGATCACAGTTCACAGCACAACACAACAACAAACGACAAAACACAAAGACAAAAGCTGTGTTTATTTTATTTATCTATTTCATTTATTTTGATATTCTACATTTTACTTTTACACAACACATCTGTGTATAATATCTCTTTCAATATTGCATATATGCAAATTTCAGGTGTTTTTACCCAAAGCAACTTACAGTGCATTATTACGAATGTCTATAAAATTATTGCACAGGTTGCATTTGCTGGTTTGTCTGTTCCTTGAAATTCAAACCTTGGTGTTGCTAAAGCAATGTTTTACCAGTTGAGCTACAAAAACTTCCCTTACAAAAAAGTTCCCTTTGTTAGAATCCAAAACTTCCCTTACATAATAAAATACTGGAAAACACTCTAATTTAAAGACCAACTCTCACTATTAACTAGTTGCTTATTAGCATGTATATTACTAGCATATTGGCTGTTAATTAGTAGTTATAAAGCACACATTAATGCCTTATTCTGCATGGCCATATTTTAGATCCCTTGATCCACCCCATATCATAAATTAACAACTACACTGTAAAATCCAATAGTTTACCTTACTTAGATATAATTAGTTATCTTTACTTAGTTGCTATACTTACTAGGTTTTATTAAGTTACAGCTACTTTCAAGCGAGTAAAACAATTTACTTACTGCTTTGAGTGACGCTTACTTAAAATATTCAAGTAGCCACAAAGGAACCAATGACATTAATAAACCAGTGAGAGGCAGCAGTGCAAAAATATGTTGCTAATTTGCAACATTGCATCAACAGAAGAAGAAGAAAAGAAAAGTGTTTGAGGTGGCAATTGTTAATCTGTTATTTTTCACTATAGTTACATTCACTCATTTCCCAAAGTAATCGTGAATGTTGTTTCAATACAACTATATATTTGAGAGAACATCACATAAGCTGACTTCATAAATTGATGTTAGTTTTCATAAAATGTTGTTTGTGTGTCTTTTTTTTTTTTACTTACCATTATAGTGATTAATGTTCCCTTTGGTGGGCACTTGGAACTTTGTTTTTCTTATTATAATTTTCTTCCTATTAATGCAGCATGCAACATGAAGTCATAATTTTCGGTTTCAAGGGGAAAAAAAAGGTAATATGTAGGTTGCTTTTAGAAGATAGCCTTCTAATTAGATAAATCTTTTAATTCTTAGCTAATTTTTTTTTTTTTTTTTTTGTATTTGTTAATGAACTTTAACAATTTCATTGTTTTTCATAAACACCTTGAGAAACTTTACTGGGCTGAAACAGCCCTTTAATATTTGTGGTAACGTGCTCAAGTCACAAACTTCAACATTCAGCACGTGAATCACAACAATGGTAACAATTCAATTTTATTTATTTTTATTAATTGTGACAAGCATTTTATTATTTTATTTTCTCTTTTTGTTGTGCTACTACTGACACAAGTCAGTAAATAAAATTAGCAAATAAAAACATCAACAGTAAAACAAAGCAATTGCATAATTTATTCATGCTGCAATGCATCTGGGAGTGAGTGAGTAGCTATACTCAATCAAGAGTAAACCTCGAGTAAAGGATCAAGTACCCCCTACAGTTCTTTTTTAGTTACTATAACTCTCGTGTAAGTAAACTATACTAACTAAGCATTTGTCAGTACAACATACTATTCCTATTTCACTTTACTTAGTTTTTTCAAGGCAATAGGTTTGCATGCTTTTTTTAAGTAAGCCCAACTAATTAGATTTTACAGTGTACCTTACTAACTATTAATGGACAGCACATAAGGAGTTATTGAGGAAAACCTCCTTATTAATAGCGTTAATGGTGTGAATTGATCCCCAACTAAAGTGTGACCAAATACTGTATCATCGTGATGGTTGCCCTAACAGCTCAATGGTCAAACAATTCCAATGACCAAAGTATGTGCTTCAGTCATCAGGTCATTGGAAGGATTTTTTTTTTTTTCTTTTTGCCATCCTTTAATTCAAAGTCCTGCCTTGGTTTTACAATTTTCTTTTAGAATAGCTGTCTACACATATTGTTATTATGACTGCAAATCAGTAGTGAAACCTTTGAATAAATTAACAAAATCCTTTAACAAAGCTAAACCCAGCGAAGCAGGAGGTGGCTCTTTTGCAGGAGGTACCACCCAGAGGTGTCTCTTCTTATCCCATTGTGGGGGGAACCATGAGGTTTTATAGCAGCTCTTGATGAGCAGACAGTCAGTACCCTACCATCACTCCAACTGCACACATCTCAGAGAGCATTTAAAACAACAAAGTAGAGATGGGCTGTGGTTTCATCCACGGGAGAGAGAGAGACGCCTCTTCCCTTCCTGCCTTTGAAGCTCCAAGGAGTCATTTAATCAATTATTAATCAAAGTGGCGTGTGGAACTCAAAGACACTCACTTATGCTGTAGATGCTGTAAGGGGCTTCAGAGAGAAGATTTCAATGTGCCATCATTGAGGTGTCTCTGGTTTTAATAAGGTGGTTTAAGGTACACGTGCACTCAGTGAAAGGTTCCTTTTAAGGTTGAGTTCTACAGTGGGAACACGACATGCCTGACTAGCGCAGATTAATGGGGTGTAAATTAGGATCTAGGTGTTGGAGCACTGCAGAGTGAGAAGTCAAGAGCGGCTACAAAGCCTCAGGGGAAGAGGATGTCTTACACACCAAGGAGGATGCTCAATGCACACGCTAAGCTTGATAGCCATGTGGAATTCAATTATGAAAGCTTGAAAGCCAGTAATTAAGTCTATGTATCTTGATATTTTTTTATTTCAGATTTCAAGTAAAGCATCACTCAACAGAAGTACCCATTCCAGATGAAAACTGGATCGTTCTTTAGCATATAGTGAGGGTAAACAATTACACAATTACTGTGGACAGAATAGTTCAAATCATTTGGTCTGGGAATTTTTGCATTTGAGTGCAAACAAATCGGAGCACAGTTTGAGACAGTTGTGATTGCTTCTGAAATTCTAGAGAAGAAAGGATTTTTTTGTTTGTTTGTTTGTTTTTCTGTCTCTTAAAATACTTTCTAATTTTCTAAAACACAAAGCATTATTGGCATGAATTTGGGGTAGAAAACTATTTTCCTGGGGTTCCATTCTTTTTTGGTAATACAATAAATGATAAACTTTATCATACATTTTTAATCAAAAATCTTAACTTGTTCTCCATTTAATCTCATTGCTCTTTATTTGGAATAACTGATGTATTTAGAAGATCTCATTTCAATAATATTGGGGCTCCTGAGCAATCCTAAAAAATGATAGCGCCACTTTGTTAACATCCTGTTATGGAGTGATGTAAACTACATTGCAAACAGCAACAGTAGACCATAACACTGCAGAGCACAGGGGCGATGAATGAAAACCTCTAAAAAAAATGTGTTTATCAATGCATTGGCATTACTCCCCAGGCCCACAGGAACACAATGGGAGTTAGTTCATTTGATAGAATTGATTCCAGGGGTCACTTTATGGGGCATGAATCCCTCAATTCCATTTATGAATAAAAATGGCACCTCTTGCAACTCAATCCAAGCATTCCATAAAAAATTCATCCGCTTTCTTTAAGATTTTTTTCTGCCATTCTGTCAGTCTTTTAGTGTTAGACAAATTGAAGTGCGCGCTCAGAGGGAGGCCAGCAGTAAGCGGAGAATCCATTTGCCCAGTCTATCCGTCGGAAGAGAGCAGAGAGCCAACGTTCAAAGACGGCAGCCACAATACAGGTGACACTGGGTCAGTCTCTCTTCCTGTCCATCACCTGCATGATGGGTTTGTTCTCAGTGGAGGAGAAGCTCTGTGAAGCTCAGGCTCTTTTTGTGATGGTCATATCTTCTGATTGATGGCTTCATGGCCAGGGCCAATGTGGCCTTTTTAAATAATTTATGTCGCAATTGCTGTGGACAACTGCTTTATAACAGAAGTTGTTATTTTTACATTGACTCAGTGATCAATAGTTTAAAAGACATCAGACCTGGACTAATGAACTTCTTAACAAGCTCTCTGGGGGGTAAAAATAATTACTGTTCAGGCACTGACCACCAAGAGGACAAATCTATTCTCATCTTCTAACGTAAAACCTGGGAGTAGTGGAACAGAGGAGCTTGATTGACTGATTGATTGATTTGCTTTTAAATAATTTTACTCCATGTACTCCTATGTTTTTGGCAAATACTCTCATACAAGAAAAAGTATATACATTTCAAAAGCGTTATTGTCTATCCCCAATGGGGCAAAAAGGCTCAACACACAAACAATACAAATAGTCCTCATGACAACAATTTACATCATCACAAAAAAACACAATACATAAAACATTAATTGTATTATTATTTTTCTTTCTTTCTTTCTTTCTTTCTTTCTTTCTTTCTTTCCCAAATGGCGGTATTATAGCATACTACTGTAAAACTGTGCTTTTACAGGAAATTAAGACAGACTGACCTCAACATAAATTGAAAGTTGATGCATGTAAGATCACATGAGTCCTGTACTTCACAATAGACATGTACAGTGTTGTGTAATATGTTTGAACTTTCGTTCGTCCATATGTTTTACGATAACAGTGGTGTCACAGGCAAATTTTCTTCTGTGCAGCCGTACAGTAGTCCTGAACCTCGTAAATCAAACCCTGTATTCGCCCTGCTTTTAACCAAGTGACAAATTGGCCAAACAATACTGCTTGAATTCTTATTAAGCTTGATTAATTCATATCATTAGTTAATCACACAACAGCTCATAAAATATAGTAAATTAATTTCTATAATGTGATTAATTTGTGAAACACTTGAATTAACATCAATAAATCAATTGGTGAATCAATTACATTACCATTTTTAAATACAAAGTTAATAGTGTGCTTTAACTAGTGCTGTAGAAGTGATCATCTATCATGTGATATTAGAGGGCCAGAGGGAGCAGCTCAAATGTTCAATGATCTGAAGGCTTTTTTGCAGTCTCTCAATGGGTCAGAGAATACAGGGGTCCAGAAGTGCTGTGCTCCTCTTAAAGTGGTGAACAAACACTTTTACTCCCTTTTGGCTGCATGAAAAACGAATGGATTATAGTTATAGCCCAAACTTGAATATGCAGATCATAATAGTGATTACTTCTACTCAAGCTCTCTATGATGCATGTTCACATCATCAGTTATTAATTGTAAATGATCACATTGTCAATTATTCAAAACAAAAATGTGAGCTCTTTTTTCATATGATTAAAGTTAATAGCCAAGCGGATCAAAAAGCACCAAAAAAGTAAACCATGTAAATTTTGGGCATACACCAAAACTTTGTGTGAGGAACATGCAGAAATTGTACTCAGTATTTACTGAAAGGATACAGCTACAAGTAATTTGTTGGTCAACACTGATAGGGAACATGTGATTAATATTTGTGGTTTAATGTACAGTTTGTGAAGCATTTTCATAGAGATTTTGGGACAGTTTCAATGTGTGAGGCTTCCCAGGCCAGTGCTGTGGAAATAGAAATGGAGCTAACAACAAACCATTCTTGATTTGTCACAGTTTGGACACAGTCATTTGGACTAAAATAAATGTACATGGAAGAGGTAACTTTTATCCTATTTGACTTAATTTTGTCATACCTGGTTAAGACACTGTGTTCTGGGTATAAAGCTTACAATTCCTAAGCTTTAACATACACCACACCACCTTGAAAAGTCAGGTCTGTGCCTGTAGACCATGTGACATTACATATATGACTTACATATATAACTGACAGTAGTGTATACAAAAAATGTCTTCTTACAGGTTTTGATCTGTTGTCGGAGTTATCAAACCACACAGGAAGTGAAAGAATAGAGGAGAGAGTGATAGACTGTGAACAAGACTCTTCACCAATGTAGGAGAAGATAACACAGCTCTTAGCTTACATAGCAATCTCAGCAGCAGCTTGGCTTACACAGTCACTACATGCAGTTTACGGCCCGTGCTCTCGTTAATAGTCCTGCTCTCTGGCGCAGCTGTCCGATCTCTGATGTTCTGAGCAGGCAGGGGAGAGAAGACGCTGGCAGGAGGAAATGTCACCTGATGAAGGGAGAGAATGTTCTTCTAACTTTGGTTAAGGTTCAGGTGAGTTAAGCTTGATTGGACTTTGTGTTTGTGCCACTGGTCCTTATGAAAGTACGGCAGTGGGTTTGACAGGTCCCTGTTTCTACTCCGTCGATGTATACAGGGGATTTCGTCGCTCAGAAGTGAGAGGAAAAGGTTAGAGGGACTTGTTCTCAGCTGTGAGACGGGAGTATGTGTGCTGCTCTAATTGCTGCTGTTCAGATGGGGGCAGGGCTACATGATACTTCTCAACACGCACCATTCCGCTCAAAGCTCGCAGGGTGTTTTCACGTGAAATTCAGCACTTGAGTCTGATATCTTCTGTGGAAATGCTTTAATTCAAGTTACTAAAAGCAGAGAAGGCGGAGGAATATGTGAGATAGTTTTATAATTGGAGTCTGTAGTCTCTCAATTTTATTAATACTATACATTTTAGGATAGCATTCTGCAACTTTCGAATTCAAAGCCAAAATGAAACTCTTTATACAGAGAAAAATACATACCAAAATTACAGTGACTATTATCTATACCGCACAGTCAGAACTTTATCTGCCTAGATCAGACGTCCCAAAGGGGTGATTTACACAACTCAGATAATATACTGTACATTTTCATACAGAAAAATTAATATAATATACAAGCTGCACAGTTCACAATTTTAAACCTCCTGGAATGTCTTAACTATGACTTTTGCCTCTATAAACTCATAATTACTGCTTATTAATAGTTAGTAAGGAAGTTGTCAAGTTTAGGTACTGGGTAAAGTTAAGGGAGCTTAAATGGTCATGCAGAATAAGGCATTAATATGTGCCTTTAGAAGTATTATTAAACAGTCAATATACTAGTTATGGGTATGCTAATAAGCAACTAATTAACAGTGAGAATTGGTACCTATAGTGTTACGGAACATTGTTTAGGCCTTTTTACAAAACCATAATTTATGTATTGGTGCAATACAGAACATAAAAACCTAAAAACTGCTCTGAAGAGCCTATAAAAAATGTAACAGTCATACCTATATTAACTGAAGAGCTTTTATTCTGAAGCAAAAAATAATAAATAAATAAATAAATACATTAAATTAAATTAAATTAAATTAAATTAAATAAATATCTGAATAAGGAGCTGCAAGAAGCAAAGACAACATCATATCCATATTACACAATCTCTTCAGCTTCATCTACACATCACATATTCAGCACATGTAACATCTCTAAATGAATTTTATAGAACTGCACTGATGTCTTAAATTGCATTCTCCAAAAGAAAACAGAAATGCTTCACAGGAATCAAAACGCTTACCAACTTGAAACAATCTGTAATTATTGAGGTATTAAATCAATTCATTCCTTTGCACCAACAGTTACGCAATGCTTCAGAAAATAATTTACCATGTAAATCTATTCTGTCTCACAGACAACAGAGCGTAGTGCCTGAACCCTAATGACAGCAGCCTGGAACTCGCACCCAGGAAACAAAATGTTTAGTAGAGGGAGGAATATTAATTATCACATTCATAAGTGTGGTATCATGGAATGCTCTGTTAGGAGAGGGGACAGGAGGAGAAACGGGTAATGGTTTTGGGGGTGGGGGGGGGTGCCGTTTATGAATCGCAATAGGTGCAACGAGTCTCTCTCTAACCTCTCCTCAAGGGAGGGGAGAGAAAAAGAGAGGGGCGGCTGAATTTATGCTGTTAAACCCCCGCTGATTGCTGGGAAGGTAAAAGAACCAATGGCGGCATCAGTGGTTTAATTTAAAGTGTGTTTCTCACTAGACTGCCCACAACACTTAATTAAACTCTCCTGTTTTGGCAATGACAAATGCTGCCGTGCAAGAGGACGGCAGGCAAGCTGACGGAGGCCGCTGTAATTTCTTTCATGTGCAGCGACAGCCAGATTCAGGTCAGAAAGTGGAGAATTAAAGAACTAAACAAGATTTCTGCTCACTGAGGGCCCCGCGACAGGCTTTTCTTTCACATGAATACTCTCTCTTTATTTGCCCTCATTTAACGGGAGTTTTGTCATAGATTTATGGGGCTTGCGGAAACGCGCCATGTTTGCATAGATCTTGCTTTGCTCCGCTGTGCTTCCCATTTTCGCCTCACTTTGGAGGAGAATTTTCAGCCTGTCAAAGCAGCAAAAGTCAGTGCCGTTTCGTACCTTACAATGCTTCGACACGTTGCGAGATTGCACTTTATATTGTAGATTTATATATTAAAAAAGGAACATTTTGGCGAGAACATGCAACTTTTGTTCCTCTGTGGGGACATTTGTCATTCGGTCCCCGAAGTGTGAATTGGGGGCTGCGGTAATCACGCCCGGCATGTGTATTGCCTGAACATCAGCATGACGAGCCTTTAATACAGTCTGGACTTACATACTGTACGATGTCATCTACTTTACGGAAAACAGAAACCCATTTACTACAGCTCAACAGCTTATTTGGTTGTGACACAGCCCCAAATCCATCATTCGTGCATTTCCAAAGAGTGCTTGAAAGCCGGCTCTGCCACAGCCCTTAAGAACTCAAAGGCAGAAAGCTGCCGTGCAAAATAGACTCACCGTGGAACACAAAACCTGCCACGCTACTGAAATACAAACACATTTATGCCTGTAAGGCATTCTGTAATGCAACATGCACTTTCCTCTCTCTTATAAAGTTGTATGACTCAATGATATTAGGGCAAAAACATTATTTTCTTCTAGATGTGGCAGTGTTACTGTCTACAAATTCACTCAGCTGTGTGAGTGAATTTGTTGGGAACTGAAGTCATATTACTACAAAAAGTAGCAGTGTTGTGAGAACAAATGTATTGGTTGTTAAAGGATTACAGTATATCTTAGAGAAGCAGGATTAAAAAAAAAAAAAAGGTATTTTTAGGACAATGCCTAATGTCTTTGGTCAAGTAATTTATCTGCCTAACAGTGCATGATATTGTTCACCCGTGTCAAGCTACATATCAACAAGTCAAATTTTGGGATATAGATCATTAGATGTCTGACGTCTGTTGCACTGATGAGCCCACTGGATGGTCCTCTGAGCCATATAATTAGACTAATGATGGGTGACTGAGTTACACAGGCTATATTAGAGAACTGATTATCAGTGCTTGATCTGTGTTATCTTGCCAAGAACAACTTTCCACAGTTGACTATTTAATGACCACTGAAAAAGTATTTTTTGATTTGCCTTACATTATTGTTGCTTATTTATCGGCACAGAATATGATGCTCAAGTTGCTTTATTGGCATGGCATTTACATTATAGCATTGTCAAAGCATTTTAAGTAATATTATATCACCAAAGTAATAAAGAAGACAATAATAATAATATAAATAATAATAATAATAATAAGCAATTTATACACACTGTAAAAATATATGCATTGAAAAAATAAAGAAATTAATACAAATTAATACAATAGATTAACCATTTCATATGGTGGTGCATCTAGCTTGACTGCCATGTCATCCTCTCCCAGTATATGGCAGAGTTTCTCTGAGTCATTTAGAGTAAAGAATGAAAAATTCCATGATGCCAATTGTGGAAACTCTCTCTCTCTCTCTCTCTCTCTCTCTCTATCTCTTCAGCAAATGATCAGTAAAATGTTCAGAAAATTCAGATAATGTTGCCATTGTCAAAAGGTCAAAATAAATATTACATGAGTTTTATTTTATATTCATTTGCAATTTTTGGGATGATTTAACTACTATTTAAAAAATGAAAATATCAGGGTTGCAAATATAAATTAAGATGTTAAGACGTCACTCATTAAAGTCTACCTAGTTTGGGACAAAGTGATAAATTAATTCAGTAAATTCAATACATTTATAATGATTATTCTTGTTTGAAAGAAGTCATACAGCATGCCTTTATTAAGTAAATTGATATAGTGATAGCAAAAATATAGAAATATATATAGAATATATAGAAAAATCTATGCTACTGGTTTCTCAAAGATAGATTTTATATAAAGTGAAAGAAAAGAGAGTGAAATGAAGAGAGCTTGTGGGTGAATTAATGTTTTGGTAAATGGCTGTGAGGAGTCAGTGAGAGAGAGAGAGAGAGAGAGAGAGAGAGAGAGAGAGAGAAGGTATCTGGTGGAGTTAAGCGTGCAGCACTTTTTGTGTTCTCCAGCGCAATCCATTAATCATAGCACAGTGCGGCAGCCATATTCTTCTGTGTAGTGGCTGTACTTTCATTACAGGAGCCTAATTAAATAGCTCTGTGAACTGGAATCTGAGATTCCTCTGTTACAGATTATCATTAATTATGGTGAAAGAGCTGGGAGATGTTGGACTCAATTATACCCGGCTCAAGGCTGGCATACTGTGATTCATGGCCCTCGCCTGCACACCGACGCTTCTCCGCCGCTTATCACACCATCCCACTTCTGTAAATTGGGCACTGCCAGCCGACACACAGAGAGCCATGGGCAGCGTACTTCATTACAAACATGTTGGAGAAGCACAGACCAATTAAGGGTCGCTGATTTGCTGGGAAGGACAGAGAAAAGGATTATTACTGTGTTTGTGTGTGTGTGCGTCTTACTATTAAGAAAAATATTCCGAAAGAATTACAGTGTGTGCCTGGATTTGTCTTCTTTTTTTCTTTAATTAGCCTGTTGCATGGAATAATGTCACCTGACGCTTTAACATGATGCTAAATACCTTGAGCTTAGCATCAGATACACATAAAAAGATGTTTGTTGTCATTTTATGAAAGAACATTTTTTGGGTGGCTGTGTTTTTCTGGCAGTATTTCTAAGGAATAGTTCACCCCAAATTTTTAATTATATTATTATTCACCCTCATGTCATTCCAGCCCTGTATGACTGTGTTCCTTTGTGGAAAACAAAATGAAATGTTTAGTTTAAACCAGGGGCGTTTCTAGGATTTTAAAACATCTGGGGCTGATGCCAAAACATCAGGGGCTAGTGGTGTTGGGTGGGTCATGCTCACATAAGATTTTGTTAGACACAGGTGGTTGAACGTGGATGGGGTACGGGGCATTAAACTGAAGGTTAAAGACTATGTCACACTATGAACAATAGTAAATAGTAATCACTGCAAATAGCAAACATCAAAGTATTATAACAAAATTATAACTTTACAAAAATATGTTAGACAAATAAAATAATAAATTTGAAGATGTATTTATAACTGTAGCAAATATATAGCTGCATGCAAAAACAGGGCCCTATTTTTTATTTATTTATTTATTTATTTTTTTCTTTTTTTAAATTCCGTTTTTCGTTTTCATTTTTCTGGACTTCTATTTAATGGTTAAATTTATTAATTAAAATGTAATTAATCATGTGTAATTAATTAAAACCATGAATCTTATACAATTTACCTTCAATTTCAAATTTGAATTTGAATTTGAATTTATCAAAAGTTAAGAAAAAATACATGTTTAGGACCCCATGAAATGATATTTTATTTTTAACAAATAAAGGGGATTGACTATTCAAATTTACAACATGGAAGAAATATTGTGTGAAAACAAATTGTAGATTTTTTTATTAATTAATAGTAATAGTCGTAGTAGTTGTTGTAGTACATTACTGAATGAAAGTTAAACCGAACTTTTAATTTGACGGTTTGCCGTGAATACCTGTAGATTTCTGTGTGTATATTTGATGCTTGTTTTACTCAAATGAAACAGTGAAATGCTCATGAAGTGACTCTCAGAGCAGTTTTGGAGATGTTGTTAATGTATTTATGTCCTCATTTAGTGAAACGGCAGACGCTGAAATCACTGCGAGCGTCACACGCGCATCAGTATTACATGTAAAGAAACCGCGAGTCCGCCCCGTTCATTCATAAAAAGACACGCAGAACGTGCAGGATTCATATTTAAATAGTCTTTTGGGGCATAATATTTACAGATACTAGTCCATATCGCGACTTGATTTAAGTGTAATGACCAACTTTTGATTCATTCATTCAAACTTTGACAAATTCCGTGGAAATCATAGGGCTATACAAAAAAAAAAAAAAAACCTTTGGGGCTGGAGTAAAAACATTCGGGGCTGCAGCCCCGAATGATTAGCCCTAGCGACGCCCCTGGTTTAAACCATGCAGTGACCAAGAACTGTCAAGCTTATAAAAAGTCACAAAGCACCAGAAAAGCGGTCCAAAAAGTCTCTTATGCTCAAAAATAAATAAATAATAAAAATTTCTTCCTGTTTTTACAGTATAAAATAATTACTCAAGTCTTAAGTGTCACATGATTCTTTAGAAATCATTCTAATATGCTGATTTATTATTAGAATTATCTATGTTTGCAACAGTTGTGCATTTTTTAAAATTTATGTATTTATTTATTTATTTTTGTTGGAACCTGTTATACATTTTATTAGGATTCTTTAATGAATAAAAAATAAAAAGAACAGCATTTATTCAAAATATAAATCTTTATCTAACAATATAAGTCTTTGCTATCACTTTGTTATTAATTTAACACATCCTTGCTGAATAAAATTATTAATTTATTTCAAAATGTACTGACCCCAAACTTTTGAATGGTAGTGTATATGAAAATTGCTATTTTAAATAAATGCTGTTCTTTTTAGCTTTTTATTCATTAATGAATCCTGAAAAAAGGTATCACAGATTCCACCAAAAATATTAAGCAGCACAACTGTTGCCAACATTGATAATAAATCAGCATAGAACGACTTCTGAAGGATCATGTGACACTGAATACTAGAGTACATAGAGTAATGATGCTGAAATGTCAAAAAAAATAAAACATCTTAGTGATCCCAAACTTTTGAATGTCAGTGTTTATTAAAAGACTTCTGAAGTCATAGACCAAAAGTTATTTACAGAAATTCTTGCCCTCCACACAGTGCTTGATTGATATTATTGATATTATTGATATTTTTCATATTAATTGTGGTCAGTTCAAAGCAGTTACAGAAATTAATATTTTCCAACAAGTTTAAAGTGACTTTTAGCTTTTATGGGCATTTTTTACCTTTATAAAGCCATTATTTTTTTTCTAAAAGTATCCATTATCTTTTGTGTCAAATTCCTATATTTAATCAATAAAATCAATTTAAATATTAAGACATTTTAGACTGTTACCAAACAAATACAATTATTATCAACAAAAGTCATCATTTCAACACAGAGGAAACACAGACAGATGTATTACCCACTGTTTAATGTAGGACATGAATGCATTAAATGCATACATAACGTTTTGATATTTTAATCCTAAAACGTTGAATGCTGATATCTGAAAAAAATAAATAAATAAATAAATACATTTAAAAAATGGGCTTTAAATGTGAAATTAAAAACCGCCAGTAGGTGGCAGCAAGTCACTGTTAATAATTAAGTCATTGCCATTGAATGGAATCATTCAAATGGTTGATTCATTCACAAAAGAAAAGATGTAAAACAGTGCTGTTTCTGTGTTTAAAAAATAAAATATGATGTAACGAGAGCAGGTCTAAATTTTATAATTTAGTAATCCAATGTTTTCAAAAATTTTCATTTTCACTAGTTTCATGTTTGAAGAATTATAGTTTTATTGAAAAACCAGGGGACCCCCAAGAATATTTTAACGTGTATTATATATATTGCCCGTATTGAAATATTGTATACGTATTGTTCAGGTAAAACTAAGGTTTTTTATTTTTTTATTTTTATTTATTTATTTTTTTTTTAAATTTTTTTTTTTTTGAAGGGTTTGAAAACCCAGAGGAGTAATAAGACGTAAGAGAAACATAAGTTCTAGTAAAGCAAAGGCCTTAGCCGTTTGCTCAACTCCACATGTCACAGAGGGCAGCCATTTTAATATATATGAAAATCGTCTATCTAGTATGCACTATAGGGAACTGAACAGTGCAGATTTTCATAGAAAGAACAGAAGACTCTGGAACACTGAGCATGAGACATGTTTATCTTAAGAGTACGTGTACTTGTGAAATGTATAAAAATGTAAGAGTCTGGAAAAGTCTTCATACAGACTGTTATAAAACTATGGGAAATACAAACTTTTGGAATTCTGTATATTATTTAAATAACTTGATTATAAAATCAATTATTTATTATTACAAATAGAAAGAAAGAGAAAGAGAGGAGAGAGAGAGAGAGAGAGAGAGAGAGAGAATGCATGCCTGCTGGAGGGGATCGTGCAGCTCTGCAAATGTAATACACTGCTGTCAAGACAGAGGTCAGCTGGCAATCTGAATTTTAAAAGGAATATGAATAATATTCTGTTTTATTTTCAAAAATGAACTTTCTGCCCTCTATCATGGATCCAATATATGTCTTAATCTAAGGGGCTCTGCCTGCCAGGGGGTCCTGGATGCCGGCTTTGACTTTACACCTAATAAGGAAATGTGTGTTTCCCTATCCTGCCTCCTGCTTTTAAAGTCCCAACACACACATGCTTTTACACATGCACACGTACATAAACATATAAACATGTCTTTATTCTGCATGCAACTGTCAACCAATGAAAAAAAAAAGCCTTCATTGTAAGCATTAATTAAGAATCTTACCATTTTTAAACAATGATGTTTTAGCAAAATTAAAAGTTTGTTTTTTTGTTTGTTTGTTTGTTTTTTTCGATTTATTTGTTGTAATTAGTATATAGTTTCATGTATCCAATTAGACTGAGGTACTTGTGAGCTATCTTGTTAATCTGCAGTTGCACAGTAGCTTCCCCAGCACTCTGTAGTTTCTAAACGTGCGATTCTGCCATAAATGTAATTAAGTCTAAAGCAGGATCACATGATTATATGAGGCTAATCCATAACCAACCACACAGAGAGCCAGTAGCATCTCTCCCTATATGTAATGTCTGTTTGAGAGAGCGATCCTGTAATATTAAATATGTGTGCCACCTTTGGACAAAATTAAAACGTTATTCCCACTAATAAATGTGTCTTTACATTTTAACTAAAGCTGTCTGAGTCTACAACACCCCTCACTGCAAAAAAAGCAGCCACTTAGCTTTGACTGACACTAATTTTTAATTCATGAAACCCCCAAAACCCTCTTATTTCCCAGCTTATGTCTGTCAGACGATTACAAAGGACAGACTGGGCCACATCCGCCAAGGTGCTAGATCCGCAATCGTGTCAGATGGCTGCGTTTGATATGATGCCGCGTTAGCTCTGCAGGCTAACGTGCCAGCGAGAACAGAGAAGTACGTGGGACCTGTCAAACCCACAGCAACATCATTGCCGTGACTGATCTGAGGCCTGTGAGACTGTCAACTCTCTGACTGGACCAGTCAACACAAATAAATGCAGACATTCCAGAGCTATAATGGCATAGGAGATCTGGGCTGGCGGCCGCCATTACTTGTAATCCAACCTTACATATGACACAATGTGAAAAATGAGCCTGCGTGCTGTCGGGTGCCCATTAGTGAGCTCTCACATTATCTCTCACTGGCTGATGCTTCTTTTGAGTCATTCACTGGGCTTTTGACTGTCATTCTGCTTTAAATGCAGGGTTAGCACCTCACAAAGAGGAAAGAGAAAGAAAGAAAGAAAGAAAGAAAGAAAGAAAGAAAGAAAGAAAGAAAAATAATTGATTGGAAGTAAAAGTTGCAACACTATTAACAAGACAATAACGCATCTATTTTCAGAACAATGTAGCTTTTCAAGAATAGTGATGTAATGTGATGTCAAATTTTTATTTATTTATTTACTTGCATACTTACCCTTACAGCTGAGAAAGCAGAGGAACTAGCCAAAAACTGTGCCAGTTCTCTTGTATTGTTCTCTTGTAAAATACAAAACAATATTATAATACTTATTACAATAACTATAAAAGTATAAAGCTTAGTTAAATACTGCTATTAGTTACTATGTTTCATTACTGTTTTATTTGTACTAATTAGTTAATATGCATCTGTTTAATCTGCTTAATTGAGATTCTAATTGAATTCGTATTTACATTTAAATACTAGATTTAAGAAAGAAAGAAAGAAAGAAAGAAAGAAAGAAAGAACTGAAGTGGCATTGGTAGTCATCCCCACAGGCAGCTGCTTTCAGTTTTACTTCCTGTAAAGCAACTCTGTGACTCGAGGGCCTTTCTGTTCTTTTAAACACTAAACTGACACATGCTGTACTCACTGTGCTGGGATCAGACACCATGAAAAGAAGAAATGTAGGCATGTGTGACAGATGTCTAAAAACTGACTCCTCTAATATCTACTGATATCTAAATAAAATGAAGTAGGCTGCTAATTATTAAGGAAATTAAGTACACTGAATAGAGCTCTGGTTGTGACAAAAATATTAGTTGTACTTGCTCATAATGGTTTGATTTGAACAAAGCCCTAACACATAATATTCCTAACACAACAAGTATAAACGATCTTATATGCATACTAAAACTCCTTCCATAGTTTTTCAGCTACAGAAAAAAATACAATCTGAATAATGACTTAAGCCTGAATAGTTAAAAAGGTGAATTAAAACAAAAGAAAAATCCAAAATTATGTGTGTATATATATATATATATATATATGAATATTATCAGAATATTATATATGTAGAATCATCATTATCATATGTAGAATCTAGTCATCACCAGACTAATGTTTTAGCTGCTTTGAACAAATGCCATTACACACTCGCTTCACGCACAAGCCCAAGCACACACACATACACACTGCATGATGATGAAGGAAAATCAATTCATCTCTGTGTTAGTGTCACATTAGAGTGACTGGGATTGACACAGTAAATGGGTTAGTGTTTCCCCTCAGCAGTTTAACTAGCAATTGGACCTGACAGTCCCAGCAAAGGTTTACAGCACTACATGAAATCTCAAGGGAAGATCTTTCAGGTGTTTTCACTCTGTTCAAGCCCCTGACACTGTCAAACAAGATTCAAGTGATCAAACTCACAGTTTCCTACGCACACTTTTACATTAAACCAATAAACCATGTGATGCCTAGTGTTACAGTAACAAAACAAAGATGAGTGACCTTTTCCTCTTATATTAACACTCTTAAAAATAAAAGTCCCTAACAGGTTTGTGTGTGTGTGTGTGTGTGTGTGTGTGTTTACCCCTAACCCTAACCCTAACCTTTTAGTATAGGAAAAAAAATTCACTATTAAATAGTAACTTACTAGCATGCCTATTATTAACATATTGGCTGTTTATTAGTACTTATAAAGCACCTAGGCCACGTTCACACTGTCAGTTTTTGGGATTGACAACTGCATTTACTTACAGGTGTGAGTCTCGAAATGTCCCGTTCACACAGCAGCTTACAGAAGAAACTTCTTTTTTTTTTTTTTTAATTTATTATTATTTTTTTTTAACCTTGTGCAATGAAAAAGTCCCATGAATATTAAAGCTTCTTTGTGGAACCACATAAGCTGATAAGAACTGTTTATTTTTTAAGAGTGAAGGCAGCAACAGCAAAATGATAAAAGACAACAGGGCTATTGGGTTTAAATAAACAGTTGCATTTAATAATAATGATAAGAATAAACAATCATTCTGGCAAGTAATATTCACACATAATTTTCCGGCAGCAAACATAACTCTTTCTCAGTTTGCACAATTACCAAAGATGACAGTTTATTAAAAATGTAATAAAAAAAAATGTAAAAATTAAATTTCTCTAATGCAAATTTCTCTAATCAGATGTATTATTTTATTATGATAGAATTTAAAGAAATTGTGATTGATATACTGTACAAAGTCTAAATTTAAAACTACAAGAAGGAAATACTGCAGATTCCAAAGATGGACACAGTTTCTAGGATTTATCCAAAACTTTACGAGTTTAAAAAGATTGAATAGCGCTCTTGTGGAGTGAGTGTGTGTTTGAGTGTCAGTGAATAGACTGTGTGATATATTTAGTCTCATAGGGCCTGCTGCTCAGAGCAGATAACTATATGCCAAGAATGCAGATGTCTGTGCAGTCGGACCACCAAACTGCTGAGGCAGTCTAATGCAGCCAAAGACAAGAAGTTTCATCCCATTAGGGTTGGGAAGTCTAAACCATTTGACCAAATTAATTCTTTCCAACAATGAATCGGGTTAAAAAAAAAAAAGATTAAGTAATTTGCATCCATCACCACTCAAAAGTGTTTCCAGACATGTTTTTTTAGTTCCAGAAATGTTTTGTTTTGTTTGTTTTAGTTATTTTAAGAATAATTACACTATAACAATTATTTAAAATAATAAAAATGTCCTCATTTTTATTTCACTGTTCAGTTGTTGATTTAAAGAATCATTTGTATCTGATTCTACCTATAAATTTAGTTCTATACTTTTACTGTTGTAACCTACTTCAGTCGGGGTTATGCAACACAAAACAAGTGAATGCTGTTTTAAATTAATTACATCACATTGATCCAGCATACAACTACCAATAAAGCTCAGGAAGGAAACATTCAAAACATACATGCCTGCTCTTAGCTGATGGGCAATTTTTGCTTCAGTGAGAATATGATTTGGAGTTATTACACACTTCATGTTGCAGCAAAGTGAAAAGCACAGTTGACATCACCACACTTCAGCACGATAGTAACCACAACAGTCAATAACAGAAACTCTTCTAAATGTACAAATTAACTGAACATTAAGCATTAACATAAAATGCCAATGTCTTTCCCTGTAATGAAAAAACACATAAAATAACACTTAATCCCTAAGTTTACTCTCCTAATGCAGTCCCTTGCAAAGCATGCTGGGAGCTACAGATCCATTGTGGGAAATTATTATTATTATTATTATTATTATTATTACATGAAGGTGGAAAATGACTTTCATATAATATAAAACAAACAACACATTTTATATAAAAAATCAGGTTACACCAGCTATCCTTCAGTAAAACAATGACTGTAAGATCCATTCAGCTATCATATTTTATTTTCTTTTCTTTTCTTTGACATTTGACATATAGATATTATTTAAAAGTAATAGTAATAACAATGTGTGATTAGGAAGCTCTAGTACTTTATTATAGAGCCACTAGCATTTAAACATTTAAGAGCTGTTTAACAGAACTGTCATGAACATTAAAATCAATCAGTTCCAGTATCTTTTTAGAATGAGTAGAACCAGTTCTTTCTAAGAACCAATTCACAGTCCTACCATAGTGACATGAAGGGTTTGAAGAATAATCGTCCTTCATTTCCTTTAAACAAAGGTATCACAGAGTCTATCACAGCCACTTGGACCACTGGCTTCACAAGCTCAGTCGAGCGGTCAGGTCTATCTGAGACTGCAGCCCTCAGTTCAAACTAATCTGAGACATAAAACACTGAACCTCCAGGAGAGATCCCAGGACACACACATGCTTCACACAACAACAAGAATACAGGGGTTCAATACCAGCACCAGGGGAGCCACAAGCTTTATGCGCTCTGTTCCGTTATGACATTACTGATGGAGTTGTGCATATGAGTGCTCTGCAACTAACTCTCTTTACTTTTCTCTCTCTCTTTTTCTTGCCCTCCCATACTTTTTCTTTCACCTCTGTCTGTTTCCTTTGGTGCACAAACCAAGATGTGTGTCCCATTAGAAGCCCACCATAGAAAGCACAGAAAACCAGAAGCTTTCAACTAAAATATCAGAGAACACAGATATACAAAACTGCTCCTATTTACACATACTGTATAGGTGTAACATTGCTGAACACTAACAATTCCCTTTTTGAAATACAAAGGTGTTGACATAGAAATTTTACTGTAAAGAATAAAACTAAAATACTGATGCAACAACTTCTAAAAAACAGTATTGCTAATATACTCTGATATTGAATGCTGTGAACACAGGAAAGTGGAGTGATTATAAAACAGCTAGTTCTGTTTGTTAGTTAATCAGTAGCAATGCCCCTTAGCTGTTCTAAAATCCCTATGAACCATGGTTTCTTGCGGCTTATTGCTTCATTAGCAATTTGGAAAATTCTAAGTGATTAATTGATTTAAAAATGTTAATACAGATACAAATAATAAAAACAAATTTTCAAAAAGTCTCACTTTTTTAGAATATATGACGTACATTAAGGTTAGTTGGCCTGTGTGCATGTTACACACGGTGAACAGTTATGTAAGTTATTGTTATATAAACAGTCATATATCATTTTATACATATACTTCAAAATATTTGTTTTAAATAAATAAACAAACAATAAAAATAGAAATTCAAATGAAGAAATCTTAATTAAAAAGACATGTATGACATTGATTACATGTGTATACTTGATTGTGTGTTGTTTGTGAGTTTGTGTGTCTACCTATCTATCTATCTATCTATCTATTTATTTAGTTTTTCAATTAGTCTGTGTCAGCCTCCTGCAGTTTCAATGCTAACTAGAAGAGACACAGAAAGGCATGGGGTCTTCGGCAAACACTTCACAATCTATTTTCACCAAAGCTCTTCCCACTCTGTGTCTGCTGACACCCCTCTGAGCTTGCCCGCTTCCCCACAGAGAGCCGGGGCGAGTCCACAAATCTGACCGTCACTTCCAGTCAACTGCCTGTGTGGGACTTGGAGGCAGGCAGCACCACGGCAGACGCTCTGGGTTAACACGGAGACCAGCTCTCACAGCTGCCTGTGTAATCCAACCCCACACACGCCACACACACTCCACACGGGAGAGACACTCAGATTTCTCTTAATCATAATGCTCATGATGGACTCTGACGGTTTGAGTGTGTTTGTAATGTATTTGTGCACCAAAACCCTATGTGCCTTTGTAAACTTTGAGGATCTCTTTTAAATTATGAAAGTAAAAAATAAGTAAATAAATAAATAAATAAAAATGTATATTATTACTTCTAAAAGTAGGAAATGGAATAATATTTACCTCATCAGATTAAAATGAGCCTGCAAAAGAAGTAAAATACTCATTCCAATAAAGTGTGTTACAGTCAATATTCTTAAAGCATTTTTAATATACTCCTGTGGATATGAGCTGAGATCAGTGGCAATATTCAGTCATGGTTTTGGTGTTTGGTGTTAACAATCCATTCACTTAAATAGAAGCAGATATTCAGATATGATCGCTCTTTGTGTGGGTGAGTCCTAAGTCTTAAACAAACAGGGGTGCCGAGCTGAGCGTGTGCACGATAACAGCCCCCAACAGACAGAGAAACACACACACACACACACGCACACAGAGCAAAAGCACAACGAAAATATCTTTGGTGACTGACATGTCAGTTCCTCCTGGAAGAAGTTTACCTTTTAATAAGTGCCTCCATCTTTCCAGGTTCTGCAGACAGGCCGGTGGTCGAGGCACGGGTATGGCTTTTAGACATAAACGGCAGCTACCTCGATAGATCCCACTGCTGTTGAGTAAAGCCATCTGAGGAAAATGAGTAGTTTGAGGATCAACAGACTTTCTGGAGGAATTTGGGTGTATTTGAAGATTATGATTTCTCCAACTAGACTACAAAGCAGGTAGTGAAGGAAGAGAGAGAGAAAATGTTGCCCTCTACTGCTAGGTTTGGTCACAGCCAGATTCTGTGATACAGATCATGTGTTTTTGTTCTGTTCTAATTCAAGAATTTCAGTGAGCACTAAAGACCCTTTAAGAAATACTTCAGTGTACAAGCTGTGTATTTTCTCCTCAAGAACTAATCTTTTTTTTTTTTATTGAGTAATGGTCTCCTTAATGTTGACATAATATTATTTTTAGGTAGTACAAAAAAAAAGAGAATGACCCGGATACATAAACAATAACCTCTCAGTTTGACAAGATAGTAGGAAATTGTACTAAACTGAATTGAATCAAATTGAATTGAACTGAACTGAATTGAATTTGTTTTTCTCTGTTTAGTGTTTTATTTTTTTTGTTTAAATTGGTATTGTGTAATAGTGTTAATAGGCATATTTTAAAATAGAAAGAAAGTGTCCTAAGTGTCCTCATATTAAGAGATAACATGGAATATGTATGCTTTTAAAGATTCAATTGTCATCAGGAATATTCAAAATGTTTTTTTTTTTTTTGTTTTTAAACTAAAGGGTGCTTCATCAGGATGTCATCTACAATTTGCACTTTATATTATACATTCAAGACAAGTAAAATGCTAAAATCTTGATGCAGTGTTAAACAAAGTTCATGAACATAAACGAACAGTTAATGTATAAAATGCTTATAGAATCTGATCATTAATCAGAAATCATTACCACATCATCAACACATGCATAAAGATTCAGAGAATGCTCAATATTAACAGACGTACACATTACGTACACAAACCTCAACACACGCAAAAATAAACACACATAAATCCAACCCGTTTAGGTGAAAGTGGTGAGATGCAGACAAAGAGAGAAATCCCTGGTATCCAATAAACTAGGGAAGAGAATTACTTGACTAAACATCATGAATGTTATGGATCTGTGTTCATACATATTGACCTGAAGTGTGTATGTCCTGAGGCCCATGGAAGTCCAAGAGAACCTTCATAGAGGCCTCAAAGAATGAGAAGAAAAGCCAAAGAGAGGTTGAGAGAGTGAGAGCTCTTCAGCAGACAGTGCCCAGCAGGAGACGGACTTGCTGTAGTCACATCAAAAGATGGCACCCAACGCTGGGCCACCTCCTCTGGCTTTGAACACAAGATAAATTAAACAACAAAGAACACAATGACATTCACAGCCCTGTTTGCTCCTGTTAACTGAACACCAGACAACCATCAAACCTCATAGTCTACAGATACACACATCTACTTTAGTGGGTTGGATATACTAAAGGCCTTATGGCGTTTATTTCATGAGTTATATTCCATTAAAAAAGGATGCAACCCTTACCTTTTTTACTTTTACCCCAACTTATAAAATGGTTATAAGTTATGCTACAGTTTAGTATGATTTAAATGATTACACATTGTAAAATCACTGTAAGACAGGGGCTTTTTTTTTGCTATTAGGGAAGACAAAAATGCACCAATATTTTTTTTGTAGTTATGCAGTCTTTATAAACACACTGTTTGTACTACCTATAATTATGTGACAACATTTTTTAAAATTTGCTTTACAGTATTCAGCAAAATGTCTGAAATCCAGGGAATAAAATAAGTGCTTTTTTACTATTACCAAACACAACAAACAATAAATCAATAAGTAACAGTAATTTAGTTTGAGGCATTCATGATTAGGAATGTAAAATTTAATTTGAAAGAAAGAATTAGAAAGAAAGAAAGAAAGAAAGAAAGAAAAAAAAGAAAGAAAAAAAAAAGGAAGAAAGCTTGTTTCAGCAGAATGACCAATGATCAATAAACTGTTTATGTTATACATTTAATATTAATCACATTTACAAAAACTTTTCTTTTGCCACACACTTTACTTTGTTCATTAGCTTAACTGTATCAGTGATATTGTAGATATGTGGAATTGATATATCACAGAATTAATCATTTTAATTAATACAGAAATTAGTTACAGTGTTCATAAAGTACAGTAAGCAGCAAACTCAAATTAAAGCAGCAGCAGCTGTGAAAGTATTTTGAAAGTAGGTGAGATTTGGTTGCTCAATTTTCATGTCTAAAAAACGTCTATCCTCTCACAGTGGGACAGGCTTTAGCTGCATTCTACTCAGGATTACACATTACAGATAATATAGAACACCTGTGAATGGATTTTTGGATATATGCATTCCACACGTAATCAGTCAGCATCAACAATTCAGTTAGTAAGAGCCATCGTTTCACTAAACGCACTAAATATCTGATAGTAGAAAGCTGTCCAACCAAATGCATTCATATGTAGCGTATACATACAGGGTTTCATTTTAAACACTTTGGTACTCAAAAGTGTCAAAAGCAAAATGTATATTAAGCATCTGACTTCTGCCACAATTAGTCATTGAATTAGACCCCCACCCCACCACCACATGACCCCTCTCTAAACCCAGCCCTCTAAAGACATATCAGCCAGCAGGCAGTTCTGTGATATCTGTCATTTTTTCTGTGATATTTCTTAAAAAAATGCTTACAACACTTTAAATACAAGGTCAAATATAAATGTAGTGGAGTCAGAAATAAGGTCTGTAAAAGTGATCAGCTTATGTGCCTTTTAAACACTAAGAAGTGAAAGCTAAAATGAAGTGAATACGATTTGAAGATTTGAGACAGTGAGAGAGAGAGAGAGAGAGAGAGAGACTTATTTCTCCTTTCTTCAGTTCATTAATCAGACACTCGCGGGACAGATACACACCTTCATTTATTGGAAAGATATTAACAAATCATTACTGTAAATCTGTTTTGGAATAATTTAACTGTCAATGCATAACAGCAGGCAGTTATGTGCTGACATATAGAGATGGCTATTGTCAAATAATAACAAAATCAATAAATGTGTTACCCATAATGCCAGCACTTCAAATCCAGAAGGGTTAAATTAAGTGTAACAGTATGAACTGCATTGCTTTTTGTTTTATTGATATGTAATTGAGAAAACTATAAATTAAAGTAAAACAACAATAAAAACAAAACAAAAACATAACCATTTTGTTATTCCTGTGACTGTTATTGTGGCCCCAAATTTGAAGCTATATTATTATATAATGTTATATGTAAGGAATTGAATATTGAGTGAAATAAATTTTAGAATTGTGTGTATATATATATATATGTATGTATGTATGTTTCATGTGATGTGACACATGTAGGTATTAAAAGTAATAATGCTATCATTAGTGGAACAAAACCATTTGGCAGAGATTCTTCTGGCAAGCCACTGATGAAATCTGATTACTAAATCACAGACAGTGTTTGTCAGAGCTGGTGTAAATTCATACGGCTGTTTACTGAGAGTTTAGTCACGATTACACTGATCAGCTTCTGAATCCAAAAGAACAGTTCACTCATCTCCTAGTTCTATATAGGCTAGATTTTATTTCAAAATACTTTACTGAAACATGCAATTGCATATAAATTGGTATATATATTAATCCATATATTTAATACAATTTCAAAATATCTCAGCCAGTTTTATAGGGGGGAAAAGAATACTTTCACATTTTTTTTATATCAGAGAGACGTACTCATCCTCTAATGTGCAAAGATTGAAAGAGAGAGATAATAAAGGGGGAAAAGGCTAGTGCACAGCATTGCACATTATATTCATGTCATTTAGACGCACAGAGAGAATGACACAGTGTCAAATCTGTGTGACAGAATTAGGTGAGTGTTGAGAGAGGGGGCCAGCAGGGGTACAGAGATGCTCAGGGCACACATGCACACACATGGTCACACATACACGCAGTACATAAGAGCATTTTCATCTCACACACACACACACACACACACACACACACACACACACCCTAACATATCACATGAAGTCAGTATAAAATGCCAGATCACTGGTGAGTTCATTTACCTGCAGTGAAAGAATTTATAAGATCATCTGTTTGAAACACAATCAGACAGTTTGTAGCACCTTCAAAAATACAGTATGGAAAACGAGAAGGACAGTTTTATTGTTGTAAATCTATTAAATACTTTAAGTACTTAACTATGTGTAGGACCTTCTATTATTGACGATCATTAATTTGTGCTATTTTATATTCCTTCTAAAAATGTAATTTTAATTATATAATTTTAGATTGTCGTTGTTGCAGTAATGGTCAGACCATAGATTACAGACTTTTAATATCATTTAGTAGCTCCTTACTATTTATTAAAAGCTCATAACACAATAACGCTGTATTCAGAGCTGAAACTTTCTTTCTAAGCGTGTAGAGTATCTAACCACATCACAGGAACATGAATGTGAAGTCGTGCCCCAGTGAATGCGAGAAAAAAAAAATCTAAAGATTGGGGGAATTTTTTTTTTTAAGGACGACAATGTTTTTTTTTTTGTTTCGTTTTGTTTTTGGTTTTTTGGTTTTTTTGACCACTCAAATTAACATGAGATACATCTGACCATCTCTTTTTCTCTACAGTGGGTTAGAAATAGTAAAAGCAATTTCTGACGTTGAATTCTGGTAGGGAATTAGAAAAATATGAACAGACTGCTATCCGGTGGACGGAAACAGAATTGCACTTTATATTTCTCTTTCCAGCTGATATGATATACATAACACTTGTGGTTTAGTTAAATATAAATGAAATACTGTTTATGCATTCTTTTCCATATACATTTTCAAAATCAAGGTAAGGTAGCAATTTATGTAAGTCATTATGGATAAGAATTTCAGTCCTAAACTCATTAAATAACATAATGATCTAATATAATAACATCATTCAATAACAGCCAGCAATAATACATGCAATGTCCAGCATTGTGCAGATCTTGGTGTTTCTTGAGCATGCCAACTCTCATCGAATTTCTATACAAGACTGACATCTAGTGGACTATCAAATCCTACCATTTGCACACACCTCTCAAATACAGAAACAGAAAAATATGAAAATGTATTATAAAAGTGTTCCTGAGCTATCGTATCTCTCTATATATGACACAAAGTCGTCAGTACCTGTGTGTGTGTCAAACTCATTTTAAATGTTTTGAGAAATTTCTGCTACACAATAAAAAATGACTAATGTCACTAGGTAGGGCTATCTTCCAGTTCCGGAGAGCGTTTTTGCCCTCATACTGAAGCTCACTCTGGGTTAAAAGTAGGAGAGTTCAGTAACAGTAGGTAGTAACCAGTGTTGGGGGGTAACTAGTTACATGTAACGGAATTACATACTTTAATAACAAAATAAATGTAATTGAAGAGTTCAGATGCAAAAGCCTCTAAATCCATCTGACGTCTTTCTTTAGAAAAATGCATTTTTATCAGGCTCCGATGTATAGGTTTCTACATAAGTACCGGTAATTCTGATTGGGCTGAGGCTGGGATTTTAGCAAGTTTGAAGTAAAAGTATTTGATGGACGTATAATGTAGTGTCGAGAGCATTCACTCAGTATCATTATCTTATTTTTGACCGAGATGGCTTTTAGGGGGTTTTGCATTTGAACTCTTCAATTGTAATTAGTTACAGTTACTGAGGAAAAAATGTGTAATTAAATTACATTTACTTTTAAAAATATTAATCATTACAAAGGGGGTTACTTCTGAATTTTTTTTCACATACACATATCCACATACACATTTAATTGTCTTCTTTCATAAATTGCATTGACTCCTCTAAAATGAGACACCAATGTTTCAGGAGTTTAGGACACAGAATAGGACACATATGGAACTGTTTTATTTCCTATTTGGGTTTATGCATATAATTTATTTTTTTTAAGATTAATTTTTTTTTCCAAGGTATTGTTGTATGTCAGTGTTTCCTGTCATAACTATCTAAACATTTGATTTTAAAACCAGTATCATAGCTATTAAACTATTTCTTATGATTTTAAATCTGCATTTAACCTCAGAATGATCTTAAAGTAAATAAGAGGTGTTAAGTCTGAATTTGTGGTGGCTTTGCTTTAAATTAAATTATTACACAGCTCTGTGGAATGCTTGATTCTGATTGGTCAGTCATTACATTCCAAAGTATGTTATTCCTGATAACATCTGGTAAAAGCTAATAACACAGACTCATCCGGGCAACTTAAGCTGTACACTTGACAGATTTTCTTGGTGGAAGCTTTGCCTTTGGTTAGCTAATAAAATATTTAAACTCTATTCAATGTTATGTGTACAATTTCTTAATTTTGTCAACTTGCCACTTGCTAGCAACTGATTTCTTCATGAAAGTTTCATCATTCAAATATTTTAACTCAGGTCAGTGTTTTGTGTTTAATTATTTACTTTTGTGGCAAGCATCTGTGTAATAAGTGGGATAATGTACATCCAACCAGTTGTTATCGCAAAATGAAGATGTATGTTATCCCTTACTTTTTGTAATCTTAATTGAAGTGATAAAGGATTTTGAAAGTCTGACAGTAATCAGTGTTAAGTGCTACTGTAAGGTTTCAAAATGATTAACAGTTGAAAATATTAGGAATTTAGAAAAGTAATCAATAAGTAATCAAATGTAATAAGTTATATTACTTTAATAAAGTAATTGAAAGTTACATTTTAAATAGAGTAACTTTTAATCTGTAATCTATTACATTTCCAAAGTAACGTTCCCAGCACTGGTAGCAACCAAGTCGAAAATCATGCAAATGCAAGGGGCCCCAAAAGCTTCCCTGCTGGCACAAGCTGTTAATGCATTCGATGCATTCTGCTTCCTTTTACCATCACTTATCAGTTACTGGCTAATTAGGGCTTAAAGGGTTAGTTCACCCAAAAATTAAAATTATGTCATTAATTACTCACCCTCAAGCTGTTCAAACCCGTAAGACATTCCTTCATCTTCAGAACACAAATTAAGATATTTTTGATGAAATTCGAGAGCTCTCTGACCCTCCATAGACAGCAAGGGTCCTACCACAGTCAAGGTCCAGAAAGGTACCAAGAACGTCGACCAAATAATCCATGTGACAACAGTGGTTCAACTATAATTTTATTAAGCTATGAGAAAAAAAACTATTCAACAATTCTTCTCCTCTGTGTCACCCTAGCAGCATTTTGGAGAGTATCACGACGTATGTGCGAACTATGCTCTGATACAAAGCGTATGCTATTCTACATCAACAGCACCATTCACATGCGTTGTTTACATGCAGAGGAAAGCATGCATGCATCGTGATACTCACCGAAATGGCAGAAGAGTAGAATTGTTGAATGAGGTCGTTATGTTTGTTTTTTTGCACGCAAAAAGAAAAAAGCTTCGTAAAATTACGGCTAAGCCTCTAATGTCACATTAATTATTTAAACAACGTCCTTACTACGTTTTTGTGCTTTGACTATGGTAGGACCCTTGCTGTCTATAGAGAGTCAGAAAGCTCATCAAAAATCTTATTTTGTGCTCTGAAGATGAACAAAGGTCTTACGGGTTTGGAACAACATGAGGGTGAGTAATTAATGGCAAAATTTTTAATTTTTGGGTAAACTATCCAGCAATGAAGTGTAAATAAATAAAAAAAACTCTTTTGCAAAATGTCACTCAAAGTCCTCAAAATTTACTTCTTCCTCAACCTGCGACACACACACACACACACACACACAAGATAAAATCTAATGTATTTATTTGTTATTCTACTTGAAATACACATGATATACCGTAAACAATCCACATTGGAGATTTGTTGTATTGTATGTTTATGTGAGTATACTGTATCTAGATAAAACTATATAAAGTTTTAAGACAGGATATTCATTTGTTATGCTGTGATAAATTTTGACTCTATAAGATTAATTTGTACAACTGTTTGGTGTACTGACAAGCCTAATTACTATTTTGTAGGACCACAACTGTTAAACAATGTGAATAAACAAATGGGGTTAAGAATTTAGTCAAACTGCTCACCCCTGAGCAGTTTAATGGAAAAGTTCACTGAAAATCATACCATAACACTTTTACAAGTAAATCAATACATAGTATATGATACAACATATGTTTAGTCCCCTAATTTTCAAACCAGTGGCAACTGTGGCATGACATGAAAAGCTCCATTTGATGTTGGATATTGAAGAGAAAGTAGGATGCATAAGGGAGGCAGTTCTCTGGCTATTCAGTCAACTTAATGTCAGTACTTTAGCAATTTAGTTGATATATTACTTTATTGATTGAACTGTAAGATTACGGTGTAAGTGTTTTTACATTTCATCTTGGTTTGAATAGTGCAGGTGGATGTAGTATCTATGCAAAAACAGCAGCAGTTTGTCATCTTTGCTGACCATTAGAAATGCTGAAGAGATGCAGATGTTGACCCATTGAATGTCCCTTGCCTGTTGCTTGGCACAGGTCACAATATGTAGACACTGGACACAACATCAAGCTGGGCCTGAGCTAAATCCAAGCTAAGTTTACCAAAAGTGGGATGTACTGTAATGCAAAAAGGCTAACATTAGCTTAGATGCCCTTCAGTTAGCTTAAAGTAGAGCTGCATAAGAATGGTATGATCCTTTAGTTTCAGCAAACCTGAATAACAAGGCATAACCATGAGCTGTGAGGAATAGGCTATGAATGAATGAACAAAATGTAAGCTTGATTACTATTTAACTACAAAATGGGAAAATTTTGTGGATTCTGTGTATTTCATTATTTGCATGTTCTTAACAATGGTCAAAGATAATAGATCAAAGGTTTTGGATTTAATAAGCTATAAAGCTCTCAGGCTAGTGGTATGCTAAGCTAGTATGCTGAACAGTTAAAGGGGTGTTTGATAGTGATTTCACTTTTTTTTTTATTTTAGTAATGTTGCTGTTTGAGCATAAACAATTATCTGCAAAGCTACAAGGCTAAAAGTTCAATGCAAACGATTATATTGTCTTTTAAATTTATGGCAGTTTAGTGCCTACAAAAATGGCTCGTAGAGACTACAACAAGCTACTTCACAGGTTGGTAACATCACAAACCCAGATACTGTATTATTTACATAAACCCCACCCCATGCAACAAAGGTGGCGAGGCAAGAAGAGGAAAATTTGTTGCCATGTCGTCAAAACAAGGGGTGCAAGAAAAAATCTATTTATATATGAATTGTAATTCTGTCTTTTAACAACTCTGGATTCACAAGTTTCAAAATCAATGTTGTAAAGCAGCGGTTCTTAATCCTGAATAGAGTACACATTAAGAGGCCTTTCAGCCAATGGCATTTGTGCTCTTAACGTCCCGTTGGTAATATGACCGACTTTTGGATCTCGCTTAGAGAGATAAGAGAGATAAGAGATAAGTTCAATGCAATCTTGGAGCTCTTGGTGTTGGCACGCTGAGACAGCTTTTGTCATGCTCTCATTTTGGGAGTATTTTATTTATTTAATTTTTTATTATTTTTTTTGGCAGACCAGGCTCCATTTCCTGCAAAAAGGCGGGGTTCTAGTGCCTCTGGCGTGTGGAGAAGCTGCCTTCGCCCTACACGCTATGCTGTTACTGCAGGCCAAAGCACTGAGGGGCCTGCACAAGGGTGGTCACAACCCGGAAGTTTTCAGAGAACTCCGTACCATGAACCTTGCGGTGGTCCAGGAGTGCCATCTCTGGCTGTGTCTGGCTGAAGGTAGGGGCCCTGCACGCATTTTCGGTTGAATCTTGCCTAGAGTTTAGGCTGGCTGACTCCCAGGTAATCGTGAGGCCCCGGCCCAGCTATGTGTCCAAGGTTCCCATTACTCCCTTCAGGGATCAGGTGGTGAGCCTGCAAGTGCTGCCCCAGGAGGAGGCAGACCCAGCCCTAGCTTTGCTTTGTCCCATCCAAGCCTTACGATGGTATGTAGACCAGGCACAAAGCTTCAGGACCTCAGATCAACTCTTTATCTGTTACAGAGGCCTACAGAAGGGGAATGCCATCTCCAAGCAGAGAATGGCCCACTGGATAGTGGATGCCATCACCCTGGCTTATCAGGCACAGGGTGTGCCCTGCCCATTCAGGTTGCGAGCTCACTTTTACACTTTCTCTATTTTTCTCATCTGAGCATTTTAAATGCATTATTTCCTAACACATAAGCTGGCTTATTCCGGCCTAGATGACATGTTTATGATCACCGCGTTGGACTTTGAGGATTTCAGTGGTGGTTTAGCTCATGCTTGCTTTCACAGGGGTCAGGAGGCGCAGCCTTCACCAGCCTATATTGGGCTGCTATGAATACTGTAGTCTTGTGCTCTGTGGAGATGCTTAATTTGGACTGGTGTAATGTGGCCAGAGTCTGTTGCCACAAAGAAATTGTTTTTTGTTTTTTTTTTCCTGCTGGATACACCAATTCTGTGCTTTATGGCAACATGGTTTATGCTATCGCTTTAGCTCTCCACCATCCTAGAAGGGATCAAGGGAGCGGTAATGTGGTCTGCCCCAGTCAGCAGCATGTTTTGACAGCTCATTTCATCACTGCCAATTCTTGGACTAGATCCTTGGTCTCTTTCTCCTTCTTGTATCTTCAACAATGTCCTGAAGAATGATTTTGGCCAGTCCAAAAGGGTAGGCGAGTTGGGGACATATCTATACCACTGCAATTCCCTTGTTCTAACTACTACCAGGAGTTCTTCATAAGGGCCCAGTATGCTGCCTAATGGTATTTTGCACTTCCTGCCCAGAATCTTTCAAAAGCATCACATTTCCACAGCCTGAATTTTGTACTCTAGTTCAGCCGTCAGTGTCCAGGATTCACAGGTACAAAGGAAGATGGAGATAACCATAGCATGCATAAGTCTGAGCTTTACTTTAAGCATGATATTTTTGTACCTCTATATTGGCATTAGTCTGGCAAGTGGTGTTGTAGTCTGTGCTATCCTGTGTGGTTCTCCAGTGCTTCCATCATTGTTTTCTCCGAGATGTTAAAAAGTTTCCGAGACAGGAGGCTTACCTGATGGGCCCACAGCTGATTAAGATGTATCTGGCAGTGATTTCTACTCAGCACATATTGATGGAGAGTATTTCTTTGGCATGATATTTCCTTGTCTCCCTGTTTTACGCAATGGACATGAGAGCTGAGACCTTTTTGTCCTGTTTTTGTTCTTCTAGAGTCAGCCTCTGAGACTTTTTGACTCTTAGGTGGTGCTGTTGATGGCTACAGCATCCCTCAAACATATTTAAGATTTGTAGGCTTTGTCAGTGAGTGCGTACTGTATAGATCTTGCTCCCAGTTTGGTAAAGTTTTTTTTCCCAAAGTTATGTCCAATTCTTTCCGCTCTCAAGTGTTATTTCAGTCTTTTTCTCCTCTACCATCTGGGTCATCTGGGAGGATAAAAGATTGCACAGGCATTGTCCAGTGAACAAGATTTTTAAGAAAATCAGGGCACAATCAGTCTAGAAATCCTGTAGTGTGAGCCAGGTTTAGGGTATTATGTTTGACTTCGCCTTTAGATGCAGAGCACACTCTACCTGTAACGGGAGGGATGAGATGGAAACAATAGCAGGTAAACCCGGTTTATTGAACAGATGAGATCGATATAAAATACAATGAACAGGAGGAATGAATAGGATGGATCTCTCAGACGGACGGTGACGCAGGGACAAGATGGCCAGAGATGATGAGGTGCGATGAATGGTGAAAATCCAGTGAAGTATAATCCAAAGACGAAATCCAGATACGATCCAACGGGCACGAACAACGACCAGGAAACTCCAGACAAACGGACACGGAACACCACACCCAACGACATCAAACAACCATCTGACAAACAGGAGAGATTTCAGTGAGAATATATAGGGTGTGTAAATAGGCAGCAGCTGGTGAGGGTAATGAGAACAGGTGGCGAGGATACAGAATAATGAGGACTAAACCAAATCAGACAAATAGCTGGGGGGAGACAAAGGGAGAACCCAAATCAGAACAATGACAAAGACCAGAAACACAAGGAGACATGTAACACACAGACATACACAAGTAAACGTGACATGAAGAACACAGTGGATTTCATGAACCGTGACACTACCTGGTGTGTGGCATCAACTCAGGTGCTATCTAAAGGGGCGTCCTTACAAGTTATTTCTGTGGCAGCAAGAGGGACCTCTCTGTACACCATTAGCAGGATTTATCTGAATATGGATTTGACTTTTGGTTCCCAGGTTTGAACAGTGGTCATTCATATCTAGAGTTATATCTAGTCTGTACTAAGGCATGAGCTATAATAATTGCTGTTCATAGCATGGAATGGTTCGACAGAGTTCCTATAGTGTCAGCTGATTCAGTCTGCACAGAAACCTCAGAGCATGCTTCTGTGCCCAGAGAGAGTTGTATTTAGAGGGTGAAGGATTACAAATTTAAGAATCTGTTTAAAATATGCCGATCCTATGCATATTTGTTATAGGTTCCAATATAACAACATGAACTGAAAAAGTTATGTATATTGTGACAGTCTAAGAGCAGACAGCCCAAGCCCTGAGACAGTAACCTTTTGTCTTTATGCAGTTCCTGGACATCTGGCAGGTTTTCCCAAGTTAAGTGTGAATTTTAAGCTCAAGGTACAACTGTGCCTTTTGTTTAAGCACCTATGCATTTGAATGACACTTGTATGCTAAATAGATCAAGGCTGGGAAAATCTTTAACTGAGCTGTTTTCCTGAACCACATTTGCATGCTTTGTTTAGATTGATTCCACCTCTATGTACTCCCCCTCCTTCAAACCTATATACTCTGCTGTGCTGAGATTTTGTTAGACGACTTTTTGATGACTGCAGTGCCAAGCAGTGAGTATCTGAATAAAGAGAAACTTCTGCTTCAAGATATCCAAAAACGTCTCCTGGTCTCTAAGAAAAAATTCACAACAAGGGTGAGGGAGGAGAAATCAGGCCAGAGAAATCAAACATGGTCTGGATGTTAGGATGAACATTATAATAATATATGCAATTTAAATAGGATCATGAATGATAGCTTGCTCTCATTCTGGGGGGAAAGAAACATACACCGTGGGCTTTCAAACCCTGAGAGATAATGCTAGATCCAGTGGGTGAAGGCGAAGAAAGCGTGAAGCCCATCTCCAACCTTTCCACTAGATCCATATGCGATCCCCACTATCTCAATCGCTGCTGTGCCTCTGCAACAGCATGACAATATCCGCAAGGACCGGAAACATGGACAAACTCCGCAAAGTGTGCCCAGTGGAACAGAGCGTCCGCAGCACGATGCACACAATCAGCCCCCTCAAGAGCTGTCTGTGCTCCGCCCCCAAACAAACAACATAATGATCATGTGTATTTGCACCCGTAATGTGTAGGGTGGGAAAAAACACAAAGTGCTGCCTGCTTTTTTTGTTATGACTTGACACACACAGAGTGCTTGATGATCACTATAGGGGTTGACTGATATGTGTTCCCCTTCAGGAACTCGAGCTGCATCCGAAAACGCTAGGGGAACGCCTCCAGCGTGACTACACACTGAAACACGTGTGCAAACAGTCCAATGGAGAAGCGAGATGTCACAGGCGGGGTGACATAGAGACCAGGAAGCTTAAAAGCACGCGTGGTGCATGCAGCCGACAGCTTCTGTCTTTCAGCAAGCGCTCTGTGTGTGTGTGTCACTCAGCTTTTATTTGAGAGTGTCACTATGTCCTACAAAGCATTCTTACGAATATAAGCAGCGGCATTTAGACTGTGTGTTCCTCTTTGCCTGCGCTATTTCGGGTGGCGATACACACAATCTATTTGTTGGCTTTCTGGGAGTGAAGCATGGGAGTCAGTTCTCGAGGGAGCTGACTGCCCGCGTTTGCGTTCCCCGCGCTCAGCTCCCGCTTCTGCCGAGGCAGGGCGGCGGCTGTGATCGTGGGGATCGCATATAGATCTACGGATGAGTTAGAAACGGGTCCGCCCTATCTCTGCCTTTCTCCCTAGATCAAGCGATCTCTCTCTCTGGGTTGGAAGCCCGCACTGCGGTTCTTCCCCCTTTGAGTGAGAGCTCGCGGCGAAGCGGGCTGTGTCAGCTCCCGAGGGGGCTGACTGCCCACACTCTCGCTGCGCACGCTTAATTCCCGGAGGGCTCTCTTTGAGGAGGGAGCCCTCGTGAACTTCCCCGCGGCTCAGGTCCCGCTTTTGCTGAGGCAGAGCGGCGACTGTGGCCGTGGGGATCGCACATAGATCTACGGACAGGTTAGAGATGGGTCCGCCCTATCTCTGCCTTTCTCCTTAGACCTAGCACTCTCTTTCTGGGTTCGGAAGCCAGCGCTACGGTCCTTCCCCCTTTGAATGAGAGCTCGCGGTGAAGCGGGCTGCGTCAGCTCTTAAGGGAGTTGACGGCCCGCACTCTTGCTCTCGGAGGGCTCTCTTCGAGGAGGGAGCATTCGTAAGCTTCCCTGCGGCTCAGGTCCCGCTTTGCCAAGGCGGAGCAGCGACTGCGGTCGTGGAGATCACAGCATAGATCTGTGAACAGGTTAGAGACGGGTCCGCCCTCTCACTGCCTTTCTCCTTAGATCTAGCGCTCTCTCTCGGGGCTCGGAAGCCCGCGCTGCGGTTCTTCCCCCTCTGAGTGAGAGCTCGCGCTGCTGCGGCTATCTTTCTCCGAGGAGATTGATGCTGTCCGCATATGAGCTGACTGCATATTAGATCGCTCGTTTCTACCTGCCCTCGCTTCTAAAAAATAAATAAACAAACAACAGGAACGGGGATTCAAGCGATTTATGTGTGGTTTGTTCGGGAGCTGAGCATGTACAGTCCACCCTTGAGGGGGCACCCCCGAGGTGGTGAAGCAGATTTGGAGAGTGTTTGGCCAGGCTCAGGTGGACCTCTTCGCGACTTAGGAGAATGCGCAATGTCCCCACTGGTTCTCTCTGACTCATCCAGCTCCACTGGGGCTGGATGCCATGGTACAGACGTGGCCGAGGCTTCATCTGTACACTTTTCCCCCGATCGCTCTGCTCCCGGGAGTTCTGGAAAGAGTGCGCCGGGACGGGGTCCGTCTTCTTTTAGTAGCCCCGTACTGGCCGGCCCGAGCTTGGTTCTCGAACCTGATTTCCCTTCTCGACGGCTCTCCATGGGAGATTCCCGTCAGGAGGGATCTCCTCTCTCAGGCGGGAGGCACCATCCTCCACCCTCGCCCGGAGTTGTGGAAGTTATGGGTGTGGCCCCTAAAGGAGGAAAACCTCATAGCTTCTGGTCTCTCAACCGAGGTTGTTGAGACCATCCTCCAATCCAGAGCTCCCTCCACGAGGAAACTGTACGCCCTGAAGTGGAAACTTTTCACTTCATGGTGCGGATACCGCCAGCACGACCCAGTTAACTGCCCAGTTGGTACAGTGCTGGAGTTTCTGCAAGATCAGTTCTCTGCAGGGTTAGCCCACTCCACCTTGAGGGTCTATGTGGCGGCTATTTCGGCCTACCACGCCCTTCTGGGTGGCTCCTCAGTGGGTAGGAACCCCCTGGTTACAGATTTCCTCCACGGTGCACTGAGGCTGAGGCCTCTGACCAGGTGTACGTATGTAACCATGGTTCCCCGAGGCCATACTTCCAGCATCTCTGCAGCGCTTGCTTCTCTATTTAGAAGCTGCTGGCTGCACGCACCACACATGCTTTTAAGCGTCCTGGTCTCTACGTCACCCCGCCTGTGACGTCTCGCTTCTCCATTGGACTGTATGCACACGTGTTTCAGAGCGTGGTCACACTGGAGGCGTTTTCCTAGCATTTTCGGATGCAGCGTCTCGTTCCCTTGGGGAACCATGGTTACATATGTAACCTGGGACGTTTTTCAGGGCCGATGCCGATACCGATTATTACAGATCAAGTAGACGATAACCAATATTTTGAACCTATATATATATATATATATATATACAATAAGGGTCATATAAAGAGAAAGTTAAAAGTGGGGCCACTGCATCCCTGCTGACTGTATGCTTTATGATTAAGCCTATGAATACTGTACTACTGCTAAACAGCTTGGGGAAATGTAAGTATTTGACTTCAATAATTTACATTTTAGAAATTAATGTGTAATATTGTTACCTCTCGTAATTCCTCATTAATTATTTTCTGATAACTAAAACATAACCTAAAATAGTAGAGTTGACTATTCAGTTCATCAAATGCCCATCAATGGATTAACTAAAAAAACAACAACAACAATGTGTATAATAAGTGTAAATAATGTGTCTTCATAGCTCCATTGTTGAAGTTAGTTCAATAGCCTATTGAAATTTATACATTTTGTCATCATTTTGTGCCTATGGGATACTCGAAATTCCGGTTAGTTTTAATTTAGAGTACAGTGCAAATGAAGGCATAAAACTATTTCATTCACCTTTTAAACAAATTAGAGTTAAACTCTTTATTTTTGAGAAACAAAGGGGTTTACTATTAAAATTGATGATAATTATTTTAGCCCCCTATGGTATTGTGTTGCCTCCAGGCAACACAGCCTTTTTTAAATAAAATGAGAAACTTTTTTAATTGATCAATGCTATCTCAGTACAGAAGTCATACACTAATAAATGGAATTACAAAAAAGTGGTCACATGACCCACAGGGGTCCATTATAGGTGTGTTCGACTTAATGCAGCGCTGCGCAGCTCGATCAAATTGTGACTTGAAGCAGTGCATGCCGGCTGCAGGAGCTCTGATGACGACACAGCTGTTTCACAATTGGCCAGATTCACCGCATGACAACAATCACATGTGTTTCAGGTTTATTCTAACATTCCCAAGTCCGATAATGCTGACAAATCTGTTTTTAAAACAGTAGAAGTGTTTTTACTTAGTGTTTTCAACTCCGTCCGCGACTGTTCTCAGCTACTCTCGTTGATCGCCGTCTGTAGCCGTAGATGAAGTCGAACACACCTTTTGTTTCCACTTTCAGGACATGTGAACATGTCATATGACTACATATTTTCTCCAACTAAAAGTGCATTTTTCATAAATTTTCATCCATATAATTGCAGACAAAAAATCTGAGTCACCTTCACTGGTTAGTAAAGAAGTATTTTCAAAAACTTTACAAAATATATCATCACATATTGTCCTGCTTTTACCAGTGTCAATTATAACATATTACATATTACATTCAATATCTTTGTTATTCAGTCATACTGATATACTGTATGACCATATTGTTGTTCTTGAGTACTATTTCTGTTTCTTTCTATACTTTTTTTTGGTCACACTTTAATTTGTGGACAAAAAAATCTCACTATTAACTACAGCTTGCCTCAATAAACTAATTTTCTGCTTATTAATAGTTAGTAAGGTCAGTAGGTTAGTTTAGTTACAAGGTGGATTAAGGGATCTAACATATGTTCATGCAGAATAAGGCATCAGTATGTGCTTTATAAGTACTAACAGCCAGTATGTTTGAAATGTGAATAATGTAAACAATTAAAATGAAGTGTTATTTTTTAACAGCAGAGGGCGACATCAGTACATAAAACTCAGTTGCCAATACCCCATGTTTCTGCTGCTAGGACTCAGATCATTATCTTCTTCTTGTAGTCCATTGTGTTGCTGGAGGCCATATACACCAAAACTGTTATTTTTACATCTCTTTTCAGTAGAACAGAAGAACAAACTGGAACAATGATTTGTTTGTCATTTGGGAAAATGCCTAATTCCATGCACTGCTGTTGCAAAATTGGTTTGAAACATCCCCCACATCTTCATTTTTAACGTATACATTTCTGTGTCCAGATGTGGTGATTCTCTGGAAAGACTTGATGAATATGTAAAATGTAAGAAAACACCTGAAAAATAATAATCATTGTGGAACTGTGTAAAGAAAAAAAAAAGCTTTTCCAATAGTATTATAGTTGTATTATAGTTCTTATGTCACTGTACTATAATGAATGTGTTATCTACACAGATTACAGTAATTTGCAGGAGTTCTATCATGTATGCAGTCTTAACTGTTAATTGTTTTAATAGTTTTTCCCTTAGTTTGGTGAAATATGCATAACTGACTGGAAATATAAATTGAAATCATTTGAAATGTCACAGCATACCAAAACTATAAATAGTATAACTACAATTAAATTAAATAAAGTAAACAGTATTGGACTGTAAAGAACATGTATTTTTAAACTGTAGAAGAGCATGAACAATGAATGACAACTACTAGAGAGTGTGCCAGAAAAACAAGAGGAAGAAAAGGATAGGCTGAAGTCTGGAGGAGAGTGAGAAAGAGGCAGATTAGTGGGGGGTGTGATTGACTGGAACACACAGACAAAGGGCACAGACAGTGATGGAGGTTTGTGACGTGCATTTATGCGAGACGCCACCAATAACCTGATAAAGAAGCTTCTCATCATGCAGACATGTGCTGCTTCTGACAACTGATCATGACTTCCTGTGTGCTGAAAGACAGCAAGTCAAGATTCTGTCCTCACTGAGAGAGAGAGAAAAAAGAAGAGGCTATTGTCAGGGTTTTCCAGTTACTCCCAAAGGATAAAGAGTACCTTTCAGACTGTACTGTTAAGATCTATGGCCAACAAGATCTACAAGTTAAGATCTGTGGCCAACATTTATGGCACATATGTCATAAATACTCTCCACAGAGCTTCTTCTAAAACTGTCTGTATTTCTGTAGGCTGAGTTCAAGTTGGAACACTGATATTCTGAGTCCTTTTTTTTTTTTTCTTCTTTTGGCATGTTCTTCTTTTTATTTTACCCTTGAGGTGGGAGAAAAAATGAGTCTCCCATCTGGTATGGCAGACAGGCCGCTTGTAACTCTCCACTGTGTGTTTGTGTCTGCGTTGTGCACCTCATACAGCCCGAAGCTTTGAATTAATGCATACACATCAAGCTGTACAGTGTTATAGATTTAGGGGGTGGGGTGATTGTTCTCTTTGTTTTTTATTTATTATTATTATTATTATTATTATTTACAACTATGTTTTTATCATTGCTGAACAATAAATGGCTGGTCAAGTATTAATATAATGATCATCATCATTATGGGGTTTCAAAAATGGTTTACTTGATTAAGAACTTAATGCAAATGTTCATAATTTTAATCAACAATGTCAGTATTTTGGGCTTGTGTTGTGTTTTGGCCTCTAGAGGTCCCCATAATGCTCTCTTGATTAGCTTACTCTACTTTTAGTAGTGTTATTCTGTTCACATGTGTCTCATTCAGCTGTGTGTATTTACAGTAACCCCTGGCTTCTTCACCATAACCCCCATCTTGATTGGTCCACTGGTGCTATCCTCACAGATTATCAAGGTTCCATCTTCACCAAACTTGACTTGCATAATCCTTACCAACTAGTGCACATTAGACATTTTACACTCCGACTGTGCACTAGGTGTACCTAGTTATGCCCTTCGGCCTCTCCAATGTTCCCACAGTTTTCCAGGCTCTGTTAAATGATATTTTAAGGGACATGCTCAATAAGTTTGCATTTTTCTACCTGGACGATATTGTATTTTTTTCAGGTTCCCTGAACCTGTCATGTCAAGAAGTTTCTAAGTCCCCTCTTTTCTCTTACTAAGGGGAAGAATGCTGGTTTTCACTGAGGTGCTAAAGCAGAGCCACCCTTCAATGAACGCAAACTCCTTTACTTCAGCACCCATTCTTACTCTCCCGGATCCAGACAAACTATTTGTCGTATAGGTGGATGCCTTGGATCTAGAGGTTTGAGAAATGCTTTCCCAGAGGGGAGAGGCTAACAGACTTCATCTATGTACATTTATTTCTCACTGCATAATTCCAACAGAGAGGAATTACCAGGTAAGTGACAGAGAGTTACTGGCTGTTAAACTGGCACTCGAAGAATGGAGACATTGGCTTGAGGGGGCTAAACACCCATTTCAAGTACTCACTGACCACAAAAATCTAGAGTATATTCAGCAGGCCAAACAACTTAACCCTCGTCAGGCATGCTGGTCTCTATTCTTCAACAGGTTTCAGTTTATTTTATCCTACTTTCCTGGCTCCAAAAATCTTAAACCTGATTCTCTGTCTCGAGCATATGCAAGCAATAACCAAGTAGATCCTATCTCTTCTATTATCTTGAGCAAGATAGTGGCCTCTGTAAGGTGGGAACTTGAAAATACAATACCTACCAAATGCTTGCTTGTCCCTAAATCATTTTGCTCTCTGGTCCTCCAGTGTGGTCACTTCTCTCATCTGACCTGCCATGCAGGTACCACTTGCACACTTGAATTCCTTCAGAGATGGTTTTGGTGGCCGACTATCAAGGAGGATACCAAAAGCTTTGTAAGCACCTGTACCACATGCAATCAGGGGAAAGTCTCTCATTGCTCACCTCATGATTTGCTCCATCCTCTCTCTATACCTCGAAGACCCTGGTCACACTTCTCAATGGATTTTATTACTGAACTCTCATCATCCTGAGGTAACACCACCATAATGGTCATTGTTGACAGACTAAGGCTAAAAAATTGTTGACTCTGTAAAGGCTAAAAGATTAATTCCCTTGCCGAGTCTTTAGCATCCCACAGGACAGTGTCTCTGATTGAGGCCCTTAGTTTTTCTCTCAATTCTGGTGGACATTCTGTCAATTTTTAGGAGTGACAGTGAGCCTATCCTCTGGGTTTTTTTCCTGAGTCCAGTGGTCAACAGAGAGATTAAATTAGGATCTGGAGACTGCGCTGAGGTGCATGGCTGCCAATAATCCTGCCTCCTGGTAAGCCTTCATTATGTGGATGAAGTACGCACATAACGCTCTATGCTCCTTTGCTACAGGCATTTCTCCCTTCGAAAGCCAGTTTAGTTACACCCCTCCACTGTTACCAGAACAAGAACTTGAAGCTGTAGCTCCCTCTGCACTGAGGTTCATCTGACACTGTTGCCTGACATGGAAGAAGGCTTGGCACAAGCTTCTCAGAGTTTCTCAGCAATATCAGTGACAAGCTAATCGTAGACGCAGACCTGCTCCTAGTCAGGATCATTTCAGTATCTTGTAGACTGGGAAGGCTATGGCCCAGAGGAATGGTCCTGACTTTCTGCAAGGGAAAATTTGGACACCAAATTAATTAGGGACTTCCACACTCATAAACCCAATCATTCTGGGATGAATGTCAGGAGCTAGAGGAGGTCCTGGAGGGGAAGTCCTGTCAGAATTTTTGGCTTGTGTTGTGTTTTGGCCTCTAGAGGTCCTCAAAGTGCTTTCTAGTTCGTCTTACTGTACCTTTAATTAGTGTTATTCTGCTCATATGTGTCTCATTCAGCTGTGTGTATTTAAGTAGTTCTGTTTCCTAGTTTCTTTGTTTGGTGTTTAGTTTTTCTAAGAAAGCTGTCTGAGTAAGTGTTCTGTAGCTCTGAAACTTCCTATAGTTTATTTATGTATTTATTTTGCCCTTGGATTGTTCTCTCTCTCTCTCTCTCTCTCTCTCTCTCTCCCTCTGTTTTTTTGTCCTCTGGAGTATTTTTGCTCTGGAGTATTTTGCGCTTGGAAGAACTTTGGATTTTTGGAATATTTTTGAGGACTTCAATCTTTGGACTGTTTTTATTATTTGGAGATTTATATTACTCTGGTTCACGCCGTCTGTGGAGTTTTTGTTGTTTAAACTTTTATCAAACCTACTGCATCTCAGCTTCTTCTTCTCTGCATCTTACTATTGGTAGTTGATAGTTGCCACCCATTCTCAATTCCAAGGTATCGAAAACTGAAGCGTGATTAAACACCTTTATTATTACTGTTAAGAAAAGGAAAGGGAAAGAAAAGGACATGATGTGTGTTCCATACTTGGAATTTGTACTCTGCATTTCACCCATCCAAGTGCACACGGACAGCAGTGAGTAGTGAGATATAACAATTGAATATTCATTATATTTTCTTAAGCAGTGAGTGTATTGCACTCTTTTTTTAGACTCTACAAAGATTGTGTATAGTTTACCAGATTAAGTGAATCTATAATTTGTAGCCTGTTTTTTGTCAGATCTGTCAGCTTGAAATAGTGCCTTCTCATCCAGTATGTTTCTGTAGAAGTCCTGGAAGGTAGTTAACATTCCTCAGAATGAGGTTTATACTCACTCTGTTCTGGTTACACTTTATTTAGTCCACTTTAGCCATTCTACTAACTATAAGTAACTTTGCCACTACATGTCAGCTAACTGTTATTTATTTGCAACTGCATGCAAACTAACTTTCTGTTAGCGTTAGGGTTAATAGAATACAGTTACATATTGTCAGTAGATTGTCTGTTGGAGGACCATCAAAATAAGGTGTTTGCAGATATTAACCAAGCAGTCTACTCATACTTTAATGACTGATAGTTGACTGATGTAGGTGCAAAGCTACTCCTAGTAGAATTTGAAGTATCAAAATATAGTGTTAGCAAAATAAAGTGATATTGTACATGCAAAAATCTGTTTACCATACATGCAGCAGCTCTCCAAATGCATGGTTGGTTACTCCCATTCTGCCTAGAACATTACACTAAACACATGATTATTTCTGAGGTGTGCACAATCACTCTTTCTCTCTCTATCCTCTCAGCTGCCTTGTTACCATCAGGGGTCGTCACACTGAAATAATCCACACAACCGATTTGGCACATGTGTTACACCGGATGGCCTTCTTTCACTAACTTGCGCAATCCCACTGTTGGGACACACTCACTCACCCACTCACACCTATGGCTAATTTCCTTTGTCCAGTTTACCTATGCTGCATGTGTTTAGAAACCCAGAGGAAACCCACACAGACACAAGTAGAACATACAAACACGTTGGTGAAGATAGCCTTGTGGGCAGTGTGCTGATATACAGTGTTGTTGCACTCTGGGTGTTCTGTGTTTGAATCCTGACTTGAGGACCTTTCCTGATCCTGCCCCCTATCTTTCTCTCCCACTTTGCTTCCTGTCATGTCTGATCTGTCCTGTCATAATAAAAGCAAAAATGCCAGAAAAAGAGAAAAAGAAAGAAAGGCTTCCTGGTTCCAGCTGGGACACCAACCTTACAGTGAATGTACAGTGTCTTTCTGAGAGTAAATATTTGCTTAATTACATGTCTTAAACAATTGATAAGCTGGGCATTTCCTATACTAGTTACCTAGCAACCGTAAGTCCTCATAATTCTATATAGGCCTAATTTGAATTTGACTAAAAGAAAACATATGAGCATTTCTCTCTCTCTCTCTCTCTCTCTCTCTCTCTCTCTCTCTCTCTCTCTTCTTCTTCTATGAAAAAGAGATTCTTTTGCAAAAGAAGTGTATTGGATGTGCACCCCTGTAGTGTAAAAAACTGTACTTGCAAATAAGATGATATTAATTCAATAAAATATCTACAACTTTTGAAAAGTGTAAAGTTAACGTTTTATTTGATGTACATTTTAAATCATTGTTTGTTAATAATCTTTTGTTGTGCTTTTCGGAAAAGTATACACTCTAAAACATGCTGGGTTAAAAAACAACCATTTCTGGGTTATTTGGCAACTCAGCGTTTCCCTTGTAAATGTTCACTATAAAATCAAGAACTAAAAAAAAAAAAAAAATACATCCACAGTTTGGGATCCATCAAGACTTTGGGACTGTTTAGAAACACAGAACTGGCATGAAAGAATGTAGAACTTCAGTGTATCTTGTAAGATAATCTCCAGTGGAAACCTGTTCCATAGGCTGCAACTTTTTATTTCTCCCTTGGTAAAATGGATTAAAGGTTAATTGCCTGGCCATTACAGATGCATGATATCTACTTACTTAGTCCAGTAGGACGCTATGACTCATTGGCTGAGTCACTGACTCCTCTGAGATTTGAGTTTAAATTGGGTACCAAATGACCAAAAAGTCTTGGATTCTGTTTGTTCAATATCCTAGATAGAAGGTGGAGTAGTATTTGTAGTGTTGTTTATACAATTGGACATTTGTGAACAGTTTGAGACAATAGAAAAAGTAAAACAAATAAACTTGCACCAACTACCAGATTAGCTCACCATTGAAATGATGTATGGGAAACATGCTTGAATACTGTTCCATTATTTGTAAATTATTGCACATGAACAAATGAGTAATACAATATTTACATTTTAGCAACTACTATTAACTAACAACAAAATCCAGTTAACAAATTAGTAAGTAATACTCAGTTGACTGTGTTGGTTCACTGTTCAGTAATCAGCAACTACTATTTTACCCATTTTACCTACCGGAGAACTACTAAGAAACTACATACTATTTCAGAATTAATGTAAATAATGCTTAATGCATAATTCTAATGTGAAGGTCATTACTCAAGTATTACAAAATCTATCAGAAGGAACTACTAACTACTAATTTTAAGTATTTTAAAGAGAAAAGCATGATAACTCCCTTGTAATGATTGAAGTCATTGTAATCTTTTGAGCTTTTTGTAAGGTTTCAAATAGGTTTTTGTAACACTTGAGTCACTACCAGTGGGTTACCATCGAGAAGTGTGGATATAAAGTAGTATTTAAGTTGTTGTTAAGTTCAGAGGTATGCCAGACAAATGGCAAATAAATAAATAAATAAATAGATAAATAAATAAATAAATGTGATTAAACATTTATTATGTAAGAATTTAGTTCTTTAACTGACTAATAAAATGTAGGCTACTAATCTTTGACATAATACCTACTAACTGTGTTTACGTTACCAACCTGAAACCACATATTGAAAATATGGCAAATGGAAAAAATGGCAAATGGAAAAATGTAAATTTCACAAAAACTCCAAAAAAACAAAAAACTCACATGAGGTGGTTTTTCAGGCAATTTTCCAGGCAAAAGGAATATTTTGCAAAAATAAATCAGTATTTTTTTTTCCCGCATTTACAGCTCACATTTGGCATATGTAAAAGTCACATGATCATTCTTTAATATACTGTACTAAGAGCTCCAAGAAACACCTCATTTGTGGCCGCTCACAAGTACAAGTGCATCTCAAAAAATGTAAATATATCATGAAAAAGTTCATGTAAAAAAAAAAAAGGGTGTCAGTGATTGTCTTAACATTTTACTTTACATATAATCAATCAAGAATATATGAAAGTTTCAGTTTTTGAAAGAAGTTACAAAAAAAAAAACTTTTTCACACTACAGCTCCAACACAGCCACCGGAGCTGATTGCGGCTGATCACATTAAACACCCATATAAATGTAGAACGCGAGGCCATGTCTGTAATTTATATGCAAATGTCAAAAGGCTACAAGGTTCTCTACAACATAAAGCCTAAACGATCATCAATGATCCTAAGCAGACGCTACACTTACTAACTATTAATAAGCAGCAAAGTTGCAAAGCTCTTCGTTAATAGTGAATATGTGTTCCCTATTTTAAAGTGGTACCAAGGACTTTTACTGTAGATCAGTGTTCCTCCACCCTCCAACCCACTGCACATTTTGCATGTCTCCCTTATATGACACACCCGTTCATGAGTCGAATCAGGAGTGTTTCATTAAGGAGACACACAAAATGTGCAGTACCCATGACCAGGCTTAAGTAACACTGCTATAGAGAGTACAACTTTGTACCAGCAGAGGTCTCTTACTTTCTCAACAACATTAAAAATTCATACAGGTGGACTGAGAGACAGGGATAGAGTGAATACAAAAGAGTATGTTTCTGGTAAAAGTACATAACTTTACAGAGTTGAGGACTCTCTAATGTGTTCTATTATGGGACGTTGCTCTGTTGTTTAAATGTTCGTTCATCCATAATTCATACTGCATCCACAGAGAAGTTTGCTTGGAGTGTTTTGAGCTGGAGGACTTAAGGGGGAAACAAGACTGGTTTGAGTAGCAGCATGTTCTTCATGAGAAAGTATAGAACTGACTTGAAAACAATATATGAGGTAATCACAGTCATGCTGATATAGAGACATATCACGAGTGTGATATTGTGTTTGCACAACAGTTCGACAGATCATGTGTATAAATAAATGTGGTGTCTAAAAAAAAAAAAAAGTCTTGTATGCAGGGCCATATTAACCATTGGGTTAGGTGTGGCTGAAGTCCCTGGGCCCGAGCAAGGAGGGGGCCCGTGATTGGCTGTAGAGTAGATTGACAGGCCATTGGTAGCGGCGATTGCCAGAGACTCACCACACCCCCCACTTATTAGCGCTATTATTTAGTGGAGCTTTTCCATAAATTCCATGCATTACCATTTGAGATTAAAATGTAAAATCTGAATTTAGTTTACCAAATGTGCACGTATCAGTCAGGTGATTGCTGCCCCATATGTCCGCATTCACCTTCACTCTTCATTTCGTTCTGGAGTAATCTAATGGTCACCCAAAGAACAATGCTAAGATTATCATTTAAATGTGTTTAAAGCAAGTGTGAAAACAAATGGTTTTAAACTGTTCATGGACATAAGCAGCTGGCCAGAATTGATTCTGGTAAATGCGTGCGTTAAGACGGTTTCAGACTGATACGCGCTATGTGCGTCTGACTAAACTTAAGTTGTTTTTCGCTTCTTGTACTTAAACGTTCAAATACCATCTCGGTTACGTATGGTAACCCTCGTTCCCTGATGGAGGGAACGGAGACGTTGTGTCAAGTGTACGACACTAGGGGTCACACTTGGGAGCCCAAACAACTCTGATGGTTTTGAGAAAGGCCAGTGAAATTGGGTGTGCAGATTTTGCATAGCTGGCCACGCCCCGGCCATCCGGGTATAAATAGGGCAGCGCTTGCTTCTGCTCACTCGTTCTGATCTGAGGAGCCGAAGCGTCTCAACTCACTCAGAGGCGGTCCAGAGTTGTGGCATGGAGGACACAACGTCTCCGTTCCCTCCATCAGGGAACGAGGGTTACCATACGTTACCGAGACGTTATCTGTCGTACACTCCCTATCGGTCGTACACTCAGAGTTGTGTCAAGTGTACGACACTAGGGGTCCATATATAAACACGCCACAAGTCTGGCTGTGTCACGAGTGATCGGGTGCAGATAGTAACAAGCCAACATGTTAACATAAGTGCAGCTCACCTCTTCGTGACTTTCCAACGTCCAAGAACTGACCTGCTACAGCAGTGTGCTGTAACAGGTCAGTGGAGCGGCTGAGTGTCTTGCAAACGTTGGGAAGTGACTATTTCCCAAGGGAAAAAGGCATTACGGAGATCACAACCTGCCCGGAGGGAAACCTGCCTTCAGGGGAAATACCGCACCACAGAGAGATATAGGTGCAAATACACACATGGGGCCACATAAGGAGCCACTACATATGGGGCACAAATCCAACCATGAGTTAATAAAGGTGTTCATACCTTGTGTTGGAATTTTGCAGCGAGTTTCTCTGCAAAAACTCTGCTACGTCCAGAGGTGCCAAATGATGGAGAGGGTGTCCAGGGTTCACGTCAGGAAACCTACTGAAACAGCTTTCCCCTTCTGCTGTCCTCTATAACAGACAAAGAGCTGTTCAGAACGTCTGAAGGGCTGAGTTCGTTCCATGTAAATGCGCAGGGCACGGACTGGGCATAACAAGGTCAGGTTGGGGTCATCTTCCTGGGAATAATAGCTTGCAAGGTCACCACCTTCCTCTGAAGGGAGTGGTGGGGACCTTGGGCACGTATCCAGGCCAGGGTCTCAGGACAACTCTAGGCAATTGATGTGCCAATGCAGTCGGGGGCCTGTCCAGACCCCGGAAGCTGCCAGCCCATTGCAGACGGCACCCCAGCCTGTTTTGGAAGCATCTGTGGTGACAGTGATGCGTCTGGATGCTTGTTCCAAGGGTACTCCTGACGGCAGGAACACAGTGTCTGTCCAAGGGCTGAGCGTCTTGCAACATGATGGTGTGATGTTCACACGAAACGTGCCTTGGCGCCATGCCCATCTCGGGACTCGGGTATGAAGCCAGTGTTGTAGGTTAAAGAGATGGGTCTTTAATCTAGATTTAAACTGACAGAGTGTGTCTGCGTCCCGAACAGTGTTGGGTAGACTGTTCCAAAGTTTGGGTGCTAAATAAGAAAATGATCTGCCGCCCGCGGTTGATTTGGATTTTCTAGGCATTATCAAATTGCCAGAGTTTTTAGAACGCAGCGGACGTGAGGGACTATAATGCGATAAGAGCTCGCTCAGGTACTGAGGAGCTAAACCATTCAGGGCTTTATAAGTAATTAGCAAGATTTTAAAATCTATACGATGTTTAATAGGGAGCCAGTGCAGTGTTGACAGAACTGGGCTAATATGATCATACTTTTTGGTTCTAGTAAGAACTCTAGCTGCTGCATTTTGGACCAGCTGGAGTTTGTTTATTAAGCGAGCAGAACAACCACCCAATAAAGCATTACAATAATCTAATCTTGAGGTCATAAACGCATGAATTAATGTTTCAGCATTTGACACTGAGAGCATAGGTCGTAATTTAGATATATTTTTGAGATGGAAAAATGCAGTTTTGCAAATACTAGAGATGTGGTTTTCAAAGGAAAGATTGCCATCAAATAGCACACCTAGGTTCCTAATTGATGACGAAGAATTGACAGAGCAGCCATCAAGTATTAGACAGTGTTTTAGGTTATTACACGCTGAGGTTTTAGGTCCAATAATTAACACCTGTTTTTTCAGAATTTAGCAGTAAGAAATTACTTGTCATCCAATTTTTTAACTCAACTACACAATCAGTTAGTTTATCAAATTGGTATGTTTCTCCGGGCCGCGAAGAAATATAGAGCTGAGTATCATCAGCATAACAGTGAAAGCTAACACCATATTTCCTGATGATATCACCCAAGGGTAACATGTAAAGTGTATAAAGTAATGCCCCAGCATTGAGCCTTGCTGTACTCCATACTGCACTTGTGATCGATATGATACCTCTTCATTTACTGCCACGAATTGATAGCGGTCAGATAAGTACAATTTGAACCATGCCAATGCACTACCACTAATGCCAACATAATTTTCAAGTCTGTTCAAGAGAATGTTGTGGTCAACCGTATCGAACGCAGCACTAAGATCCAGTAGCACTAACAGAGAGATACAACCACGATCGGATGATAAGAGCAGATCATTTGTAACTCTAATAAGAGCAGTCTCAGTACTATGGTACGGTCTAAAACCTGACTGGAAATCCTCACAGATATAATTTTTCTGTAGGAAGGAAGATAATTGTGAGGATACAACCTTTTCTAATATCTTTGACAGAAATGGGAGATTCGAGATAGGTCTGTAATTAATTAATTTGTTGAGGTCAAGTTGTGGTTTTTTAATGAGAGGCTTAATAGCAGCCAGTTTGAAGGTTTTGGGGACATATCCTAATGACAGTGATGAATTAATAATATTTAGCACAGGATCTATGAGATCTGGAAGCAAGTCTTTTAGTAGCCTAGATGGAATAGGGTCTAGCATACAAGTTGTTGGTTTAGATGCTTTAACAAGTTTATACAATTCATCCTGATCTATAGTAGAGAATGAGTGGAACTGTTCCCCAGGAGATCTATAGGACACTATCTGATGCGATACTGTAATTGACGGCTGCATGGTGACAATTTTGTCTCTAATAGTATCGATCTTGGAAGTAAAGTAGTTCATAAAGTCATTACTGCTATGCTGATGGGCATAGTCAGTGCCTGTTGGTTCTTTATTTTTTGTTAACCTAGCCACTGTATTGAATAAATACCTAGGGTTATGTTTGTTATCTTCTAAAAGAGTCGAAAAGTAATCAGATCTTGCCGATTTTAATGCTTTCCTATATGATAGGGTACATTCACGCCAAGCAGTACGAAAAACCTCTAATTTTGTTTTCCTCCAGCTGCGCTCCATTTTCCAGGCTGCTCTCTTTAGGGCGCGAGTGTGCTTGTTATACCACGGGGTCGGACTGTTTTCCTTAATCTTTCTTAGGCGCAGAGGAGCGACCGTATCTAGAGTCCTGGAAAAGAGAGAGTCAATAGTTTCTGTTACATCATCAAGTTTTTCTGAGCTATTGGACATGCTGAGGAATTCAGATAAGCCAGGAAGATTACTCAGAAAGCAGTCTTTTGTAGTAGAAGTGATGGTTCTACCATACTTGTAATAAGGAGTTGAATTACAGTTTTATTTATCTGGAGTATACACAAGACTAGATAATGATCAGAGATATCATCACTTTGCTGCAGAATCTCAACGGCATTGACATCAATTCCATGTGACAGTATTAAGTCTAGAGTATGATTTCGACAATGAGTGGGACCTGACACGTGTTGTCTAACTCCAATAGAATTTAAAATGTCTGTAAATGCTGCTCCCAGTGCATCGATTTCATTATCGACATGGATGTTAAAGTCACCTACTATTAAGACCTTATCTGTAGCTAACACCAGCTCAGATATAAAATCAGCGAATTCTTTAAGAAAATCTGTATGGTGCCCTGGTGGCCTGTATACAGTAGCAAGTACAAACGTGATGGGGGATTTATCATTAACACTTGTTTCTCTGGATAATGTTACATGAAGCACCATTACTTCAAACGAGTTATACTTGAAGCCCGCTCTCTGAGAAACACTGAAAATATTGCTATAAATTGTAGAAACACCTCCCCCTTTATCTTTTAGACGTGGCTCATGTTTATAACAGTAATCATGAGGGTTAGACTCGTTTAAGATAATGTAATCATCTGGTTTTAGCCAGGTTTCTGTCAAACATAGCACATCTAGGTTATGATCAATGATCATATCATTTACAAAAAGCGCTTTTGTAGAGAGGAACCTGATATTCAAAAGGCCATGTTTTATCAATTGTTTCTCTGTATTATGTACATTTTTTATTTGTTGAACGTTGATTAGATTGTTACTCTTAAATTGGTTTGGACGTCTTTTGTATTGTCTAGCTCGGGGAACAGACACAGTCTCTATAGCATGATATCTAGGTGAAAGGGTCTCTATCTGCTGAAAATTAACTGATTTTGGTGACATGAGGCGGCTAGCAGACAGTCGGATTAGCCAGTCTGTCTGCTTCCTGACCTGGGCCCCAGTTAGTCAAGTGCAAACTCTAAGACTATATGCCATATTACTAGAGAGAAGAGCGGCACCACCCCTGGAGGGATTAAGACCATCTCTTTTCAACAGGTCAGGTCTAGAGCTGAAGATCTTTGCCCGAACCCGATGAAACCCAACGGGACCCGACGGGTTCAGTCGGGCTCGGGCTTAATTTATATAATTTTACACGGGCTCGGGCCGGGCTCGGGCTTGCGCTCCGGCTTGCCCGGTAAATGAGCGGTCACGTGATGTGTTTCGATTAACGTGAGAAAGATGCGAAAATGGATGCTGAGAAGGTGAAACGGAGGCTTGCCTCTGGTGATTACGTTTTGGCAAAATTAGCCAGATCAGTACTATGCATCCCGGCCAGTCGCAGCAGCAGTAAATTGGTGTTCAGTGCTGCTGGACGCACCATCAGTGAGCGCAGGACCGCGCTTAAACTATCTTAATTTCGTTATTGCCAAAAACCCATCTTAATTTAGAACTTATCATAATTTAATTTGTTAAAAAAAGAGTCTTTTTTATTGGCGCGTTGGCCTATTTATAGGTTAAGTGTATGCCTATTTAGAGTGCTAAAATGTTACGATGTTACAGAGGACTTATTATATTTATTTGTTCCAACTTCCAAGTGGCCTATAGCCTACGTTAGTCATTAATAAATTATGTTAAAACATGTAAAAACATGACTCATTCTTGACAAAAGGCAAAAGAGCTGTGTGCTTGCGCACATTTGAATAATGTCGGGCTGCAAACGGGTTCGGGCTTTTAAAAAGCTGTCAGTCAAAATATACTTGTCGGGCTCGGGCCGAATTCTGTCGGGCTCGGGCACTGTCGGGCCTAACTTTTAAGGCCCGATTACAGCTCTAGTCAGGTCTGCCCCAAAAACTTGTCCAATTGTCTATGAAACCTATGTTATTCTGCGGGCACCACTTAGACATCCAGCCATTTAATGGCGACAGTCTGCTATGTATCTCGTCACCACGATACGCAGGGAGGGGACCAGAGCAAATTACAGTGTCTGACATTGTACTTGCAAGTTCATACACCTCTTTAACATTATTTTTAGTGATCTCCGACTGGCGAAGTCGAACATCATTTGTGCCGACGTGAATAACGATCTTACTGAATTTACGTTTAGCATTAGCCAGCACTTTTAAATTTGCCAAGATGTCAGGCACTCTGGCTCCCAGTAAACATTGGACTATGGTGGCTGGTGTCTCTATTTTCACGTTCCGTACAATAGAATCGCCAATAACTAGAGCACTTTGATCAGGTGTCTCAGTGGGTGCGTCACTGAGTGGGGAGAACATGTTTGATGTTCTGATCGGAACGGAAGAGCGGTGTTTTGACACGTCTCACAGTCACCCAGTTGCCCTGCTGCAAAGGCGAAGTTACCGGAACCGAACAATGTACGGGACTTCCTGAGCTAGTCACATCCAAAGCCGTATCTGAGGCCCTCACATTCTTACTATCCTCGATTAAAGCTTGGATGCGTGTCTGTAGTTCTGAAATCTTCTCTGTCAGCCTAACTATTTCCCTGCATTTATCACATGTAAATCCCTCGCTGCCGACAGAGATTGATAAACTATGCATATGACAGGTGGTGCAGGTTACCAGAAAAGGAGAAGAAGCCATTACTCACCGTTTCTGGTCAACCAGTTTCTGGTCCCCATTCAATAGTCAATGTAAAAGTCATGGGGGCCCAGCGACTGTTTGGTTACTAGTATTGTTCCAGGTATATTTGTTTGTGTTCAACAGCAGAAGGAAACTTATACAGGGTTGTAACAACAACAGAATTTAAATTTTTGGGTGAACTATTAATGTAAAGCAGCCTAATATAGCTGCTGTTGTCATTGTGTCAATAATGTAAATCAAACACCAGAAAGAAAATCACTTACTGTGCTTTACTGAATCACTTTTGTTTAATAAATAAGAATGAATGTATATTGAATTTATAAAGTGACGACTATTTAGTGGATTTGTACATTTTATTTATACAATATAATATTTATTATTCAGTGCTTTAAGTTTTCAAGTAGATCAATTTCTTATGATCTTTGTTCTGTTGTAGCCTAATTTGTGACAATTTATCTTGTCTTTTTTTTTTTTTTTTTTTGGTGATTTAAAATTATAATAAATTTATATTTATATAATCCTAAAAATAATAATAATAATAATAATAATAATAATATATTACAAGAGGAATTCCTTGACACGTCTGTGTCTGGTGGCTTTTGATGCCTTGACCCCAGCTTCAATCCATTCCTTGTGAAGTTCACCCAAATTCTTGAATCGATTTTGCTTGACAAGCCTCTCAAGGCTGCGGTTCTCTCGGTTGGTTGTGCATCTTTTTCTTCCACACTTTTTCCTTCCACTCAACTTTCTGTTAACATGCTTGGATACAGCACTCTGTGAACAGCCAGCTTCTTTGGCAATGAATGTTTGTGGCTTACCCTCCTTGTGATGGGTGTCAATGATTGTCTCTGGACAACTGTCAGATCAGCAGTCTTCCCCATGATTGTGTAGCCTAGCAAACCAAACTGAGAGACGATTTTGAAGGCTCAGGAAACCTTTGCAGGTGTTTTGAGTTGATTAGCTGATTGGCATTTTACCATATTCTAATTTGTTGAGATTGGTGGGTTTTTGTTAAATGTGAGCCAAAATCACACAATTAAAAGAACCAAAGGCTTAAACTACTTCAGTCTGTGTGCATTGAATTTATTTAATACACAAGTTTCACAATTTAAGTTGAATTACTAAATGAACTTTTCCACAACATTCTAATTTATTGAGATGCACCTGTATATATAGAGTTCAGATGCAAAACCAGCTAAAAGCCATCTTGGTCAAAAATGAGTGAATGCTCCTGACACATACTATACGTCCATCGAATACTTTTACTTCAAACTCACTAAATTCCAGCCTCAGCCCAATCATAAGTACCAGTACTTACAAAGAAATCTATACAAGGTAGCTAGAAAGAAATGCTAATTTTAAAGAAATACGTCAGATGGATTTAGAGGCTTTTGCATCTGAATATTGTTAATTTTAATCACATGAATGGATTTGCAGTTCCTGGTTTGCATACTCTTAATTTTCATATTTTCTTCTTTATACTGTCAATCCCTTTTTCTTTTAATTATTTTAGCTTTTTTTTTTTTTTTTTTTTGTCTAGTCAGTGTCACTAAATTGGTTTGAATTTTCTACATTCTTATCTATTTTTAATACTGGAAGGAATAATAGCATGTACTCTATGCTTATAAAAGCAGATTAAATTGAATATAATATGTTTTCTCTCTCTCTCTCTCTCTCAAAGATATGATTTTATCCAGTTATTGTGAAATTCATTATCCATTTATCATTTGAAAAAGACTTTAGGTTAAATCTATTCTAGAACAATTATGCCCTTTGGAAAAAAGAGAGGGAGAAAGGTAACTGTATTACACAACTTTACATTATAGAACTTTAACACCTGTTTTATCCTTGAATTGCAAACAGGTGGAATCTACAGATTTTAGGATGATCTAGGTTCACAGAGAAATTCAGAAAACATATTGATTTGGGTCTCCAGAGGCTATTCATCAGACACTATAGGGGTTACAGAAAAGCAAACTCAGGCCCATATCCTGCAAGTGAAATTTATATTTTTAGAAGGCTTGGATTAAAAAGGGTGCTTGTCTTATTTTAGACACTGTACTTGACCAAGAGCTGTTATTAGCGTGCAATTACCCTCTTTCTCTCTCTCTCTGACACCATCTGCCCTCTAAATATCACCAACAGATGGGGGAAACAAGCATGATTTTGAGCTTTTGGGGTTGACAGCAGAAGCACTCCTTACGGCTACCAATGAACTCATCCACTTTTATAGACATCAGAAACTAAAAAAGTAAATGATCTGATTACTGTTATTATTACTGTTATTGTATATAAGATGATCAGACTCTCTTATGTAGCTTGCTATGTGCTACAGCTATGTAATGAATGTCCACTGAAGGCGAGATGTGGATGAACCCAAGTGCAGTTTATTTACACTGAAGACAGAACATAATCCAAAATCCAAACGTAATCCAAACAATGAACAAAGACTTGACTAGACCATGGCTTGAACTCACCAACAGCAGGTTACATACTTCAATCAAAGAACTTATATTGACAAGAAGTGAAAGCTAATAGAAAGTTCCATTGCAACAGCGGCATCCAGCAGCAGCCCTACGCTTCCGCCATTTTGGAGTGAATGCGACTCGGCAGTCCACTAGCTTCTTGTTGTCGCTATAGCAAATATCAGCTTGCTTTGTTTTAAAAAAGAAAAACTACATTAAAGCTAAAATACACAACCTGAATGATGAAAACTTTTTAATACATTTTTTACTCCTTTCTGTTTATTTCTTAGAAGTTGCTGTACTTCTGTTAACTATTAAACCAGAAGTCGATTATTATTGAAATTATTTTTGTATGTTTTGTACGTACTGTATTCTTTGTTTGTTATTATTGCAATAAAAAAAAAATTATGATAACATAGAATAACGTATAATCACTCTAGAAACCATGTCAATTTCGGTTGAAATTCCTATTTTAAGTGCAAGTATTAGCATTATAAATGCTGAATTAATACCAACATCAGAAAATTGGGAATGTTACACAATACTTGCACTTAAAATAGGAATTTCAACCAAAATTGACATGGTTTCTAGGGTGATTATATGTATGTATATATATATATATATATATATATATATATATATATATATATATATATATATATATAAATATATATATATATAACAGCTTCGCGGTAAATTGTTTTTGCAGTATTGTCTTATATTAATGTCCATTAAAGCATGACTGTAAACAAAAAAATGTTGATGTAAAAAAATAAAAACATGTCACTGTCTCCAAAATTATTTAATTATTCAGTTATGACAGACACAGCAATGCATCATGTTCTGTAAGATCATCATATTTGTAGTGTGTTCCAGGGAATTAAAATGTAGCCTACAATATAATGTATAAATACAATATACATGTCAGACCTGTAATAGTAACTAATAATAATAATGAGTAACATTGCATAAAATAAAAAATACTCAATAAAGCAGGTTAAAACTGCCTCAAATGTTTACTTAATGGTTGGATTTCACAACTGATAACATAAAACATATATAATAATACAGTACAACACAACATTTACTGTATTAGTCATAAAATTTACTGATTTGAGAAATGTTCTATTGCGCTTCAGATTTAGATGGATCTAACCATAAAAAAAATCTAACCATGTAGAGGGACTTTTTGCACTTTTTCGTGTCACACACTACTTCCCTGCAGTCATTGCACTCTTTTATTCCCACTTTGACTTCTCTTTTGTTGTTATTCTGTCTGCTTCTGTGCTGTTGTCCAGTTGGCATTTTCACTCTGAAATGGCGGACCCGCTACCAAAGTACCACCTAGTGGCTGTTGCCAAAAATACATCAGAGTTTTGCCTGTTGGTATTCTACACTCTTTGCTTCAATAAACGAAAAGAGACAATAGGTGTGTTCGACGTAACGCAGCGCTGCACAGCTTGATCAAATTCTGACTTGAAGCAGTGCATGCCGGTTAGAAATTTTGTCAGACTTGAGGTGGCGCCGACGCCTCGTGACTGTCACGTGTGGCATCAAAGTACCGCGATAGCGATTCGAGAGCAGCCGGCTGACTCAGCCGGCGCAGTTTGTTCAGAACGGCTGCAGGAGCTCTGATGAGCACATGGCTGTTTCATGATTGGCCAGATTCACCACATGACAACGATCATGTGTGTTTTGGGTTTATTCTAACATCTGCAAGTCCGATAATGCTGACAAATCTGTGTTTTTAGAACAGTAAAAGTGTTTTTACTGTAGTCGCAATGTTATATTGAGTCACATTTATTCATAAAACACTGATTAAAGCATATATAACCCCACTTTATTAGTATTTAAATAGTATATGTTTACGTTGATCATTATTCTTGTTCAGATGGCGCTGTATTAAGCAGTATGAAACGTGTTTCTGTTGCTCATGAAAACGCTTTTGAAAAGTTTGTGTATTTGATAAATATTGCATTAAATTCACTTCATCTGTGATAGTGCATGCAAACACTGTGAGAGCGTCACTAACGAGAGCAGAAAGTGCCCGACTTGACGCCTCCGTTTGCAACTCCACCCCCGACTGCTCTCGGCTAGTCTCATTGATCACCGTCTGTAGCCATAGATGAAGTCGAACACACCTAATGGCAACATGAGGGCTACTTATACAAAACAATGAAGGTCACATGACACAAACCAACCAATGAGCAAACAGACACATGACTAGAACAACCAATGAGAACATGATACATTGAACTAGGAAACCAACAGCAGGAATACAAGAGGGCAAGGGAAGTAAGACACAAACAGCATGAAGAAAAATAATAAAATAAAATAAAATAAAATAATAGACATGAAAACATGAACATGAAACAAAACCCAAACCCCATGTTACAAGCTAAATGGATCCTCCATTCCAAATAATTCCAAATCAGATATACCAATATCTGTAACAGACAAACAGCAAGTAGCAAGCAGGAAAAAAATAAAGAACAACATCTTATGAGCAAATGAATCAAAAGTGGAACATAACCCCAGTTTGGTGCACATTTTTGTAAATGTTCACATTATTGTCAATTAAAATGTTATTTTCATTGCCTAAATTTACTTTTGCCTGCTGAGAAAAATGTATGAATATGACATGACAAAATATTGACAAAATGTAAAAGACATTTTGTAAAAAAAAACAAAAAAAAAAAAACATTGTAAATACTGTGAGAAAAAGTAACAAAACAACTGCATAATACTGCACAGCTATGAAATGCTAAACATTAACCATTTAACTGTCTCTCCCTATCTTAAACATAGACATAAAAATGCACTATCCAAAGTTACATTTTTATAATTCATGAATGAAAACATTTTGTAATATGATTTTGATTGACAATTTCCATGGTAATGCAATTGATTTTAAAATGGTTTTCAAAGGAATTTTGAGATTTTTAGTTTTCAGTTGATATATAATTTCTTAAGAGTTACATTGCGTGATAGGTAAAAAGGCAACAAAGAAAGTCTTTTTGTGACAAAGGTCAGAACTCCTGTTATGATGTAGATTTTTGAGGTGCACTCTTGTCATAAATTAATCTATTACTTTTCCTACATAATTTGTAACACAAAAGAGTGGTAAAATATTCATTTAGGAGTCTTAGACCTTCCCAACGATATATAGTTTGTCATGATTAGATTAGGATTTATTTGTTGAAATGGTGGTAAAGTAAACTTCGGCGTCCAACAGGGGACGTGGCAATTAAAGGGTTAATTAATCCATTCACAAGCAATGAATTTAAGTAACACTGATGATACAGAGCGTAAGAGATGCTACTGACCTTGTTTCAATCTTTTTACATTTTTGCTTCTGAGGGTCTTTTATCTTCTTTCTGCCTGACTCTATCTACCTGAGTGGTGAAGGGCAAGGCCTCTAAACATGTGCACTGAAAAAGTATATTTGGTGTATATTTTGCATCCCTGCATTCTGAGAACATATAGTAATACTTTTTCACTTAAAATTGTTCTTTAACATGTAAACTTACATAACTAATAAAGCCAATGAAACAACTTTCCTTTTTGCCATATATCTTTCATCCAACTAAGCTTTCAGATCCTCTCCAACAATTTGTAAGAGAAAATAAAAAAAATAAATAAATAAACTCTTCATACATCCTGACAATCCCTCATAGGAAAAACAAAAATAAAAGAAACAAATGCTCAGAAATGCATCAGACACAAAAATACAAAAAGTTTTACTTGACAATATCCATCTATAGAAATAAACAATATTTTTTTTTCAATCTGATATAAGGAGCATTTTCTGCCACGGTATCCCTGCACACAACTACACACTTATTTTATTATGGTTCATTAGTGGCAGTTTTATGGGCTTGTGCGTGCTCTCTGATCCGTCTACACATATTGTATCAGTAAAAAATGAACTGCAGGTAAGGTTTACCTGCAAGTAAGTTCTTTCCAAGCGGAAGGAGTTAAATGCTGAATTTTGAATAATATCAGTCCACAAAATCTGACAATTGGTGATGTTAGGTTGATACAGCCTAGAATAATAATTTACACTATGTTTGTACACTATGTTTAGGCAGAGAAGAACCGGCCTTCGACTGAACTTGGTACTATTGGTTGCTTGCCACTGTTACCTTTGGCTTGCTCATTTAGGGTTTAAAATCAATAAGTTTTCATAAAATAATAGCATTTTGACTGCACTGGCACAGATCAGATCACTTTTCTTTGCAACACTGATATGTTACTGAACCAAATCAACACTGAGCCAAACTGAGAAGAATAATGACACTCCTCTCTTCTGTAGAGCTGATTAATAGCTGAATTTAATTAGTTTTACAATTTATAAACTTTGCAGCACTGTGCTGAACTGAATCAAAACTGAACAAGCTCAAGCTGGATAATGACCCTATTGCCTTTTGTGTAGCTACTTATAGCTGAAATGAATTTGTTTCCTAATTGATCAACTATACAGCATCACTGTTATTGAACTGAACTGAATCAACATTCAAGTAAACTGAGCAGAATAATGACAATACAGTTAGTATTATAGTTGTTTCACAATTTATGAATTTGCAATATTAACACTTATTTTCTTCTTTATTTCTGTGAAGCTGCTTTAAAACAATATGTATTGTACAAAGCACTATATAAATAAATGTGACTTGACTTTAATAAAGCATAAGCAATTTTTCATAAGTTATTTCCCTTTTACTTTGTCTGCTGTCTGACTGTCATCATGAAAAAAGTCTGTTCACCTGCTAGACGCAGGGATGGGGGTGGATGTTGTGTTAGCTTCAAACAGAAAGTTGGAATCATAGCATAAAATGCACCCTGGCACATTCTGACATTCAGTTCTAAGATGTATAATAAGACATTCATAAGACGTTTTCTTGCATTCAGACCAACAATCAGTGGAGGTCCTGAGTGACAAGATAGTTTGCACAAGATCAGGCACTATTTTGAAGCCCTATATTGTAGTACTATATGGAATACTATTATAACATCATAATCAATAAATACAGTTTCTGGAGGATCAGAATAAAACCCACACCAATGTGGGGATTCCACACAGAAGGTCTTCCTGATTCAGCCAGGACTCAGGGATCTTCTTGCTGTGAGTTGATAGTGCTACCCACTGAGCCACCTCACCACCCAAACAGATTAAACAAATAAGTGAGAATAAAGCAAGTAACGCCCACTCCCAATCACCTGTCCACATTTCTCTTTTCTCTACAAAAGCTAAAAATTAAATCATCACAACCATCACATTTTGCCATCACAATGCTACTTTATAGAAGTCAATATGTGTGAAAAGCAGATGTAGTGAGGTCCCTTGTAAAAATAAATAAATAAATAAATAAATAAATAAGTTCAAATAAGAAGATGATATGGACCCTTTAAGAGCATTAGGCGGAAGTGTCCACGCTAGTAAATTTCCATGTGCTTTATAAGACAGAGAGGAGCGGCAGTTTGTATGGGCTACAAGGTTTATTACCTCGTTGAGGTTTTAGTTTTCTGCTCGAGGTGCAGGGTATTAAGTACAAGGCGGATTAGATCTTCCTGTCAATTGTGGGGCTGGTGGATGCACGGTTAGTGTGCTGTGATGTCATTTAACTTAAAAGCATCAGACTTGCTGTTTAGTTGCCACTGCTGTCTTTCTCTTCCTAGTTTTTTTTTTGTTTTTTTTTGTTTTTTTTTTTGATATATAATATTTATTTTATTTGTGGTTTTCTGTGAATTAACTTGTGATCTTTATATTGTTTATATTCAGTGTTTGCAATTGACCTGGTGTTTCTAAGTGGGCTGCATCATCTATTAACGGTCAGTTTTCTGAACATTCTAGGGCGACTCCTTCTACCCTGAAGCTGTACATGGCCACTTCTTGCCAAGTTCACGTTGATAGGGCTTCTATAGGAAGTCAACTTGTATCTCATTTCCTGCGTGGTGTCAGGTGGCTTAGGTCTAACTACAGACTTCCTGTTCCTTCCTGGGATCTTTTTGTGTTAGAAGCATTATCGGATGCCTTTGACTTACCATTTGACTTGCCAGAGCAGGAAAGTTTGAATAGGTTATGTCCAGTCCAGGGCCTTTAAATTTACATCGAAAACTGGTGGTGTAGAACCAATAAACTTTTTTCCTGTTTTGGCTGGCACAACCAAGGATCCACTGCCACCAAACAGACCATAACACATTAGGTTTCTAATGCAATTTCTTTTGTCTATGAGGCACACAGTATCGCTTCGCCTCTAGGCATCAGAGCCCACTCTACCTTGACCGTAGCTGCTTAAAAGGAGTTATCAAGTATGCAGGATGTTTGTGCTGCAGCAGGCTGGTCCTCTCCCCATTCGTTCATTAGGATTTTATAGTGTGGATGTGGATTCAGTTTCAGGATCCCAAGTCCTTTTGGGTTGAATCATTTGTGCTTGTGTATACATTTTACAGTCTTTTTGGGGCTTATGTACGTTCAGGGTTATGTACGTAACCTGGTTCCCTAAGAAGGAAAAACATGCTGTGCTCTGAAAGCAATGTTGCATTGAATCAAAGAGAGAAAAGAGTTGTTCAAAACATACAGTTAAGCTATTGCTGTCTGAAATTCTAAATGTGGAAAAGCAGAATCCCAAGAACAGTGTGGAGAAAGGCAGATACGGCTAAATAGTCTCAAAAAGTTCTTTGATTAGCCCATCCAAAAACAGGAGAAAGTACAATATGAGGGAATGTACAACATGTACCATGGGGCGCACCCTGTTGTAATTACAATGTTGTGGTCGTGAGCAATGCTTCCATTCTCCAAAGGCATTACTGCATTGGGGAATGAGCGATCATTTAAAAAATATCCAAACATGGGCACTTCAAAAAGTCCATTTAAGCATTTCCGCAGCCTGACACAACATTGAGGGTACGATCTACATAAACAGATGAACAAGAAAAAAAAAATGCTACATAATGTGATAAATATTTTTTAAGCATCTGTATATTTATGTGTGTGTGCTTGAGTTTATCTGTTTGTGTGTGCATATCTTTATGTGTACCCACTACACATGAGTGTGTGTATGTGAAAAGGCTGAGGGACGCAGGTGCACCCCCATCTGTACACTCCACAGTAAAGAGGGCAGCTGCTGTGAATCAAATATTCCCCCACGTCTCTGCAGCCTAACTCAGACTAATCACTTGTACGTCAGCAAAGCCACACAGAGGTGCTCTCACAAGGGACAGGATGAGGAGTAGAGAGAGATGAAGAGAAGGATGAAAGGGGGATGTAAGGAAAGACGGAAGTGTGGATAGAATATACTGAGAGAACATTAGAAAAGAGGATTAAGGAATGACTAATGATTGGTAATTATCTAATGAGCTCTCAGTCACCCATAAATGATTTGATGACTTTATATTAAACACTTACAAGTACCATTTACTGAAAACATCCAGATTGCACACACATAGATGATCTTTGGTCTGAGCTTTCAGAAAATAACTGATATTTCTGTTGATTTGAATAAGGATCCCTAAATGTCATACTCAGGGTACAATCTATATACTGTAAGAATATACTGTTTCCAGATATTAAACAAAATATTATTATACTATTTTATTTACTGTTAATTTTTTATATAATGGTAGCATTTTTTTGCCACCCTGGAATATTGGTACAAAAGTTGTCACTGGTGGTACACATTTAAAAGGTACACCCAAAGGGTGCATATTAGATCCTCAGTAATACATATTAGCACATTTTGAAAGGATACCGCACCAGTGACAGATTTTGTACCTGTTTAGCTTATCTGAGAGTGCATATTAATTTTGTAAAATCCTCATATCTATAAATATAAAAGCTGTCAGTTAGTACGGGCTAGCTAGTTTAGGACCATATGTGGGTTTGTAATGAATTAAGAAGAAGAAGAAGAAGAAGAAGAAGAAGAAGAAGAAGAAGAAGAAGACATTATTGAAAGGTAATGCATGACAAACAGTGAACAAATAGTGAACAATTTTCTTCATCATGGAAGTTCATTATGGATCCTTTTTTTATCCCGGGGAAATCATGCCACAGGACAGCAAGATAGAATAACATAAGAAGCTTTAGGGAAAGTGCCAGACATCTGCCTGCTTCCTACATGTTGAGTCTTGAGCCAAACACCTGTGCTTCTAATGGAGTTCAATTCAATTCAATTCATATTTATTTGTATAGCGCTTTTCAGGATACATATCGTTGCAAAGCAGCTTTACACCAAATTGACATTTTTACAATATATGTAGTAGTAGCTTGATGTACATATGGCAGAGATGTGTGGTAAAGATCAATTAATGACGTAATCAAACAGACAAAGAACACTATAAATTAGCAGCAGAATTCGGTAGTGCTGTATGTTTTCAGAGTTGGCATCATCTGAAGTCCTCTGTGGGGTTGGCATCATCTCTTCTTAAGTGTTCTGGATCCACACTGGAGCTTGTGTATTCCTAGTTACCACGGGATGTCAATCCCATGGCAAAAACAGAGAACAAATAGGAATATAATTAGCGTAGCTGCTGTTCAAACTAAGATTTGTTAAACCAGAGCTAAAAGATTAATAATGAACATTTGATCAGATATAACCGCAGGAAAAGTTTATGAGATGCATTATTTGAATGCTTGGCTAAAAAGATGTGTCTTTAATCTAGATTTAAACAAAGAGAGTGTGTCTGAATCCCGAACGTTATCAGGAAGGCTGTTCCGGAGTTTGGGTGCCAAATGTGAAAAAGCTCTACCTCCTTTAGTGGACTTTGCTATCCTAGGTACTACCAACAGTCCAGAGTTTTGTGACCTTAGGGAGCATGATGGATTGTAGCGTGGTAGAAGACTAGGGATGTACGCAGGAGCTAAACCGTTAAGTGCCTTATAGGTAAGAAGTACTATTTTGTAGCTGATGCGGAACCTAATAGGTAGCCAGTGCAGAGACTTTAAAATTGGGGTAATATGATCATATTTTCTTGACCTGGTAAGGGCTCTAGCAGCTGCATTTTGGACTATCTGTAGCTTGTTTATTGAAGATGCAGGACAACCACCTAGTAGTGCATTACAATAGTCCAGTCTAGAGGTCATGAATGCGTGAACTAGCTTTTCTGCATCAGAAACAGGTAACATGTTTCGCAGCTTGGCAATGTTTCTAAGATGGAAGAATGCTGTTTTGTAACATGAGAAATATGATTTTCAAAAGACAAGTTGCTGTCTAATATAACACCCAGGCTTTTGACTGTAGTGGAAGTAACAGTACATCCGTCTAGTTGTAAATTGTAAGTCAAAAGATTCTGTGTATTGTTTTTAGGTCCAATAAGTAATATCTCTGTCTTATCTGAATTTAATAGCAGAAAATTATTGGTCATCCAATCTTTTACATTTTTAACACACTCTGTTAACTTCGATAATTCAGAAGTTTCATCTGGTCTTGTTGAGATATATAGTTGAGTATCATCATCAGCATAACAATGGAAACTAATCCCGTGTTTTCTAATAATATTACCAAGGGGCAGCATGTATATTGAAAATAGTAGAGGACCTAGAACAGATCCTTGTGGCACTCCATACTTTACTGGTGATAACTGTGATGACTCCCTTATTTAAATAAACAAAGTGGTAGCGATCAGACAGGTAGGATCTAAACCATCTTAAAGCCTGCCCTTGGATACCTGCATAATTTCGTAGTCGATCTATTAGTATATCATGATCTATAGTGTCGAACGCAGCACTAAGATCAAGTAAAACTAGCAATGAGATGCAGCCTTGGTCTGACGCAAGAAGCAAGTCATTAGTGATTTTAACAAGTGCAGTTTCTGTGCTGTGATGGGGCCTGAAACCTGACTGAAATTCTTCATAGATATCATTTTTTTGCAAGAATGAGCACAGTTGAGCAGATATAACTTTCTCTAAAATTTTAGACATAAATGGAAGATTAGAAATGGGTCTGTAATTTGCCAGTTCACTAGGGTCTAGTTGTGGTTTCTTAATAAGAGGCTTAATAACCGCCAGCTTGAATGGTTTAGGGACGTGACCTAAAGACAACGATGAGTTGATAATATTGAGAAGCGGGTATGGGATCTAATAGGCATGTTGTTGGTTTAGACACAGTGATGAGTTTATTTAACTCTTCCTGTCCTATAGCGGTAAAGTACTGCAGTTTTTCTTTGGGTGTGACGAAAGAAGATGACATATTAGACGCAGTATAATCTATATTGGTTATTGTATTTCTGATGTTATCTATTTTATCAGTGAAGAAATTCATAAAATCATTACTATTAAACTGTAAAGGAATATTTAGATCAGGTGGCGTCTGGTTATTTGTTAATCTAGCCACTGTGCTAAATAAAAACCTTGGATTGTTTTGGTTATTTTCTATGAGTTTGCGGATATGCTCGGCTCTAGCAGCTTTTAAAGCCTGTCTATATCTGGACATACCACCGTTTTTCCATGCAATTCTAAAAACTTCCAAGTTAGTTTTTCTCCATTTGCGCTCAAGATTGCGAGTTTCTTTCTTGAGGGAATGGGTATTACTGTTGTACCATGGCGCAATACGTTTTTCTCTAACTTTTTTCAATTTGATGGGGGCAACAGCTTCTAACGTATCGGAGAAGATGGTGCCCATATTGCTAGTCATTTTGTCTAGATCCTGTGTATTAAGGGGTACACAGAGCAGTTGAGATAAATCAGGCAGGTTATTTGTAAATCTATCTTTGGTGGCTGGAACAATAGTTCTGCCAAGACGATAACGCTGAGCCATATAGTTAATATCAGTGATATGCAGCATGCACGATACAAGGAAACGGTCAGTAACATCATCGCTTTGAGGTACGATATCTATATCAGTAAGATCAATTCCATGCGATATAATTAAATCTAGCGTATGATTAAAACGATGAGTGGGCCCGGTGACATTTTGCTTGACTCCAAAAGAGTTTATTAGGTCAGTAAACGGAAGTCCTAACGCATCATTTGTATTATCAACGTGAATGTTAAAATCTCCGACAATTATCACTTTATCAAAATTAACCAATAGTTCTGAAAGGAATTCTGCAAATTCTTTTAGGAAATCTGTATATGGTCCTGGCGGTCTATACACAGTAGCTAAAACAAGAGATAGGAGAGATATCTTTTGCATATCTGGCAGAGTAACATTAAGCAAAAGTATTTCAAATGAATTAAACCTGTATCCTGTTTTCTGAGTAACATGGAGAATATCACTATATATTGTTGGAGTGAGTAATTCAGTATTAGGGCTGATCTTTTCTGAATGGTAACTACTTTCAGTGCATTCACTGGCGCTTGATATGAGAAATCCTACATTGAGAGATGTAAAAGCAAAACACATTTTAGAGGGAAAGACTACTCTTGATGCAACATTTGTCTTGATATTTGCATTTCTGCACAATTCCACCTAATTCAGTAGATGCCATATGGGTAATCCAACTTCTGTATGAAGGACAGGCAGAACTAAACCAGATGTGTGAGGGATGTTATTTGGAACATGCACAGCTCAAGTAGATTAGAAAATTTAAATCCATGCAAGTTCCACTCAGCAGTAGGTCAACAAGGAAACAAAACAGGCACACTCAGCACCTAACACAAAGTCAACACTCTAAATTTAGCCTCGGCCATTCAGAGCCTTCCAATGAAATGAGAAAAAGAGCTTTTATGAGTGCATATGAAAGGCTGACACATCAGACTCTTAGCAAATGGAGACTGTATGTGAGGTATTTTAATAATATAGCTTTTGGATGGAGTTAATTTACATCAACTTTGTGTGTAAAAAAAAAAACACATTTTTTTGTGGGTAATTGCAGCCATTTTGCACAGCAGAAAAAAAGTGTAATGATTTGATGTGGAGGTTCCAAAACAGTTCTTTGAAAATGCTGTGCCATTCTTATGTTAATGTACAATGTAAATCTGGATTGCATTTAAAATTGGAATGTAACATGCCTGTGAATGTGAGATGGAAATTCTTTCATTCATATTTTAGACACGATTCCAACTTGTGCTTGTGAATCTATGCAAGTATACAGATAATTAACAAGCAAGTTAATTTCTCTACAGTATCCACAGTTAGTTGTGCAGATATCCCCACTCACTCTGCTCCACAGCTAAAACACAAATCTACAGTAAAAACTGGCATATGCAAGCATTTCCTATGTATTTATTTATTTTCAAATTATTATTATTATTATTATTTTTTTACCTTAATAGCCATGGTGTATTGAGGTTTTGTCCATAGCATTCCACTTAAGCACAGTGTCAAAGCAAAATCACCACATTTACCTTACATTCTTAGTGTAACAGAAAATGACTGCCATTGTATAATGCAATGTATTTTTTTTTTTATTAATTTATATATTTTTCCAAAAAAAAAAGAAAAAAAAAACTTTGAGAATGTATCTTATAAGAAATGTTTCTACGAAAGGATATTCAGCTACATATTGGTCAAGTGACATTTAAAAAATGCTGAAAGCATTGTTTAACTGTAGGTTGTTTTCACTGAAAGGTTGTTTCTCTGTATTATCTGTGTTTGTGGGGTTCCAGACCTGAGTATGTGAGTGGTGTGAAGTAAAAGCAGGGGCCCATTCTTCGTACGTCGCTAACTCAGTTAGTTGGATTTGACTGTTGACGATTTGGCATGATCTTGGATTGTTTGGTTTTTTCGATGCTCATCCCGGACTTGCTGTCATAGCAGCAGGTCCTTGAGCCTGCAGGCTTATTTAATGTAAAGCAGATTGCATTTAAGCAGAATAGATACTTAAAATCTGTCCCAGCCACTACTACTTTATTACAGGAGTACTATAGTTCCGGGGCCAATAATTTTAAATAATAATAATTTAAAAATGAATTTGAATAATTGAATAATATAATAATGTTGTGTAGTCTATAATAAACACAGCCAGGTTTACTCATTAAAAAGATGTATTCGTTATAAAATAATTACTTTATAAATTTATTAGAATCTTACACACACGCTATACAGATAATGTAGAGTCGTGCATTAATTTGAGTGATGACAGCTATTATGGGAGTGGCTTTACGGAGCACATGAGATGCAGATAACCCTTAAAAAACTTTAATTAATGCTGTCACATAACAACTTTGTTTCAAAGATAAAATTAAATGAATTGCTAATTATTACATTTGAAATAAATAATGTAAAGCCTGTACAAATATTAGAAATCGAGAATATAAATAATTTGGAATCATGTAAAAAAATAAAAACAAAATAAAAACACATTTCACATTTCATTGATCATAGTGCACATTTCATTGATATATTATAACATTTATGTAGTTTTGTTCGCGTGGCTGTTTCCTTATAAAAGTCCAGAAATTTGTCAAGTTTTTCATCAGGTGTCTTTTTTAAATTATATATGATGTCATTACATTGCTGTCTTGCCGCCAGCCAGTCGCTACATTGCTGATCATGGTTTCAAGTATCAATACATAGCCCTTTGAAACTCAATCCAGCCATACTAATCATCAACAACAGGTGCATTTAAAGAAGCGAATTAACCAGATCATGATTAGCGCAATGATATCATCCTGGATGTGTCATTTTATCTCAGATGTAATAAACAACGTACGAAGAACGGGCCCCAGACTGGGGAGAGGAGTTTTTCATATTGTCTGTATTAAGAAAGGTTTGTTGTCATTCTTTGTTTGAAAGTTGGAGTTCCCCTTCAGGAACTCGAGCTGTGTCCAAAAACGCTAGGGGAACGCCTCCAGCGTGACCAGGCTCTGAAACACGTGTGCAAACAGTCCAATGGAGAAGCGAGACGTCACGGGCGGGGTGACGTAGAGACCAGGAAGCTTAAAAGCACGTGCGTTGCGTGCAGCCGGCAGCTTCTGTCTTTCAGCAAGCGTTCTGTGTGTCTGTGTGTGTCTGTGTCTGTGTCTGTGTGTCTGTGTGTCTGTGTGTGTGTGTGTGTGTGTGTGTGTCACTCTGTTTTTTGTGCTAGTTCGCACGGCTTTTATTTGAGAGTGTCACTATGTCCTACAAAGCATTCTTACGAATATAAGCAGCGGGATTTAGACTGTGTGTTCCTCTCTGCCTGCGCTATTTCGGGTGGCGATACACACAATCTATTTGTTGTCTGTCTGGGAGCGAAGCATGGGAGTCAGTTCTCGAGGGAGCTGACTGCCCGCGTTTGCGTTCCCCGCGCTCAGCTCCCACTTCTGCCGAGGCAGGGCGGCGGCTGTGATCGTGGGGATCACATTTAGATCTACGGACGGGTTAGAGACGGGTCCGCCCTATCTCTGCCTTTCTCCCTAGATCTAGCGCATTCTTTCTGGGTTCGGAAGCCCGCGCTGCGGTCCTTCCCCCTTTGAATGAGAGCTCACGGCGAAGCGGGCTGCGTCAGCTCTTGAGGGAATTGACGGCCCGCGCTTACGCTGCGCACGCTCACTCTTGGAGGGCTCTCTTTGAGGGGAGAGTCTTCATGAGCTTCCCCGCGGCTCGGGTCCCGCTTTTGCTGAGGCAGAGCGGCGACTGCGGCCGTGGGGATCGCAGCATAGATCTGTGAACGGGTTAGAGACGGGTCCACCCTCTCCCTGCCTTTCTACTTAGATCTAGCGCTCTCTCTCGGGGCTCGGAAGCCCGCGCTGCGGTTCTTCCCCCTCTGAGTAAGAGCTCGCGCTGCTGTCCGCATATGAGCTGACTGCATATTAGATCGCTCGTTTCTACCTGCCCTCGCTTCTAAAAAATAAATAAATAAATAACAGGAACGGGGATTCAAGCGATTTATGTGTGGTTTGTTCGGGAGCTGAGCATGTACAGTCTGCCCTTGAGGGGGTGGGCTGTATTCATTCATAATGTGTTCATTCAAACAAAAAAAAAAAAACAAACGACGTGCATTTTGAATGTTTAGCTCGTCTCCCATTGTCATTTAATTCTGAGGAATTAAATTTATTGCACTCTCACCTTGTACTTTCGCTAAGTGTGTGGATGCTGCTGTGGCTTAGCTGTGGCTCCCAGGGCATCTGCATACTGATCCTTATTGACATTTTTGTCGGTATTAACTCATTCTGAGCATGGGCGGTTCGGCATCGAGATGTCGTCCTCACCCATATGAAAGAACTGGGGTTGTGACTGAACGCAGAGAAAAGTGTGCTTTCTCCATTACAGAGAACCACTTATCTAGGCGTGGTGTGGGATCGACCACGATGCAGGCATGTATATTTCCTGCTCGGATCAGTCATCCTCGCGGCAGTCAAGAGAGTGAAAGTAGGCACTCACTGTGAAGCAGTCTCATAACTGCTGGGTCTGATGGCAGCTGTGTCCAACGTGATACCTTTTGGCCTGCTGTACATGAGACCCCTGCAGTGGTGTCTCAAGACCAAGGGGGTTTCCCCGAGGGGAAACCTGCTTTGCATGATCAAGGTCACGCGGCAATGCCTACGACCTTGGACATGTGGAGGAGACCTTGGTTCTTGTCTCAGGGCCCGGTGCTGGGAGCTCCTTGTCGCCGCGTATACTAGCGACGGATGCGTCCCTTACCGGTTGGGGAGTGGTCATGAGTGGCCACCCCGCCCGCGGTCTGTGGAGCGGTCACCATCCAGTTTGGCACTTCAGCTGCCTGGAGATGCTGGCCGTGTTTCAGGTACTGAAACACTTTCACCCAGACCATGAGACTATGGTCCTGACTCCTATGGTCCAGGACCTCTGAGGGCAGGCCCTACAGGGGAAGGGCGTGGTCCACCGCATTCTTCGGTGCCCGTCTCTTCTCTGTGCCCTCAGGAGATTAGCCTGCCAACCCTGCCGGTGCTCCAGGGCGCAGCGGTCTCCAGCGAACCCACACCTCAGTCTTCCGCCCGGAAACGTAGCGGAGCTAGGGAGCTCGCCACCCCTGCGGGGGTCTCTACAGCAGCTAGTTCGGCCGTCTCCTGCCGGTCATCCGTTACAGGACGCCGAACTAGCAGCTCAAACAACACCAGAGGCCAGTCTCGAGAGACTGGTTCCCTTAGTAGATTATTTGGCAGCGTGGAAACTACTGCCAAATGTGTCTGAATGGGTCCTGCGCACTGTAGAACGAGGTTATCGCATCCAATTCGGCGCTCTGCCACCGCCTTTCAACGGGGTCTTTCCCACTGTGGTGAGCCCCAAGCAGGGTCTGGTAATGGAACAGGAAGTAGAAACTCTGTTGAGGAGGTGGTCCCTCCTCAAGACAGGGAGTCCCAGTTCTACAGCCGGTACTTCATTGTTCCGAAGAAGGATGGGGGGCCTGCGTCCCATTTTAGAACTGAGACTACTGAATCATTCAGTTATGAGGTTGAAGTTCAAAATGCTGACAATCAATCAAGTGGTGTCACAAATCAGGTCCGAGGACTGGTTTGTGATGATAGATCTAAAAGACGCTTACTTCCATGTCTCCATTCTTCCTCAACACAGGAAGTTCCTGAGGTTTGCTTTTAAGTGCGAAGCATACCAATATCGGGTTCTTCCGTTCAGCCTAGCACTCTCCCCCCGCACTTTCATGAAGTGTGTGGATGCTGCTCTGGCTCCGCTGCGACTCCGGGGCATCCGCACACTCAATTACATCGACGATTGGTTGATTCTGGCTCAATTGGAGCACATGGCGGTTCAACATCGAGATGTTGTTCTCTGAGACTGAGACTGAGACTGTACGGGTTCTCCCCGAGGGGAAACCCGTTCCGCATGATCAAGGTCACGCGGCAATGCTTACGTGCCTTAGACATGTGGAAGAAGCCTTGGTTCCTGTCTCAGGGCCCGGCGTTAGGAGCTCCTTGTCGCCGCGTAACGCTAGCGACGGACACGTCTCTCACCAGTTAGGGTGCAGTCATGAGTGGCCACCCTGCCCGCGGTCTGTGGAGCGGTCGCCATCTCACTTGGCACATCAACTGCCTGGAGATGCTGGCCGTGTTTCGTGCGTTGAAACACTTTCTCCCGGATCTAATAGACCACAATGTGTTGGTTCACACCGACAACACAACGGTGGTCTATTACATCAACCACCAGGGAGGTCTGCGTTCGCGCCCCTTATACAAGCTGGCGCACCAGATCCTTGTGTGGTTCCAGGACAAACTCCTCTCGCTGAGAGCGGTTCATGTTCCTGGGCATCTCAGTATGGGAGCAGACATCCTGTCGAGGCAGGGGCTGAGGTGGTGAAGCAGATTTGGAGAGTTTTTGGCCAGGCTCAGGTAGACCTCTTCGTGACTAAGGAGAATGCGCAATGTTACCACTGGTGCTCTCTGACTTATCTAGCTCCACTGGGGCTGGATGCCATGGTACAGACGTGGCCGAGGCTTCGTCTGTACGCTTTTCCCCTGATCGCTCTGCTCCCGGGAGTTCTGGAGAGAGTGCGCCGGGACAGGGTCCGTCTTCTTTTAGTAGCCCCGTACTGGCCGGCCCGAGCTTGGTTCTCGGACCTGATTTCCCTCCTCGATGGCTCTCCATGGGAGATTCCCGTCAGGAGGGATCTCCTCTCTCAGGTGGGATCTCCTCTCTCAGGCGGGAGGCACCATCCTCCACCCTCGCCCGGAGTTGTGGAAGTTATGGGTGTGGCCTCTGAGGGGGCACACCTCGTAGCTTCCGGTCTCTCAACCGAGGTTGTTGAGACCATTCTCCAATTCAGAGCTCCCTCCACAAGGAAACTGTACACCCTGAAGTGGAAACTTTTCACTTCATGGTGTGGACACCGCCAGCGGGACCCAGTTAACTGCCCAGTTGGTACAGTGCTGGAGTTTCTGCAGGATCGGTTCTCTGCTGGGTTAGCCCACTCCATCCTAAAGGTCTACGTGGCGGCTATTTTCGGCCTACCACGCCCTTCTGGGTGGCTCCTCAGTGGGTAGAAACCCCCTGGTTACAGGTTTCCTCCACGGTGCGCTGAGGCTGAGGCCTCTGACCAGGTGTAGCTTTGCTGTGTGGGGATTTGGTTGCTATTCCACAGCTTTGAGTTCTCTGTTCCCCCCCTCTATTTGGGGGTCAAGGCTCACTCCTGTCGAAGTATGGCCTTCTCGTCAGGAGTATCCTCTCTGATATTTCAACTCTGCGGGTTGTTCCATGCCACTCACTTTCATGAGATTATCGGTCTCATTTATGCCACTCTGGGCTCCTCTTTTCTCTCGTCCTAGCTGTGCTCAGTGATACACACTAGGCAGGGATTTGAAAGTCTGGCGGCATGGGCATATCGTTCCCCTAGCGTTTTCGGACGCAGCTCGAGTTCCTGAAGGGGAATATCCCAGGTTACGTATGTAACCATGGTTCCCCGAGGGAGCGAGACGCTGCGTCTCGAGCCATACTTCCGGCATCCCTGCAGCGCTTGCTTCTCTAGAAGCTGCCGGCTGCACGCACCGCACTTGCTTTTAAGCTTCCTGGTCTCTACGTCACCCCGCCTGTGACGTCTCGCTTCTCCATTGGACTGTTTGCACACGTGTTTCAGAGCGTGGTCACGCTGGAGGCGTTCCCCTAGCGTTTTCGGACGCAGCGTCTCGTTCCCTCGGGGAACCATGGTTACATACGTAACCTGGGACGTTTTTTTTCCCGCTCAAAGTCCAGGATCACACAGAGTGATTAAAGTTTTAACTGGATAAGGAAAATAATCTGTCTCTCAATAGACATTCCAAACATGACTGACAACAATGCAGCTGGTTAATTTTCAAAAGTATGGTTTAATTTGACTGATAATTAAGAGAATAATGAACTTTTGTAGTAAAATGAACTTTACTCACATTTTTGATATGTTAACGTTTTGTTCTTGCCACAACCACAAGAATACTGACTATAAATCAAATTTTAATGTGACAGCTAACACAGCATTTAGAAGAACTGATGAACCTACCATTCACTACTGAAAATGTTTCGTATCCAATGTTTGTCATACTAACTCAACTTTCAAAATATTTTTCCAGTCATAATTATAATAAGGGGGGCCTTTTATGTGCAATATCCAAGTCGTCAACTCCTGTTTACGAAATTCCCAATAGCATATGAAGGCCACCTTGCTTGAATTACCAGACACTAATAGCAATGTTTCCTGTGAATGACCCAGCTCTGAAATCAATAGAACTAATTAACAAACTGTTCATTAAAGTCTGGTTTTATAGACAACATTTAATTGGGTACTGGTTTCAGCCTCAAACCACATTCTTTTCTTCATTGATAATGACCACCAACCTGCTATGGAGAGTCAAAAAGACTTAAATAACAAAGCCAGCAATAGAAAGAAGTGATTGAGAGGGTGATAGTGAGTCACCAGACTATTTAGTGCCATTGCTTATGGTTGGAGTAGATTTCAATTCACCTGTCATCTGTTCATCTTATATAGCAGTGGTGGTCTATAAGGGTGCAGGTGTAAAACACTCAAGTGATAGCTCTCCTTTTTAAATGATGCTGCGGCTAATGGACGAAAGAGCAGGGATCTCCATGGCAATTCAAGCAAAAAATCTCTTGGGGAAGAGGTGCTCAGTGAGGGTGCATTAACAGGATTCAGACACTACTGCAACACTTTAAAGGATCAGCCAATCAAGGTTTCTAATGCTCGGTTCTACTTCACTGACTGCGTAGACACCCAACATTACATTTAAATTCTAAAAGAAATGGCAGTGGTGGTGGTGGGGGGAGTAGAATTAACCTTCCTTTAAATCCTTTTCAATAAGGCAGAAGGTGCACTTAAGTCCATGGTTATTAAAAGTTGAAGTGGCAGAATCAGATATTTCATTCCTTGAGTCTTCACCTGAGTTATTACGAAGAAATAATTTAATAATGTGAATAGAGGGGATTACATTGAGTCCTAATGTCCTGAAAGCACATCAAAGACATTTTTCAAAGTCCCTGTCAAGTAATCAGTTTTAGAAACTGTTTGCTGTAAAAGATATTGAAATGTCCACTATTTAAGGTGAAGTGTGCAATTGCACCACTATCATCACAGAAAAGCAATGTGCAATGTAATCACAAAATATCCTCCAGTAAATGAATGTTCTATAAATAAAACATTTTGTTCACCAAAGTTGTTGTTGTTGTTGTTGTTGTTATTCATGAAATGAAAAGTACATTCACCATTGTTTGCAAAAAAAAAAAAAAAAAGTCATGGCACCCCATACCACAGAACCACAGTGTTCACTCTTTTTGGAGAAATCAAGCTAAGAATGGCTTATGCATATGAAGCTAGGATGGTAGACAGTATTTAAAAAAAAAAACAAGAAAAGAAAAAATACAGTTCACCTGTAATAAATTGTGTATAATTTGATGTTGCAGGATTAAACAAGATCAGTTTGCTAAATGGTTACACATATTTGGAATTCATCAACCATTCAGTATTGCTCTGTTACAGTAAAATGGATAGCTAGTCCAAAAAGGAAATTCTGTCCTTGTGTAATTTCAAACTATGAAAAAGAAAAACATTTTCAGCTTGGAATATAGTGTACATTCTTTTAGACTGTTTGGTATCACTTTACAATAAAATGCTCCACTAGACTTAGATTATTAAATGCTTCAGAAGTATTTTTCACTGTTTTTCATGTTACCTAACTACAGTTAAACATACTTCTAAAGCATGTATTAATCTTAGTTACATGCTTTTAGTAATACATGAAAATCATTTATTGTTACAAAACTAACATTAACAAAGGTCAATAAATACTGCAAAAAATGTATTATTAATTGTTAGTTAATTCATCAATGTTACATATTTATTTATTTTATTTATTTATTTCTGAATCCATTCTTTTAAAAAGTACAGCATCAACTTTTTGCAGAGCATCTTCTTCTTATTTAAAAATAAAATGTAGTATTCAAACCACTTTGGGTATTACTGGGTGAACTGTTATGAAGGAGGTGACCGATACCAGTTTTTCCAAAGTGATTTTTCTATTTCCCCCCCTTTTCTAATATTCTCAATAAATATAAAAACCATAAAATGCTTAGCATAGTCAAGTATTCATTGATAATTTTCAATGTTTGTTCTGTGTCCAGTAGCTTTATTATTATAAATAATTACTTAATTAATTATGTTTTTGATCTAAGAGGATTATTGGCATTACTGATCTATCAGTTAGCAACCATGCTTTGGAGAAAAAATAAATAAATACTGAAACACTGAAACAATTAATTAGTGTATGTAAGTCTAAACATCAATTTTTCACCTTTCTTAAGTTAAACATGCATCGTAACATAAGCTCAGTGAACAGGTATAATGATATAATGGTAACGCAACTGTGTGACTTGAGCTCCTAATTAGCCACACAGGACGAACTGCCCACTATGCCACCATATAGCTTGGAAAAATGAATATTTGGTAACATTTCCTTGGCAAATAAATATATACATCTTGTCATGCCATCAAAGGGAGAGATATTTTAACATGCTCTTGAGGGTGTCATCCATACCAGATTGTGCTTGTGGTAACAACAACCTGAAAGAGTCTGTTCACTGCATATGAAGCCACCACAGGAACAGATGGTTTTGAACTATGATAACCTACTTCATTAGTAATGCATATAAGGTCTATCTGTCTCTATATACATGCTAAACTTTTCAAATTATATGAGGGCCCTTTTGACAGCAGTTAAAGAAGAAAGTTATTCTATGTGAATCGATCAGAGTTCATCTTTCGGAGTTTGGGGGGCAGGTGTCCGTCCATGCGGCCTCCTCCCCCAGCCAGTCTTTGCAGTTTCGGTGGCAAGTCCGCAACCGATTTGCTGATGGCCTCTGTGGCAATCTTAGTTGTCTTGGTAACCTGTTTTTCCTCTGAGACCCCAGGCACAGAACTGATGCGTTGGAGCTTCATGGGCAGTTCGCCAAGGCTGTATGTCATTTCTGATGTGGTGGAGCTCATTCTCAGGAGCTTCCTGGGCAGCCCGTCTCTACCTGTCATCTTCTGCACCTTGGCTGGTAATTTGTTCGTGCTCTCTGAATCCTCCAGCAGTTCCAAGCAGTCAAGGGAGCTGTTCTTCTCTCCGCTGTTGCACAGAGATGGGGCCATGAGCGGAGAGGACATGAGCAATGCCTCATCTTGCTCTTTTGCACTGTAGGGAGGTGTAGGAACTTCAAATGTGGCATGGAACTGAGAATAATCAACTTTAAAGAAGCCCTCCTCCAGAGAGATGACTGGGAAGAATCTGTGGCCCCACAGCACCTCGTCCTCTGTGTACGACGTCCGCGCTTGACAAGTCATGCCTATCAGAGAAAATACATGAAAAGGAACAGATGGTTTAATAAACAAAGTGGTCAAAGATTAAACAGTCTAACGCAACTGGGAAAAGCATTGCTGCACTCTGAAGAGTATCATACTCAGTTCTTTATTAGTACAGTGCAGCACAGTATTGACATATTCAGTCATACTTTAGTTCATGGGGTTGCTAAACTAAAGTGTTACCTGACATTCCTCAAACATTCTGGCTAAGAATTGTTCTAAAATGTAGTAAACAGTAACACTTTAGTATAGGGAACAATTTTCACTATTAACTAGTTACTTATTAGCATGCCTATTATTAACATATGGGCTGTTTATTAGTACTTCACAACTGCTTACTAACTGTTAATAAGCAGCAAAATTAGGAGTTTATTAAGGCAAAAGCCGTGGTTTGTTCAGAGCAAGAGCTGGACCTTAAAATAAAGTGCAACCTGAATGTTAATTCAGCCCCAACCACTAAAATGAAACACCAAATGGTAATCATTTTAAGAATGAACAACACTTTTACAGTATTTATTAATCTTAGTTAATATTAATTTCAGTATTTACTAATGCATTATTAAAATAACAAAATGTGTTGTTCATTGTTCATTTTAGTTAATACATTAACTAATGTTAACAAATCACACCTTATTGTGAAGTGTTACCCATTACGGTAGAAAATACACTTATTTCAGTATCTAGTTTATCCTTAACTTTAATACTTACTCTTCTGACTTAAAGTATATGCTACAACAAGTGAGTAATATAAATCACTTTTTCTAACCTTTCTGTTTGTGCTGCTGCGTCGTATTTTTCATGCACTAAACTTGGCTCTGTATGACCAGCTATTTCATAACTCATAATAAATTAAGTAATTATTTGCTTATCAAAATAAGTAGATTTGTTTGTTTTTGTCATCCATATAACACTGTTTTGCCTGCAGAATAAGTATAGTACTAGTCAAATAATTGCAAGTTAGAGAGCATTCACATCCAGTTTAATGAATATGAAACTGCTATACATACAAAGTTAACAAGGAACAAGAAAGAAAATATTCATGCACTGTGAAATTACTAGACCATTTTAAAGAGAGCATGTTCAAGACATATGTTCCCCTTCAGGAACTCAAGCTGCGTCGAAACGCTATGGGAACGCCTCCAGCGTGACCACGCTCTGAAACACGTGTACAAACAGTCCAATGGAGAAGCGAGACGTCACAGGCGGGGTGACGTAGAGACCAGGAAGCTTAAAAGCATGTGCAGTGCATGCAGCCGGCAGCTTCTGTCTTTCAGCAAGCGCTCTGTGTGTGTGTGTGTGTGTGTGTGTGTGTGTGTGTCACTCTGTTTTTTGTGCTAGTTCGCACAGCTTTTATTTGAGAGTGTCACTATGTCCTACAAAGCATTCTTACGAATATAAGCAGCGGCATTTAGACTGTGTGTTCCTCTCTGCCTGCGCTATGCCGGGTGGCGATACACACAGCCTATGTGTTGTCTGTTTGGGAGCGAAGCATGGGAGTCAGTTCTCGAGGGAGCTGACTGCCCGCGTTTGCGTTCCCCGCAGCTCAGCTTCCGCTTCTGCTGAGGCAGGGCGGCGGCCATGATCGTGGGGATCGCATATAGATCTACGGACGGGTTAGAGATGGGTCCGCCCTATCTCTGCCTTTCTCTCTAGATCTAGCGCTCTCTTTCTGGGTCGGAAGCCCGCGTTGCGGTACTTCCCCCTTTGAATGAGAGCTCGCGGCGAAGCAGGCTGTGTCAGCTCCCGAGGGGGCTGACTGCCCGCACACTTCGCTGCGCACGCTTCGTTCCCGGAGGGCTCTCTTCGAGGAGGGAGCCCTCGTGAACTTCCCCGCGGCTCGGGTCCCGCTTTTGCCGAGGCAGAGCGGCGACCGCGGCCGTGGGGATCGCACATAGATCTACGGACGGGTTAGAGACGGGTCCGCCCTATCTCTGCCTTTCTCCCTAGATCTAGCGCTCTTTCTGGGTCGGAAGCCCGCGCTGCGGTACTTCCCCCTTTGAATGAGAGCTCGCGGCGAAGCAGGCTGTCAGCTCCGAGGGGGCTGACTGCCCGCACTCTCGCTGCGCACGCTTCGTTCGGAGGGCTCTCTTCGAGGAGGGAGCCCTCGTGAACTTCCCCGCGGCTCGGGTCCCGCTTTTGCCGAGGCAGAGCGGCGACTGCGGCCGTGGGGATCGCATATAGATCTACGGACGGTTTAGAGACGGGTCCTCCCTATCTCTGCCTTTCCCTCTAGATCTAGCGCTCTCTTTCTAGGTTCGGAAGCCCGCGCTGCGGTACTTCCCCCTTTGAATGAGAGCTCGCGGCGAAGCGGGCTGCGTCAGCTCTCGAGGGAGTTGACAGCCCGTGCTTTCGCTGCGCACGCTCGCTCTCGTAGGACTCTCTTCGAGGAGGGAGTCTTCGTGAGCTTCCCCGCGGCACGGGTCCCGCTTTTGCCGAGGCAGAGCGGCGACTGCGGCCGTGGGGATCGCAGCATAGATCTGTGAACGGGTTAGAGATGGGTCCGCCCTTTCTCTGCCTTTCTCCTTAGATCTAGCGCTCTCTCTCGGGGCTCGGAAGCCCGCGCTGCGGTTCTTCCCCCTCTGAGTGAGAGCTCGCGCTGCTGCGGCTGTCTTTCTCCGAGGAGATTGATGCTGTCCGCATATGAGCTGACTGCATATTAGATCGCTCGTTTCTTCCTGCTCTCGCTTTTAAGAATAAATAAATAAATAACAAGATCGGATTTATTTATGTGTGGTTTGTTCGGGAGCTGAGCATGTACAGTCCGCCCTTGAGGGGGCGGGCTGTGTTCATTCATAAATGAATAAAATTTATTTACTGCACTCTCACCCTGTACTTTCGCTAAGTGTGTGGATGCTGCCAAAAATAAATAAATAAAATAATGGAAAAAGGGACATCTGCATTCTGAATCTTATTGACATTTTGTCAGTATTAGCTCATTCTGAGCATGGGCGGTGCGGCATCGAGATGTCGTCCTTGCCCATATGAAAGAACTGGGGTTGTGACTGAACACAGAGAAAAGTGTGCTTTCTCCATTACAGAGAACCACTTATCTAGGCGTGGTGTGGGATCGACCACGATGCAGGCATGTCTGTTTCCTGCTCGGATCGAGTCATCCTTGCGGCAGTCAAGAGAGTGAAAGTAGGCACTCACTGTGAAGCAGTTTCATAACTGCTGGGTCTGATGGCAGCTGTGTCCAACGTGATACCTTTTGGCCTGCTGTTCATGAGACCCCTGCAGTGGTGTCTCAAGACCAAGGGGGTTCTCCCTGAGGGGAAACCTGCTTTGCATGATCAAGGTCATGCGGCAATGCCTACGTGCCTTGGACATGTGGAGGAGACCTTGGTTCTTGTCTCAGGGCCCGGTGCTGGGAGCTCCTTGTCGCCGCGTATGCTAGCGACGAATGTGTCCCTCACTGGTTGGGGAGTGGTCATGAGTGGTCACCCCGCCCGTGGTCTGTGGAGCGGTCACCATCCAGTTTGGCACTTCAGTTGCCTGGAGATGCTGGCCGCGTTTCAGGTACTGAAACGCTTTCACCCAGACCTATGAGACTATGGTCCTGACTCCTTGGTCCAGGACCTCTGAGGGCAGGCCCTACTGGGGAAGGGCATGGTCCACCGCATTCTTCGGTGCCCGTCTCTCCTCTGTGCCCTCGGGAGATTAGCCTGCCAACCCTGCCGGTGCTTCAGGGTGCAGCGGTCTCCAGCGAGCCCACACCTCAGTCTTCCGCCCGGAAACGTAGCGGAGCTGGGGAGCTCGCCACCCCTGCGGGGGTCTCTACAGCAGCTAGTTCGGCAGCTCAAACAATACCAGAGGCCAGTCTCGAGAGACTGGTTCCCTTAGTAGATTATTTGGCAGCGTGGAAACTACTGCCAAATGTATCTGCTTGGGTCCTGCGCCCTGTAGAGCGAGGCTATCGCATTCAATTTGGCGCTCCGCCACCACCTTTCAACGGGGTCTCCACTGTGGTGAGCCCCAAGCAGGGTCTGGTAATGGAACAAGAATTAGAAACTCTCTTGAGGAAGGAGGCCATTGAGGTGGTCCCTCCTCATGTTGTTCCGAGGAAGGATGGGGGTCTGCGTCCCCTTTTTAGATCTGAGACTACTATGAGATTGAAGTTCAAAATGTTGACTTTCAATCAAGTAGTGTCACAGATCAGGTCCGAGGACTGGTTTGTGACAGTAGATCTAAAAGACGCATACTTCCATGTCTCCATCCTTTCTCAACACAGGAAGTTCCTGAGGTTTGCTTTCACGGGCGAAGCTTACCAGTATCGGGTTCTTCTGTTCAGCCTTGCACTCTCCCCCCGCATTTGAAAGAGCTGGGGTTGAGACTGAACGCCAAGAAGAGTGTGCTGTCTCCATTACAGAGAACCACTTATGTGGTGTGGGATTCGACCACGATGCAGGCACATTTGTCACCTGCTCGGCTCGAGTCTATCCTCACTGCAGTCACAAGAGTGAAAGAAGGCCGGTCAGTCACTGTAAAGCAGTTCCAGCGACTGCTGGGTCTGATGGCAGCTGCGTCCAAAGTGATACCTTTGGCCTGCTGTACATGAGACCCCTACAGTGGTGGCTCAGGACCAAGGGGTTTTCCCCGAGGGGAAACCCGTTCTGCATGATCAAGGTCACGCGGCAATGCCTACATGCCTTAGACATGTGGAAGAAGCCTTGGTTCCTGTCTCAGGGCCCGGTGTTAGGAGCTCCTTGTCGCTAGCGCTAACGCTAGCGACGGATGCGTCTCTCACCGGTTGGGGTGCAGTCATGAGTGGCCACCCCGCCCGCGGTCTGTGGAGCAGTCGCCATCTCACTTGGCACATCAACTGCCTGGAGATGCTGGCCGTGTTTCGAGTGTTGAAACACTTTCTCCCGGACCTAATAGGCCACCATGTGTTGGTTTGCACCGACAACACAGCAGTGGTCTATTACATCTACCACCAGGGAGGTCTGCGTTCGCGCCCCTTATACAAGCTGGCGCACCAGATCCTTGTGTGGTCCCAGGACAGACTTCTCTCGCTGAGAGCGGTTCATGTTCCTGGGTATCTCAATATGGGAGCAGACATCCTGTCGAGGCAGGGGCTGAGGCCCGGGGAATGGATGCTTCACCCTGAGGTGGTGAAGCAGATTTGGAGAGTTTTTGGCCAGGCTCAGGTGGACCTCTTCGCGACTAGGAAAATGCGCAATGTCACCACTGGTGCTCTCTGACTTATCCAGCTCTACTAGGGCTGGATGCCATGGTACAGACGTGGCCGAGGCTTCGTCTGTACGCTTTTCCCCTGATCGCTCTGCTCCCGGGAGTTCTGGAGAGAGTGCGCCGGAGTTTTGGAAGTTGTGGGTGCAGCCCCTGAGGGGGCACACCTCATAGCTTCTGGTCTCTCAACTGAGGTTGTTGAGACCATCCTCCAATCCAGACCTCCCTCCTCGAGGAAACTGTATGCCCTGAAGTGGAAACCTTTCACTTCATGGTGTGGAGACTGCCAGCAGGACTCAGTTAACTGCCCAGTTGGTACAGTGCTGGGGTTTCTGCAGGATCGGTTCTCCACAGGGTTAGCCCACTCCACCCTGAAGGTCTACGTGGCGGCTATTTCGGCCTACCACGCCCCTCTGGGTGGCTCCTCAGTGGGTAGGAACCCCCTTGTTACACGTTTCCTCCGCGGTGTGTTGAGGCCTAGGCCTCTGGCCAGGTGTAGCTTTGCTAAGTGTGGTCGGGATGCTATTTCATAGCTTTGAGTCCTCTGACCCTCCCTTCTTGGGGTTCAAGGCTCTCTTTTCTTAAGTTGGCTTCAGAATGCTGTGGAATGTCCACCCCTTTGACTTTAAGGCTCTTTTTCTCTCGCCCTAGCTGTGCTCTTCCACACTAGGCAGGGATTTGAAGTCTGGTGGCGTGGGCATCTCGTTCCCATAGCGTTTCGACGCAGCTCGAGTTCCTGAAGGGGAACGTCTCAGGTTACGTATGTAACCCCAGTTCCCCGAGGGAACGAGACGCTGCGTCTTGGGCCATACTTCTGGCATCCCTGCAGTGCTTGCTTCTCTATTCAGAAGCTGCCAGCTGCATGCACTGCACGTGCTTTTAAGCTTCCTGGTCTCTACGTCACCCCGCCTGTGACGTCTCGCTTCTCCATTGGACTGTTTGCACACGTGTTTCAGAGCGTGGTCACGCTGGAGGCGTTCCCATAGCGTTTCGACGCAGCGTCTCGTTCCCTCGGGGAACTGGGGTTACATACGTAACCTGAGACGTTTTCTTCTATGCCAGTGCTCACACAGAGTTTGAATTACAAACAGTTCATGATGTATTTGTGGTTGGACTAGAGTTCTGACATTACAATATTGCAGTGACAACACTCTAGTCCAGCGGGTGTATACATTTTCAAACCAGAAACATGTTTGTTCACACTGATTGCACATTCATAGCCAGTTAAAAAAATGCCCATCCATCTATCCATTCATTCATTCAGGACTAAAAAACAATGTATAAAAATGTAAATAAATAAATAAATATATGGCATATATATCAGTAGAGCAACTGCAACAGTATTGTCTTTTGCCACTTATGGAGAAATAAATCAATTACGAAAACTCTCAGATATAATTGACTGAGCCATGAATGTGAATCATACCAGCCACACTTTTTATTGTCTCAGAGTGTTTAAACATTCAGGCACCATCTTTACCTTATCAAGCCAGAACAAACAGAAACAGATTAAGAAAATCAGATTAGCTAAATTTTGCTCTGTCTCTCTGGACCTTATTAAAGTGGTGAAAAGGATTTGCTTTGAGAGATTAATTGTTATATCTTGACACAATTTACATGTAAGATTAGCTTTAGTGCTTTATGAATATATTCACATGTGAAATTAAAATACAATGCATGCAATGTAAATCTACTAACAAAACCATGAAAATGTCTCATACATGAAATGTTTGCAAAGTCTAAAGATTTGTTGTCTTGTGTAGTCTTGTGTATTATTACAAGTTAAAAAAATGAAAGAAAAGATTTTTTTACATTTCATTTTTTACATTACAGGTGTTTCCTTATATATCCTGATTTGACCAATAAAACAAGGGTCACATGAAATGAGATCAATATCTGTGTCCATCCAGTGAACAGAATCTAGTTTGAGCTTGCTTATATCCAACCTCAATAAAAAAAGTACAATGTTGGTGATGAAAAGCAAATGTCCTCAATACAAAAAAAATAATACAGAGGAAGAGAATCAATGAAACTCTCACAAGAACAGAAGCAAAAAGCCTATGTTATCAGCACAGCCCAGGCTGCCTTCAGCCAGCTGACTTATGGGCTAAGTATTGTAGTCTTCTGAATTTCAAGTACAAAATGACTTCCTGAGCAGACAAACCTGAACTCATCAAAAATCCTTTCATAGCACTTTTTTAAACATTAGAAATATTTCAAATGAGGACTTAAGTAAAGTGCTGTTTACTGCTCTGTTTATTTGTCTGTTCATGAGAGTACCTCAGACACTATATTATTGTATTAGTGTGTGTGTATTATAAATGGTATATTGTATTGTATCGTAAAATTCCCCTTCAAGGGAACTCATGCTGTGTTGAAACACTTTGGGAATGCCTGTGCGTGACCACATCCTGAAGCACATGTAAAATTAGCATCTGTGATCTCCTCAGGATCTTGGAGTGGTGTAGGTTTTGACAGCAATACAGCCATGTCATCTGCTCGTATCGATACAGTTATCACAGCCATGCACAGTGTCAAACTAGGTCATTCATTCACTATGAAACAGTTTTAGAGACTGTTAGCTTGATGGCAGCAGCATCCAATGTGATACCTTTTGGCCTGCTGTGCGTGAGACCTTTGCAGCAGTGGCTTAGGACCAAGGGGTTTTCACCCCTTGGGGTGAAACAACTGTTGTTGTTTTCTACATACCTTCAGGTGGTAGATCAGATTTGGAGGGTGTTAGGCCAAGCTCAGGTGGACTTGTTTGAGTTTTAAGAGACCTCATATTGTCCACTATCTTTCTCCCTCATACATCCGGCTACTCTTGGACTGGATGCTATGGTGCTAAGGCTGCTTCCCCTTCAGGAACTCGAGCCGCATCGAAACGCTATGGGAATGCCTTTAGCGTGACCGTGCTCTGAATCACATGTGTAATCAGTCCAATGGAAGAGCGAGACATCACAGGCAGGTGACGTCACCGATCAGGAAGCTTAAAAGCACGTGCGCCTGAACCGCCATCAGCTTCTGTCTTTCAGCAGAGCTCTGTGTTGTGCTTGTTTGTGCTCGTTTTTTGGTGCTAGTTCAAACAGCTTTTATTTGGGTCACAATGTCTAAAGCAAAGGAAAAGACTAAGTCTGTTAGTAAGCCATGTTACAGGCGAGCACTGGACACATACGTCCACAGAGCGGCTCGAGTTCCTGAAGGGGAATGTCTCAGGTTATGTATGTAACCCTGGTTCCCCGGGGGAACGAGATGCCACATCTCGGGGTCATTCTCCTGCATCCCTGCGAGCGTTGCTTCTCTTGAAGCTAATGCCGGTTCCAGCGCACGTTTAAGCATCCCGGTCGGTGACGTCACCCGCCTGTGACGTCTCGCTCTTACATTGGACTGATTACACATGTAATTCAGAGCGCGGTCACGCTGAAGGCGTTTCCATAGCGTTTCGACGCGGCGTCTCATTCCCTCGGGGAACCAGGGTTACATACGTAACCTGAGACGTTCTGTTCAACTTCCCCCGATTGCTCTGCTCCCAGGAGTTCTGGAGAAGGTGATGGGGTCCGTCTGCTACTAGTAGCCCCTTTCTGGCAGGCCCAAGTATGGTTCTCAGACCTTGTGTCTCTCCTCGACGGCTTTCTATGGGACATTCCAGTCAGAAGGAACCTTCTGATTCAAGCAGGCAGCACAATCATGCACCTCCACATGGAGTTATAGAAACTGGGGGTGTGGCCTCTGAGGGGGTCCACCTCATAAATTTAGGTCTCTCAACTGAGGTTGTTAAGACCATTCTCCACTCCAGAGCTCCCACCATACTGACCACCATCTCACCCAGCTGTATTCCTTAAATACCTTTTGAGAGCACCTTTTGAGCCTATATGTAGGTTCCTGAAAAGTTTTTAACACTTAAAACAGTGTTTCTCTTTGGCATCTCATCTCTCAAAAGAGTTGGTGATCTTCTGGCCCTGTCAATGGCTCCTTCATGTTTAGAGTTTGCACCTGGTACCAAAGGCCTGGTTACATGGCAAAGGTGCCCACTAATGTTAAGCAGCCCATAATGTTGCAGGTCCTCCCCTTTTCAGACCAGGACAAGCTTAATTAAATGTGTCCGGTCAGAGCACTGGACACTTACTGTATGTCCATAGAGCTGCCTAGAGGAGGCAATCAGATGCTTTGGTCCACTTGGTCCTTTTCGGCAACCAAGCAGATGCTAAGCAGATGAATAGTCCTCTGTCCTCCCTTCGCCGTTGGGTTTCAGAGCTCACTCAACTAGGAGTAAGGCAGCCTCCAAGGGCTTTTTCTCTGGTGTATCCTTGCAGGATATATGTAATTTATAACGTAGACATTGGATCCACTCTAGGCTTTAGAGTGTTTATGTCTTATCTGTGCATGTGTGACTTCACACGAGACAGGCATTTGTCAGCATGTCATTCCCAAAGTATTCTGACACAGTGTGAGTTCCCTTGAAGATGAAAGTCTCTAGTTTATGGTTACCCTAAGAGGTAACAAGATGTAATGTTGCCCTTCCCTTACCTTCTGCTTCCCTGTGAGCAGCTTGCTTTGACCTATCAGAAGCTAACACTGGTCACACGCTTTTAAAATTCCTGTTTGCTATGTCACCCCAACCATGACATTTTGTCACTCTATTGGACTGATTTCACACAGGCCTCAGGATGCGGTCACCCAGAGGTGTTCCCAAAGTGTTCAGATGCAGCGTCTCGTTCCCTCTCAGGGAACCATGGTTACATACATAACCTAGAGATTTTATGACACAGTACATTTTTCTGTCTTTTTTAAATTACATTTTTCTTTTAGGTTAACTAAAGTAGTATAAGTAAAAAGAATCGCAGTGTTCCTCTTCCTGAATTTAATTTAACTGCATAATTTAAGTCACAAGAGTTTAGTTTAGAGCTTTGTTCAAATCACTAAACCTATGTTAAAAGTCTAGGAACAGCAATGCTTGCAAACACCACTAATAATGTCAATGATTAGCAATAGGGTTCATGCAATCAAAACTACAACACTGTGTTTCTATGGAAATCCAGTCTTCCCATGTGCACATGCACAGTTCTTGCATCCAATGCTGTTCTATTGTACGCATATGTTAATGTCATTAATAAACAAAAGACAGTTCATCTGAAATCAGCAGCACAACAGTCTGAGAGTTATAACACACTCAATCACCACTGTTTTTCCAAGTGAAGAAGAGTGTTGGTTATAAAAACATGTACTCTGGATGTTTCACAGTGAGTAGCATCCCATAAAACATGTGTGTGATTGTGTTCAGCTGGATGCAGGTCTGCATTGCAGTGGTGTAGAGTAAGAGTGGGGAATGCATGAAACAAACAGTATTATTTAATGAACGATCCTGTCAGCTCTGTGGATGACAGCAGAAAGAAAAGTAATCAAGTCATCTGTTCTCCTCTGACCATTCAAATATGTACAACATGATTTAATTTCTAAATCACCATCAAGTGTATAACTCAGTAAGCAACACAGTATATAGCACAAAAAAATATAAATGTATTTTCCTTGAAGGAAAGGGGTACTTTATAAAAGTAACTATAACTGAGATGGTAGAGAAAGGAGACTTCCTATGTGCTGATTTGAATAAACACCAAATGAGGCTAAATAAACAAAGCAGTGTCTTTATAAGATTTAAAGCAAATAAATCAGTAAAATCAGTGAGCAGAGGGCACCCTTGGCTGAAATCTATAATAAACTATGGAATCATCATTGCTATAGACTGTGGAGCTCCATTAACGTATCACATCTGAATAGTGTCTGCAAATTCTTAAGCAGGATTACATTTACATCTAGCTTTCTGATGCGTGAGATGTTAGATATATTGCTTGCATTACAGTGCTTTCAAGACTGCATTTAACTTCCAGTGTTTAAAAAATAAAGACTTGTGTTGTTTGATGTGTTGTTTGTCTACTTTAGAAACATCCCCAAAGAAAAAAAAAAAAAGGAACTAGAAGTGAAGAAAGTGAAACATCACAAATAGTAAATATCACAGAAAATCCCATATACCAACATTCAAATCATATTTAGAATCATTTTTAGAAACCATTATATAATAGAAATGTGGGGGCCAGCTCTTTTTGACTTCAGTCAGTAAGCAACCACCTAGTAACTACCTAACAACACCCTAACACCCAACCACAGCACTTTAGTAAATGGGAAAACATCTGCATGGGCAAACATCCTAGCACCCAACCACAGCACTTCTGCATGGGCAAACATCACTGACATCACAAAGACTGTAGATATTTGCTACCATTGAAACCACACAATTGACTTCCATTCAGTTAATAGTGAAAACTTGAATAAAATCATCATGCAGTTTATTCTAAACATTCTTCTAGCTATATTAGAATCTTCTTGCTTCAAAGTAATACAAGTTTACAAAGTTGTGTCCCACAGCTGCAAATAAAAAACGTAGATTTCAACATTTTAACCCTTTTTGCAATGTATTTAATACACTTTCATTTTGGGCAAGCTGTTGTTGATAAATTTGCCAAGTTTAGTTTACTCCCTTTAATCTGCTGCTTTAACCAGAGCACTGTCCAGACACATGATAACAACTTTTTCTATGTAGATTTTCTGGAAACATTGCAATAGCCATCACCAATGTTAAACTGTTTAATAATAACATACTTACAGCATGTGCTGCAAGACACATAGCCAACATAACCTACTGTCTCATCTGAGTTGCCTCAGTGGTCCATATCGTCAATATCAAAATGACTGATATGGTCAGTCAAATCAAAGAAGGCAGGCTTTACTGTTCACAGAAGGTGAGCATGAATTCCAGCCCAACAGTGCAGTGTTAACAGCCAAAGCGATGGTGCAGAATTATTTTTTTTTTTGTCTTCATTTGTCTCTTTCTTTAATGTCTTTTTGACAAGAAACCCCTAAACTCAGTGTGCTCAAAATCACTAAAGCAGAAATAACTAGGAAGCAAGAACATGTATTACTCAGGGTTCAAAGAGAGGTCGTGGCTGGAAAGTGTTTGAAACATACTTTAAATAACAGCTGGAAATGAAGATGAGTGGAGCTGATACACACAAATCCAGACCTTCAAACCTGTAGACTAAAAGCAGAGGAGTTCCCCTGATAATGTGAGGTGAGAATTCAGTCTTTTGGAATGTGGACAGTATAAGGGTGAGAAAAAAAAAGAAAAAAAAAAAAATCTCAGTGCTTCCCAGACAGTGACCCAGCATTAATGCCAGCAAACACTAAACACTTTCTTCCGCAAACATACACAAGGACTAAAGATAACTGTCAGCCTGCTTTTTCGCTATGGACTTTACTCATCTTTCCACAAAATCTATTTGAATGTGAGCAACACACATATGGCTTAGCCATTAATAATATATAATTTTTCCCCCAGCCAAAACATAAAAAAAAAAAGTGTGAAAATAAGAGATGAAGATGAATGGGTGAATGGTCTTTACATTTGCAGTGTTTCCACACTCTGTTCTGTCTCACTGCAGCACATGCACACATTTGAATTATATCATGGGCCTGTTCTGAGTCCCAGTAAAGTCTTGTAAATAAGAAAAAGAGCAAATTCATTTACAGAGTAGCACACCAAAACAATGATGTTACACAATCTTTTTTTTTTTTCCAGAACTACATATTCTTTCATGATTTCATATTATGTATATGTATATGTATGTATGAATATATTTATTTATTTAAATATATTCAGGAACAGGAAGACAAAGAGAGGGGAAAGTGGGGTCATAAAATGACAGAAGAGATCACACGTTTGCAAATGCGTATGTGTATTTGAAGTAAATAAGGCCATGATTTTGTTCCATCTTGCTTTTAATCAAAACAAAAACTGTTTACTTATGATCTTGAAAATTGTACATCATTCTGTCAGACATCAGCTATTTAATGGCCAGCTCTCAAACATCATTCTGTAACCATGCAGATGTCCCTGTCCCTGGAGCAGGTTGGCAATGAAACCACTTGTGCAGAGTCACTATAGTGTCCATTATGATATAGTTGTGGCCTCCTTCTGAAATGGCTTATCACTGACAGAGCTATTTCAGCATGACTGAGTCCCTGGTCAAAGCAGAGTAAAAACTAGTTTGCTCATCCATGATGCAGATGTTTATATAATACACTTAGAAACAGCATATTTTTGTCTTTAGAACACATGGGATAAAAAGTTAAAACAACAACAAACCAGAGATGGGAAATAACGAAGTACAAATACTTCGTTACTGTACTTAAGTAGATTTTTCTGGTATCAGTACTTTACTTTGCTATTTATTTTTCTGACTACTTTTTACTTTTACTCCTTACATTTGTACACAAATATATGTACTTTCTACTTGTTAAATTTTCAAAACAGGCTTGTTACTTTAGTTTTAATCAGCATTTGGGGGATCACCATTCGATAACAAATCTCTAATAAATCATGGATCGGTTAGTCTTTCCTGCCAGCGCGATTTGGCTTGCGCGCGCTCCGCATCTCAAAAGCCAAAATGGTTTCTGTCAGAGTAATCATTGCAAGTGACTCGAGAATGGAGTGGAAGTGCCCGAGTGGATCATAGAGGCAAAACTACTGACCTGTTCAGGACTCCAAGTGCAGGTCAGTTTCATCTGTAAACAGGCTGCTAAGAGTTGCTAGCAGTTTAATGCTTAACTAAGTAAACAAAGACAAAACTACAGCAGTCGTACTATAAACGAAACTAAATTACTATCATCACTCAAAATACTCTATACTAAAGGACATCACTATTATCTACTGTAAAGTTACAGTGGTAATTGAGCAAACAAATGTAATAACAATGTAAAAAAAAAATAAATATATATATATATATATATATATATATATCACTCTTGATAACTTTGGTGAAAAAACAGCATATGCTGGTAGGTATGTTTTGATGCTGGGATGCTGGTTAGGTGTGTTTTGATGCTGGTTTATGCTGGTCATGTTGCTGGTCAAGGACCAGCATAAACCAGCAAAGGACCAGTATAAACCAGCTAAGGACCAGCATAAACCAGCTAAGGACCAGCTTAAACCAGCACCAAAACATACCTAACCAGCATCCCAGCATCAAAACATACCGACCAGCAAATGCTGTTTTTTTTCCACCAGAGAATGCAATAACATGTTCAGTATTGGGATTCTGTAAGGATATTGTCATGATGTAATCATTATTGTACTAATTTTGATATTTAGGCAATTTAGAAAATATAGTTTTGTTAAATCTATAGTATTTAAGCCATTTTAAGATAAAACAACAACACCTGGTCATAATGTGATACTTTAAATTGAATGTAAATAAAATTGTTACTGCAAATAGAATATAATGAGGAGGTTGTTTTGCAACAAGGTGGAGACATTTCTGCTTATAACAGTAAATGGCTGATGGGAAAAGTGACAGGTACAAGAAAATTAGTGAAAAAAGTGGGATGCAGAGAGATATCATGGAAAATGAAGAGACTGAAAAGGAAAATGGAAGTTCAAGAGAGAGTCTTTTTTTATTTTGCATGGCCCCAGCCTAAGGTTTTAAACATTTATTTAAATGTACCATACAAAAAAATAGGGTTGTCCATGCTTTCAGAATTTGTTGTGGGTATATGGGATGGCCTGGATGAGTGTGAGATTTCCCGGCCTTACATTTTTTTGTCCCAGTCCGGCCCTGTTCTACATGGTGGTTGTTTAGCCTTGATACATTAATTACAAATTTATTGTAAATTAATGTGTCAATATGATGTGAGGTCCAGTTACCAGCATGACACTAAAACAGGTAGTAATAATGGGTATGTTTTACTTAAGTACATGTCTGAGCCCATACTTCTCCAGAGTATTTTTAAACATGAGTATCTGTACTTCTACTTGAGTGAAGGATGTGTGTACTTTTGCCATCTCTGCAACAAAAAAAAAAAAAAAAACTAAACCAATAATAATAATAATAATAATAATAATAAATCTATTGCCATGTTAAAACCACAAACTCATGATCATGATTATTAAGAAAAAAACGTTTTAAAGGCTTTAAATTTAAAAATACATATTGTAATATACTTATACATACTGTACCATAATCATAATGTCTTTATATAAATATATATATATATTTATATATTTATATATATATATATATATATATATATATATATATATATATAAATACAGTTGAGGTCAAAAGTTTACAAAATCCTACAGGTCCCACAAATTCTTTGGTTTTCCAGCATTTTTGTGTATTTGAACCCTTTTCAACAATGACTGTAGTGTATGATTTAAGATCCATCTTTTCACACTGAGGACAACTGAGGGACTCATATGCAACTATCACAGAAGGTTCAAACACTCACTGATGCTCCAGGAAAAATTATTTTTCTTGTTTTGCTTATTATCTTTTTTTTTTTTTTTCATTTAGTGCTGCCCCCTCAGAGTAATGGTTGCATATGAGTCCCTCAGTTGTCCTCAAAAGATGGATCTCAAAATCATAGTCATTGCTGGAAAGGGTTCAAATGCACAAAAATGCTGAAAAACCAAAGAATTTGTGGGACCTGAAAGATTTTTCTGAAGAACAGCGGGCAGTTTAACTGTTCAGGACAAACAAGGGACAACTATTACTAAAAAAAAAAAAAAATGGTGAATCTTTCAGGTATTAAGAATCAAGGGAGTGTACACTTTTTAACCAAGTCATTTATATAAATTCAACTATTATCTTCTCTTGTGGACAATATGTTAACATCTTTTATGTAAAAATATTTTATTCAGGTCAGTACTAAATAAACAAAAATATGAATTTTGTATGATCCCTCTTATTTTGGTAAAATAATTAACATTTTTAAAGATTGTGAAAGGGGGGTGTAAATTTTTTTCTTTAATAAGTAAACAATAAAAATATTAAGGAACATCACGAAAAACGGCCATGAAGTCCTTCAATTAACTGTCGCTCACTGGAAATATGTGACTCTGGCTGCATTATTACATACATTGCACTGCACTTTCCAGGTGAAATGAATACTAGAGGCAGTAAAATACCAACAACTTCCGGTGGCTTTTTTACATAAATTAAGATTACAGAGGAAAATTAATACTGACATTTTTTGCACAGTTTCTTGCACAATATGACCACACAAACTTTCACTATAGTTTCACTATGTAATAGATTTTCTGCCGTAGTAAACATGCTCAGTAGCACACCTGGCACAACAACAAAAAAGTTAACATGCTATCTGGTGACAGTTACTAGACATTTCGCCTTGAAACTGCCTTGAAACATGCTACAAATAATGCAATATAATTTAGCAAAAATGTACAAACATGCATGAGAGCGGAAAAATATGCTTCTTATAATGATCTTATGGTTGTGTCACCTGAAAACCACAGCAAAGCTGGAGCAGTGTGTTTCAGGTTTTGCAGCAACGCAGCAAGAGTCATGTATTTCAGATGAGCCTGTGTTGCCTTCGATATTCTTGGATTATGCATTATAGGATGCATGACATTTTTTGATCTCTTCATAATCCGCATACATCAACTTGCATTAGTAATAAAATACTATTGATAGTAATAATATACCAAAAATGGTATGATCATGTACATAAACTTAAATTACAGACAGACAAACTAAATATTCTAACTCTCCAAACCTATCACATTTTCTTGAGTAATTTGTTTTTTATGGCAACAATTGATGCCACAGTGAAACTGAATTCCTTAGCAAGAGGTTCTCCTCATTCCTGTGGTAAGACTACAGTTCTCTCTCAAGGCTATAAAACCTCATTCTCATACAGCCAGAAGAGCAAGAGGACCCTCCAGAACCCTCCCAGTATGCTCTGCCAGAGAATGAATCAAAAAATGAGAGGGAAGTTTGCATTGGATGATAGGGTAAGACTAAAAATAAAGGAAAGGGAAAAGGAAAGGGCAGAGAGGGAAAGAAAGAGAAAAAGGATGACAATAGAGCAATAAAGTAATACATATTAAACTGTGATCAGACTCATACTCGGGCTCATTAGAATATGTTATCAGATACACACACATACAGTATACTGTATATACCTTCTTAAGTTTCTGAATGACAATTTGTACATACGTAATTGAAATTCAGTTTAAGTCCACTTTATTGGTATCATAAACAACGTCACAGGAGAAAGAATGGTTTTGTTCTGGATGATTATATGGTAACCCTTTAGTATGGGAACAATTCTCACTATTAACTAGTTACTTATTAGCATTATTAACATACTGGCTGTTTATTAGTACATATAAAGCACCTATTCTGCATGACCATATTCTACATCCCTAATCCTACCCAATACCTGAACTTAACCAACTTTACTCACTATTAATAAGCAGCAAATCAGGAGTTTATTGAGGCAAAAGCCATAGTTAATGATTTGTTAATAGAAAGAACTGAACCTTGAAATAAAGTGTGACCAAAATTTCTTTTCAAGAAAATATATTCACAGGGGAGAAAATAAAGCATAACTGAAAGTTATTTTTGAGTGTTTCTCCACCAATGGTATGATAATTTATTATAATTTATGTCTGATCATTGTTGTCACTTCATATGCGATAATGGTGCACAAGTGTATTTATTGATTATTGATGACAAGATTCTGACACTCTTTGTGTTCTTCACTCGCCACGTGTTCTACTGACTTGTTTTGTATTGACACATGGTCTGGATTGTGTCCAGTTAACATGCTCTTTGCTTCTGCACATGGCTTTTGTTTTGTTTTTATGGGCCATGTCCTTATCTGTCTCATGTCTCTACATCAGTACATTGTTCCTATAATGTTACGTTACAGGACAAAGTACTGAATCTGAGTATCAGGTTTTGTTTTTTTTTTTTTGGATGACATTTAGACTATGTAGACATTTCAAAATCGAATTAATTCTTACTTGAATTTAAAACAACTCCCGCCTTACATTTCTTTCTCATTGTTTAGCCTGTTTCACTCTGAAATACAACAGATTACTGAAGTAAAATAGGTTGCGAATGTCAATGTACACTGCCTTCAATAATGCATGGTCTGTAGATTCATCTTTACTAACTATTAATAAGCAGAAAATAGATTTGACTTTATGTAATTTACTGTGCTGCTCTCACGAGATGAGAAAAATTCGACTCGTGTCTCATCAAAAACTTCCTTTGACAATATACAAAGCCATACTTCAGTAGAGCTGCAGGATGTCTTTCCCATTTTTGTTATGACACCATCATGATATAAATTCACTCCAGTGTCCTATTTAGCACAGCAGGACAGAAACAATATAAACTAACGCTGCAATTACTGCCAATGAGGTTAAGGAATTCTTCATGAAAATTACTAACATTAGGAAGGAACATCTAAAGAATCGCTTGTTACTACTTCAGACAACCTATTGATTCCTGCACCTTCAAACCCAACTCTTTTTTTTTATTGGAGTGGTTTTCTTTTCCATTTAAGTAAAGCTGAAGAAGAGAGAAGAGATTTGTATGTGGGGTGTCACTGGGATAGGTAGAGAGAGACACAGAATAAATGAGGTTGTAGATCAAGTGAGGTCAGAGAAAAGGAATGAAAAGAGCATTCCTTTTCTCTTTTTCATTTGACAAAGGCTTTTCCAGGGCTCTGACAGGCATAGCATAACAATGGGACAGAAATAGCAACTGTCTTTCCCAGAGGATCACCTCACAAGGAGCTACTCCAGCCAACAAAATGTTCATGAGCCCATGTGTTTATCTGCAATCGATTAAAGTGCTCCTTAGAGGCGTTCAAACACAATCAATCAATAGTACTGAAGACCCAAACACAAAAGCTACAGTTCTACTTTGACCAGAGGACAATACAGACATTCATGCGATAGTCATCTAGCAATCCTTGACCCAGAATGCCACAGACATTAATATAAATTTGTTATAAGTCTGACCTTTGACTTTTATATCTAACATAGATAGGTCAGATGTTGTAAGAGATTTTTTCAGATGTGTAGTCAGTATAACACATCCAAACTACGAAGTGAGAAGGCACCCTTGGTAAATAGGAGCAAAGGTGGCTGTGACATTAAATCTGCATCATTTATCCTTTTGATCTTTCATTCAAAAAATCACAAAATTCTAACCTGTCACTGAAGTAAAACAATGGAAAGTGGGAGAAAAACTCATGAAATAAACATGTTTTCTCTAGTTCCTAAGATAACAGCTCTGAGTTTTCTCCTATAATGCTTAATGAGTTTGGAGAACACCTGACAAGAGATCAGTCCATTCCTTCATACAGTATCTCTCCAGATTCTTCACATTCACAGCTCTATGTTGGTGCTTTTTCTCTATCCCACTCATTTTCTATAGTGTTCAGGTCAGGGAACTGGGACGACCATGGCAGAAGCTTCATTTTGTGCTCAGTGGCAGATTTTTGTATTTGTTCTGAATCATTGTCCTGATGGAAGATCCAACCACAGCCCATTATAAGATTTCTAACAGAGGCAGTCAGGTTTAAATTTTTTATCTGTTGCTATTTTATCGAATCCATGATGTCATCTATCTGAATAAGATGTCCAGGACCTCGAATAGAAAAACAGGCCCACTACATTAAAGATCCAGCAATATAACTGTGGGCATTGAGTACTTTTCATCCCTGTTTGCACCAAACTCATCTGGTGCGTTTGCTACCAAAAAGCTTTTTTCAAAAAAAGCTCCATTCAGTCAAAGGTTCTTTAAAGAACCATCTTGTTCTAACCTTTTTATAATCTTAGAACCTTCTTTTACCAGAAAGAAAATTCTTCAGATGCTAAAGGTTCTTTATGGAACCATTTAGACGAAAAAAGTTTCTTCTATGGCGTTGTGAAGCACCTTTATTTTTAAGAGTGTAGAAGCCGGTCCTGTTTGAAGTTCCAGTCGTGTCTGACAACTGAATGTGCTGGAGTTTGTTTCTGAATGAGTGAGGAGAATTTTTCTCAAACTCTCCCGGCAGATCTGTAGCATCTTTAGTTAATTGGAACAGGTTAATGCTCTGCTGTATTTGAAAATAAAGAACACACTACAAAGAAAACATGAGATAAAAATGCATTTGCTGAAGCAACCATGGCATTTTAGCTTGCTTCTGTAAGACTTTATCGTAACTTGTATTTCATCGTACTCGTACATGAGCGCTCGGCATCGCAAATGCTGTGCTGTACAGGTGAGCTACCTAGCAAGTTTATTTGTGCATATAGAGTTAGTTACATGAATAAAATATCACTTTAATCAACAATTGTAGGCTTTTAGGCATTAACTGTGCATTCCTGTCCTGCAACAGCATTTCAATATAGTTTAAGTTTGGACATTCATTAGGAAAGATGCTGCAGAGAATTATGATACTGTGCAGAATTATTTCATTCAGTGAAAAAAAAATCCACTTTTTTTAAATAAGACATTAGACATTTCTTTTTATTCGTGACAATCATCCCAGTACTACAAATGTGAGACAAACTTTTGTTTTTGTTTTTTTTTTGTTCGTCAAACTTGATAAAATTTCACACAGAACTCAAAAATGGACACCTTGTCAGAATTGTAAGAAATAACTGCTTTTCAAGCATGTGATGCTCTTGTAATTTGTATTTAGCAAGTAACAGGTGTGGGCAATGTAGTAATCACAATTGCAACCAGTTAAAATGGAGAAAAGTTGACTCAGCCTTTGTGTTATGTGTCACGCTGAGCATGGAGAAAATAAACAAGTGTAAAGAGCTGTCTGTGGATTTGAGAGAAAAAAAAAATGTGGAAAAACATGGACAATCTCAAGGCTACAAGTCCATCTCCAGAGATCTTAATGTTCC